>JANITW010000236.1:16981820-16994206 GCA_027564335.1 Erythroxylum williamsii | reverse complement strand
TATATAAGAGATTAAATAAATTTATTTAATTAAAAATAATTTATCTTTAAGTTTTATCTAAAATGTAATTATTATCTATAATAAAAACTGGGTACGTATCAGACCACATAGGAATTATAAAACTGAAATTTTAGTAACTTCCACAATTTTTTTTTTCCAATTTTTATAGAAGAATGCGAGTAGGCTGATTCTGAAGGGTAAAGGGCAGACAAATATTCTCACGTATCAGTTAAATTAGTCATTCTCGAATGAATCTTCAATCCAACCGTGTGGCCTGTACAGCTAGGAGAGTCACAAGATCCTGCTTTTGTACGATAACAACAATGTGGAGATTATTCCTATATATGCCCACCTCACCTGCTCAGCATCAAGTTATTTTTTATATTTCAGGTCCTATCAAGCTAGCACAAAATTTTCCAAGTTCTCTGCTTAATAGGAATTCCGTCTTCGGCCCCGAGTTCTCTGCTTTCTTTCTTTCCTCTTTCTGTTGCCCTATGACCTATAGCAGTCCGGATATTCTGCCATTAGGGCTAGCGCCAGACGAAGCCTCTCCAGGATGGCTCAACAAAGGAGACAATGCATGGCAACTCACAGCAACAACTCTGGTGTGTCTACAAAGCGTTCCAGGTCTTGTGACTCTCTATGGAAGCATGGTGAAGAAGAAATGGGCTGTCAACTCTGCCTTCATGGCTCTTTATGCCTTTGCAGCAGCTCTCATTTGCTGGGTATTATGGGCTCATCACATGTCCTTTGGCGCCAAGATTGGTCCCATCGTAGGGAAGCCAAATGTTGCCTTGTCCCAAAGGTTTCTCTTAGCTCCATCTAGGACTGGTCATGTGCCAATGGCTGACTATGTGTTCTACCAATTCGCTTTTGCTGCCATTACTGTCGTGTTGGTCGCAGGGTCAGTGCTTGGAAGAATGAACTTCTATGCTTGGATGCTCTTTGTTCCTTTATGGCTCACCTTCAGCTACTCTATTGGGGCATTTACCATCTGGGGAAACGGCTTTCTTGGAAAACAAATTATTGATTATGCAGGTGGCTATGTGATCCATCTTTCTTCTGGTGTAGCTGGTTTCACTGCGGCTTACTGGGTAATTTGACATATTTGACTGTCCTTTGCAAGTTCTGGTAATAGCAGTAATTTATCTAATGATTTATCAAGGTTAATGGATGGTGGGTGATTGTGTGATACTGTACTTTAGGTAGGACCCAGGCAATCACATGATAGGCAGAATTTTCCACCAAACAACATAATTCACATGATAGGAGGAGCAGGGTTTTTGTGGTTGGGTTGGACAGGGTTCAATGGAGGATCTCCATTCGCTTCAGCTTTGGTTGCGTCACAAGCCATTCTCAACACACATCTCTGCACTGCCACCAGTCTCCTGGGTTGGGTTTCGCTAGACATGATAGTGTACAAGAAAAGCTCCGTCATCGGTGCCATTCAGGGAATGATCACCGGCCTTGTCTGTATCACTCCTGGTGCAGGTGACATCTTTTTCTTTTATCAATTACTTTAGTGTTCATCAAATTCCTGGTCATCGTAAGGAAAGACACATTTTCTAGTTTCCTGTAGGAATACAAAATAATCCGTTTTTTGTCGGACTGCGACTTTGGAGAGTATCAAGTAGGCTGTTGAGAAATTAAGGACTCCGTAGGATAATGACGGTTTGTTCCACATAAAGTAACAACGATATAGTGCACTTTTTCAAATTAACAAAACAGTCCATGAAGAACTGGAAACCAGGATCAGAGAATACCGCGCGGCTATGAAAATCCAAATAGAACCGGAACAAAAACTAAAGAACTCTATAGCAATAATCTAATATACAAAAGATTACAGAACATTAGCGGTAAGTGACAAATTCCTGTTACTAGTCTTAGTTCAGATGGCATGCACTCATATATATATACATGGCAGGTGTAGTGGAGGCATGGGCTGCAATATTGATGGGAGCCATGTCTGGGATGGTGACATGGTACACCATGATGGTACTGCACAAGAGGTCAGCTCTCTTCCAAAAAATAGACGACACATTAGCAGTGTTCCACACGCACGCGGTGGCCGGAGTGTTAGGAGGATTTCTATCCGGCCTATTGGCCAAACCCTCATTACTACGCCTAATGTATCCAAATTCAACATATGGTACAGGTTTAATTTACAGCTTGTCCAGTGGACGACAGAACGATGGCCTTAAGCAAATGGCGTTTCAGCTAATTGGGGCAGCTTTTATCACTGCCTGGAACGTGGTTGTGACAAGCTTAATCTGTATACTAATCAGCCACGTTGTTGATCTTAGGATGGACGATGAAGACCTCGATGTTGGAGATGACGCCGTGCACGGTGAAGAAGCCTATGCGCTATGGGGTGATGGTGAAAGGATGCCAAAACCTCGTAGCTGGCAGGTGCCTAAGCGTTTTCCTTCTTTGTGTCGACGACATTAAGTTCATACCTAGTCCGAACAGAATTGTGGTTGGTCGCCACCAATAAAGCTCAGAGCTTCTACACCCTGTCAGGATCACAGGCGATTGTAGTAAAACTCATCAGGGTGCCATTGTCCAATTTTCACTGTACAATTGCTGTTTCCATGCAGCAAATTTTATGTTAGAGAGGAAATTTAATTTGTCATGAATTCCAAGTAAGAGAATTATTGATACTGTAAAAAATCACTGGATGCCCAATTGTTCAAATTGGCTAAGCCCTAGCTCAAATCTCCCGTGACAAGCAAAAGTAATGCCAGGCATTGTATCAATGAGCAACCATTTTTGTAGCTTAGCCGTTTGGGCTTAAATTCAAGAGTTTCAGGTTAAGAGTTTAGAGGTAGAAGTGGACACTACTCAAATCTTATCCTTTTATTCTGAGTCTTTTGTCTGCGTTGAGGATGGGGTTTAGGATAATCAGGTAGTTGGTATTATAAACAAAACTCAAAATAAATTTCAAATCAGGTATAAACACACTAGCAGAACCGTAGTAAACTCATTTATTTCCTAACAGATGGAAGGACATACCCAATGCCACGACATTACACTAAGGCCTCTTAAAATACAACAGAACAACTTTTCATGATACGTTGTCATTCATTAACTTCAAGTTCATATTTGGAGAACTTTAAGCTACAACATCCACTAAATATGTTTTAGTGCAAGCTTCTCTTCCGTAATTGCGACATGCCTTTTTAAGAAGAATAAGCAGCAGCAAACATCATGTTGAAGCAAGTCGTAATTCTTCACATCCATCTTTATGTTAAAACAAAGAAAATAATTTGAGGAATTTTTTGTTGTATTCACTTTTTTGCTTCTCTTGGTATACGCAGACATAGATATAGTTACATTGTAGCATAATTACAGGAGCTATTAACGTTACTTACCTTATCACTACCCCTAAATTAGGAAACAAATTCTTTTCCTTAACTGACACAATCTTATCTCTAATTTCTAACACAATCTTATCTCTAATTTCTAACACTCCCCCTCAAGTTGAGTCGTTGGATCCCCAACACCCAACTTGCACAAAACATCATGAAAGGCTCGGCCAGTCACAGCTTTCGTCAAGATATCTGCCAACTGATCCTCTGAACGAACAAAAGGAAGTGATATGATCCCATCATCTAATTTTTCTTTGATAAAGTGCCGATCCACCTCAATGTGCTTGGTTCTGTCATGCTGAACGGGATTTTCAGATATACTTATAGCTGCCTTATTATCACACAGGAGAGGACAACTCCCACTTGGTGGCATACCTAATTCTGTCAACAGCGTCCTTAACCATAAGATTTCAGCTAACCCACGAGCCACTCCTCTGAATTCTGCCTCTGCACTAGATAAAGCGACTACTTTTTGTTTCTTACTCTTCCAAGTAACAAGATTGCCCCCAACTAGTGTAAAGTATCCTGATGTAGACCTTCGATCAGTGAGATTTCCTGCCCAATCAGCATCTGTATACCCCTGAATTCGTAAGTGACCATGTTTTCTAAACACAATTCCTCTTCCTGGAGATCCTTTCAAATATTTGACTATCCGCATTACTGCTTCCATATGGTCTGTTTGTGGTTGGTGCATGAACTGACTAACCACCCCAACGGCATAGGCAATATCTGGTCTGGTGTGTGACAAATAGATCAGTTTGCCAACTAAGTGTTGATATCTTCTTTTGTCAGTCAATTCTGCACCGTTGACTATCCTCAATCCATGATTCAAAATGATTGGAGTGTCAGCGGGTTTACAGTCAACCATCCCAGTTTCAGCTAACAAATCAAGTATATATTTCCGTTGAGATATATAAATCCCTTGTTTGGACCTTAGGACCTCAATCCCTAGGAAATACCTTAAACTACCCAGGTCTTTCATTTCAAACTCATGGGATAGATTCTGCCTAAGTCGAACTATCTCCTCCGAATCATCTCCGGTTATCACTATGTCGTCCACATAAATGATTAAACATGTAATTAGCTCCCCTCTTCTCTTAAGGAACAAAGTGTGATCAGAGTTGCTTTGCTGATACCCATACTTCCTCATAGCCATAGTGAACCTCCCAAACCACGCCCTTGGTGACTGCTTTAAACCATATAATGCTTTCCTCAGTTTACACACCTCATCACGATTAAATCCATCTGAGAACCCCGGGGGAGGTTCCATATACACCTCTTCTTTCAAATTTCCATGAAGAAAAGCATTTTTCACATCAAATTGATGGAGTGGCCAATCCAAATTTGCAGCTAAAGAGAACAAAACCCGAATCGTATCTATTTTAGCTACAGGAGAAAAAGTCTCTGAATAGTCCACACCATATGTCTGCGTATACCCTTTTGCGACTAATCTTGCCTTGTATCTTTCTATAGATCCATCAGCCTTATGTTTCACAGTGAAGACCCATTTGCAGCCCACAGTTTTCTTTCCCTGAGGTAGGACACATTTTTGCCATGTATTATTTTTCTCCAGAGCATCCATTTCTGCTTTCATTGCCAACTGCCACTTTGATGTTTGACTTGCCTCTTCAATCGTTCTGGGAATGTTTTCATTACATAAGGTCGTGCTAAACACCTTGGCAGCCGCTGACAAGCTCCCCCTGACATAATTGGCCATCGGATATCGAGAAGCTCTTGGCTGGTGTTCTGGTGAGTATCTTCTTGGTGGCACTCCTCTAGTTGCCCGAGGTGGTAGAACATACTGCTCTGGTTGTTCGGTTGCTCCCGACATACTCTCTTCTACATGACCATCATTAGAATTGGTTGAAATATCGAGATCAGGAACAACATTGTCACTTACCTCAACCTCCCGGATATCCGCTAAAGGCTGTGGCGTATCATCTGATGAGGAATTTTGTATTTCAGTGTCAGGAGTATGCTCGGGGTTGCTATTCACCGGCTCAGGCTCAGGCAGAGTTGGACTTAGCAACCAATTCAGTGGCTCATCCACAGGTATCTCCCCCTGAACACTGGAGTGGGTGGATGAGTAATAGTATTCAGTTTCAAGGAAATCACAGTCCATAGTGGTATGAATACGACGAGTTTGGGGATTATAACAGCGGTAGCCTTTTTGGTGAACCCCGTATCCAACAAATACACATTTTACTGCACAGGGATCAAATTTAGTACGGTCTGACTTTGGAATATGAACAAAGACAGAACACCCGAAGATACGAGGTGGCAGTGCCAAGACTGGGGGCACTTGAGTATGGTCAGAAAGAGTTTGAACAGGAGTACAAAGGTTAAGGACTTTGGTGGGAAGACGGTTGGCGAGATAGACAGCTGTAGCTACAGCTTCGGGCCACAGGAAAGTAGGAACATGTGACTCGAACATAAGAGCACGGGTAATTTCAAGTAGGAATCTATTTTTTCGTTCAGCTACCCCGTTTTGTTGGGGTGTATTAGGGCAGGAGGTCTGATGAATAAGGCCATTATGATGGAAAAAATCCTGCATTTGTGTGTTAACAAATTCCCCACCATTATCAGACCGAAGAATTTTAATCTGCTTCTGATATTGGGTATGAATCAGGTTATAAAAATGAATAAATTTCTGGCAAACTTCAGATTTAGTTTTAAGAAAATAGACCCATGTCATGCGGGTACAATCATCAATAAACAAAAGAAAATATCGAAAACCATGTGAACCAGAAATTGGAGCAGGACCCCAAACATCAGAATGGATAAGTGAAAACACAGAATCTGTGCGAGTATTATTTGGTAAAAAGGACTGTCTATGACTTTTAGCTAGAACACAAGTATCACAAGAAACATGAGTACTAGAAAATTTCGGAAACAAAATTTTGAGATAACCATGGGACGGATGCCCGAGACTTCGATGCCAAAGCCAACTCTACTTGTCCACTGAGCCGTGTGCTAGCATTACTGACCCCGTTTGAGCAACTTCATCGACATAGTACAGGCCGCCTCGCTCAGTTCCACGCCCAATGATCGCCTTCGTACGGATATCCTGTAAAACACAAAACGTGGGATACATGAGAATTATGCAATTGAGCTCCTTTGTAACATGACTAACCGAGAGCAACTTGCATGACAAATCAGGTACATAAAGGCAACGAGACAATTTCATTGTGGGAGTGAGTTCAATAACACCTGCTCCCTTTACTGGGACAAAATCTCCACTAGCTGTCTGAATCTGTGATTTTGATGATTTTACAGCCACAGTAATATCATTTTGATCATAAGTCATAGTATCTGTAGCCCCACAATCAAATATCCAACTGTCCATTTTATCTATATGAGAGGCAGGATTTTCATTCACATATTTGCTATGTCCAAAATTACACATAGTCACATCATCATGGGCCAATTTATCACAGATTCGTTCATCAGGGGCCAAATAATCAGTTTCACCAATTTTAGGAACAAAATGACTAGGAGTTAAAAAGGAAGGACTTGAGGGTAATTTGAAACCCTCAAGTCCTTTACCTGAGACACTCGCAGAGTCATCCTCCAATTTGGCCACTGTCTGCTTTCTCCCAACAGCCGCAAACCCAGTTCCAATCTCCATTTTACCACTGCTATTTTCGGCCTTGTCTGGACTCACTATGGCCACCGCTGCTTTTCCCCCTTTTTCCTTGTTCCCTTTTTCTGAATCATGATGGATCCACCAATCTGGGTATCCCACAAGGTGAAAACAGTGGCGCTTGAGATGGCCTTTGACGCCACAGTGGTCACATTTCTTGTCCGTTTTTGGACGCCGGGATGATGAGTTTTCCGTCCCTTTGTCAGAATCTGACCGGAATCCAGACGGTCCTGACCGTTGGTGCTCAATAATTTCTGATCGCCCCTGTCCCCTTGCTGCCAGTCCGACACCGATGCCACCACCCGATGATGGCCCTTCGCCGGTTGATTCTACCGTGGGGTTTAAAATACTCCTCCTAGAAGTTTCCCGGCGAATTTCGGCATATGCCGCTTCTACTGAGGGTGTAGGTATCTGTCTCAGGATATCGCGTTTAATTGGGTCGTATGATTTATTTAGACCGGCCAAAAATTGAAACAGTCTTGTTGTTTCCTGAGTTGTGTTGTAGGTATTGATATCTCCTGGTGACTTCATGGGGTTTGGTTGTCGTCGGTCAATATCCCTCCATATGCTTTGCATCATACTAAAAAATTGTTCCACAGTCAGGTTTCCTTGTTGGATTCTGTTTGCTTTGGTCATTAAATCGAAAATCTGGAGATTGCCTTCTCCGCTTTGGAATGTAATTGAAAGTCCCCTCCAGAGACTTGCTGTATTTGGATATTCGATATACTGGTGCCGTAATTCGGGCTCCATTGACTGGATCAGCCAGCCAAAAACCTGGAGATCCCGTTGTCTCCAGTTTTGATATGTTGGGTCTGTTTCAGGTGGTGGTGGAGGTTGGCCGGTTAAGAAACTGAGTCGTCCTCTTCCTCCAATTTCAACCTCCATCATCCGAGCCCACATCGCATAGTTATTGTTATTGAGTTTGATATCAATGATGACTGGTCGACTGCTTTCAGGATTATCTGACTGATTATGATTGCGTTGACTGAGGAGTTGAGCGATCTGTTGTGAAAGTATGGTTGCCGCCTCTGTTAGGGCTGGTCCACCAGAACTCCCGGTATCCTCCTCCATGCTTCACAAGTAGGCTAATGGTATATGATGAACGCAGTTCTGAACCCAGAGATCTACTGCTCTGATACCATGTTAAAACAAAGAAAATAATTTGAGGAATTTTTTGTTGTATTCACTTTTTTGCTTCTCTTGGTATACGCAGACATAGATATAGTTACATTGTAGCATAATTACAGGAGCTATTAACGTTACTTACCTTATCACTACCCCTAAATTAGGAAACAAATTCTTTTCCTTAACTGACACAATCTTATCTCTAATTTCTAACACAATCTTATCTCTAATTTCTAACACTTTAGTCCAGACAGAGAGAACAGATAGGAAAACGGGCAGCAGGGGAAGAAGGGATATATAGTTTATATACATCATAGCTCAAAAGATTTGGTGGATAGAAAGATATGAGAATTTCACAGCAATAAAAAAAATTATAGAACTTGCAGCAGTCTTTCCTGGAAAACATCATTTATATACTTCGGAATCTTTCATGAATTACATATCATTGCAGCCACAACACAGGTAAATCCTCACAATTGTGAATTTCCCTTTCAAAGAGAGTTAATCATAATATACACAATAGATACATCATTTCTATATTCAAGCTATACATACTATTTCTTTGAAATTATTCGATCATGCATAAGCTTCTTGAAAATGCTGATCTAAGTCCTACGCCAAAGCATCACAAAACCTCAAGGAATCTGTTTTAAGTAAATTCATTCTATTACATTTTACATTAAATTACGTTTGGACGAAGGATAAAGATGCTATACACAGACGAGCCATAGATTCTACACCAGTAGATGTTTTAAATCAGATCCTGCAAAAGGAAGATAATTATGTGTACGAGCAGTAGTTACAAATTCATCACCAAACATTCCAAGTTAACTAACCTCGAAAATCATTAGTGGTCATGTCTTGACTTGCGAAGTTCCATTATTTTATTTCTCCACATAGCTGCCCATATTGAAAATCACACAATGATCTACCATCCAAGGTAACAAATGCGACCAAAAACGAAGTGCAAATATGTATACTTTGATTATTGCTTAAGCGGAAAAAAAAAAAAAAGAAGAAGAAACTGATTCATAATGTTCTACTAAATTACCTGCATCACTGTATCTTTCCTCTTGAACAGCTAAGTTCATATTCCGCACAAGGTCAATTTCCTGAGCTAGCAAATCTGGGCCGCCAGCAGCACTGGAGAGAAATGATCCCATGCCATGGTCACAAGGAAACAGATAGAGCCCATAATGGGAATTGAAACAAGCAAGCATGCTAATACCTATCAAGCAATACATCATAAGCAGGTTTTGAACCACCCACTCTTCCCATCCCATAACCAATTCTGATAGCATCCGAGATTACAATTTGTTTGTTAATATAAATTGGAGCCTGCATGAAAAAGTAATTAACCAAAATTAACTACTACTCAAGAGATGTATGCATCTTGAAACCAGTGAATATTTCGATAACAAACAGAAAAGATCCTAAGATACAACTATAAAGATGACATGGAGAGGAAGAGGTAGGGCTGCTAAAGTAGAAAAAAACCCATCTAGCAAGCTGATTTATTTATTATCAACCTTTTAATTAATGAGCAATAGATCGGAATAGTATTCAAGTCATAGGAATCTTGAAACCCCAGAATTCTTTTGTGAAGCAATGCAAAGATATGATTGGTAATCTCAACTGCATAGCTTTTGACATGAAGGTCTATCATAATTTATAAGGCAAAAATAAAGCACAAAATATCATTTGAACTTTTAGAAAAGAAAAAAAAAAGCAGCATTTGTACTAAGTGTAACTAAGTGATTATAATTACCTTGCATCTATTTGCAACATTTATAGCATCAGAGGGTCTTGCATCCACACTGAGAATATCAATGTCTCCTGGCTGTAAATGAGATTAGTTTAAATTTAGTAAAATTCCGCGAAAATTTTGAACTAGATGGGTCTTGACTTTCTGCTCACCCGGCTAAAATATAATCTTGCAAAGTAAGTGTTGATCACTTTTTTGGTAATTCTCATCATTTTTATCTGAAACCAAATAGGAAATTCTTGTCATTTTCATCTGAAAAAAAATGCAGAAAACAAGCAGCAGCTTAGTAAAGCTGAATACTCCAAGATACCTTACTCTAGTGCACAATAAAACTGAATTTGAATTATAACAGTAGAAAGTTTCCAGATGCTGAACACTTGGAAGTTATCTGAGTTCTAAAAATTTGGCCATCAGCCAGGTACAAGTATACATCACAAAATCCAACACCATAAGCCCATGTAATATATAAAGAAGTCATAGAAGCACAATAAAGTAGCTACATACTTCATATCCAAGTGTTTCCACTATATTTTTCACCAGCAGGTACTGATCTGGACAATCCTATAACAATGTCACATACATCTTAAATTAGTAGTGGTAAATTATATAAGCAACAGATGTACTGGTAATGAGAAAGTGTATTACCCCATTATCATCTCCCCTCTCCGCATCTATAAGTTTCTCAAGAGAAAATTCCCCTGCATAAGGAATGAAGCAAAACTGAAGTTGGCTGTTGCGGGGTGGCCAGAAAATAGAATCCTACCAATCTATGATATACCAGAAAATGGAAAGAAACAAAGAAAATGAGAGACAGTGGCATAGTTAAGTTAAACATACCAACAAGTATTGGTAACAAGAAGTCACCATCACAAGAAACTTTAAGGAACATGGTGGGACTTTGGAACCTACGAAGAAAGTCATGTCTTATTATGCCCAGCTCTGGTCTAGATTCTTTGGCTTGAACAGAGAGTGGAAACATTCTACCAGATGTTTGCCATCTCAAATCTTCTGCAAATCCTTGCCTTCGCATCCGATAATGGGCTACAGTTTCTGATAAAATGGCAAAAGAAATTAGTTTAGCAATAAAAGAATCTTCATTTTAGTCTTACGTTAACGTCACAATGTCCTTCACATCAGAACGTCTAAACCCTTCACTGTAACTGTCAATTATATTCTTTCCATGTAGATCAAAGCTACTTCATAGATTTAAAAAAAAAAAGGACAAAAGATGAGATGCATTAGTCAAGAAAATAAGGTGGGTAATTCCTAGAGTAAACTTTTCAAACAGCAATAATAGGAGACTAAATGACGTGACAAACTTCAATTATGTTCGGATCTAGATTATGTCAAATCCAAAAGTCCCTTACCCCTAATAACGAAAACCATTACAAAACCGTTGTCAATTGTTCAACACTAGATTTGAGAGCGAGCGAGCGAGCGAGAGAGAGAGAGAGAGAGAGAGACCTGAAATGAGGAGAGAAGCTTGAAAATAGTCCTGATCGTGGTCATCGTAGGCATTGGTCGGACGGTCACCTGATGAGCTCCCATGAGACGATTTGCAAGAAATGACGATGAAGTTGGGAGGACCACGACGTAACCATAAACCCAATCTCACGGACAACGAACGGAAAGAAGAAACATTCCGCGAACCTGAGGTTATACCCAAACCAAAGGTCGCATCTTTATGATCCGTAAAAGCCCAGTAACCACCATAAACAGCACGAATTTGGAATCGGGTTCCTAGCATTGTTGGACAATGGTTAGTTAAGTACAGGGAGACGAATAAATGGTAGGTGAAGCTAAGCTAAGTTGTGTCTGTGTGTGTGCGTGAGAGAGAGAGAGAGAGAGAGAGAGAGAGGAGGCAGTTGTACAAAACGATATGATGTCACGTCATGTCATGTCCCGGAAATTTGGATTGTGTCGTATCAATAAAACAATCGTGTAAGAAAACCTATGATGTCTCTGAAGATATTGCATTGGATGGTTGAGATCATTGTTTTGTAACTCGGATCGAATTGGTTGATTTGAGTGGTAATTAGTCAATTATTCGATTAGGATGATTCGTAAAAATCGATTTTTAATTAAATCAATAGAAATCAGTAAAAATTGATCAATAGATCGATTAAATCGGTCCAATTTGATCAATTCGATCATTAATTTAATATATTTTTTATTTTTTATTTTTTAATATTTTTGTATTATTTAGTATATTTTTTTATTTTTAATATTACTAATATTATATATAATTAAATATAATTATTTATAATTATAACATCACATCGATTTAATTAATGATTGAATCAGTCGAATCAGTAATTAGTAATGTAAGTGTAAGTCGTGTACAAGTCGACTTGTTACAATGAGTAAGTCGACTTACACGCATTCAGCACCGATAAGTCGACTTGTAAATTGGGTAAGTCGACTTATGCAAGGACGGTACTGTTTATATTGTGCCCTAAAGGCAATCCCCTTTAGCGCGTTTTAT
>JANITW010000236.1:16971297-16981720 GCA_027564335.1 Erythroxylum williamsii | reverse complement strand
TCGGGAAAGTCCCGGGAATAAAAATTTTTGTTTTCCGCTGCCGGTACATGTGATGTACCTCCCGGGATTTTCCTACAAGTAAGACCTTCGATTTAAAATCGTCCAGTCTAAATTTTAAAATCTTGATTAAGATTAAAGAATGCTGAATAGTTACAAAATAAGGGTACAGACTACAGAAGATCTATACTCCTAAGAATTATGATAACCGCTGGTGTTTTGTTAACTTCTTTAGTTCCAGAAGGTCGAAGACTAATTGAAATAAACACGAGAATTACTCAAGTTCGTGAATTATTCAGAATGAATGAATGCACATGTTTTGTGAGAATAAACTGTTGAATTGTCGTTTTTGTAGTTCTTCTAACCGTGGAAATTATTTTTTAAGTTGAATTTGAACAGCTTAGTGACAATGCAAGAAATCATTTGTTATTATTTAGAGATATGTGATGTAGACCATCTGTTGTATTTAATACCAAAAATCATCTATCCTAGTGAGATTTCGAAGTAATTGCTTTTGATTTAAGGACTTACGGTAACTGCTATGATTATAAAAAACTCCATCTTATTTAAAATGAAAGTTATTTTAAAGGGATGTATATTTATTTAAAAAGTTAATAAAATATTTGATATATTCTTATTAATGGTGCTATTCATGTGGGAGAAATTACATGTTGAACTGTTCTGAAAATATTATCTGTAAAATTAAAATGTGAGAAAAATTAAAAAGTAATTTTTTAAGTAAAATTATAAACATGTATGAAAAGTCACGAATTACTCTCATTTTAAATAATTAAAATTTTTGTAAAACAACTTTTATTTTAAATAAGAGAGAGTAATAAATGCGCTTGCAAAATTCTCCAAATGCGATTTTGGTTTTGTTTTGGTCACAGAAGACAGATAAAGACCTTGTCATTGATTTTGAACCGAAAGCAACGTGGTCATCAACAATTTAGCGATACTTCCCTCATAGATTACGTACAAAGATACGCATAGAATGCGACCTTAATCTTAACTTATACGAACACTGTTTTGGATATATTTACATGAAAATAAAAATAATATTAATTAAAATAATAATAATATTGAACATAAAAGATAATAATATAAATAAATAAATATGTATAAATAAAATTCTAAAATAAGTAATAAAATAACTATATAACTAGATAAAAAGTAAAAATAAAATTTAAATAAACATACAAACAAGAAGGAAGACAAATGAATAAATAAATCAAATAATTCATTATAAGAAAATATTTGGACTAAATAACTAAGAAAAAAGTACTATATATTAAATATTTAAGCTAAATATAAGATATAAGACTTGAAAACATATTTAAAAGATACATGAGAATAAGAAAGACCTTCCTATATGATATCTTTTATTGGTATTCTAGAAGGCTAAAATATTTTTATTGAGGGTGATGTGCTTGGTAAGTTTTAATAGAGTTATATTATTTTTGATCGCTTTTCTCATGTTCTTCTTAGGTCTTCATTTTTTTTTTCTCTTATAATCTCTAAGTATAATATTCTCGCATCTTCTTATTAAAACGTCAAAATACCTCCTTTTAATATATCATAACTACCTAGGTCTTGTCTTTCTTAACTTTTTTTATTAATATTAGTAACTTTTAATTTGTGTCTTATCATTATATTCCTGACCTTATTATGATTTTTAACTTTTTTTATTAATATTAACAACCTTTAATTTGTGTCTTATCATTATATTCCTGACCTTATAATGATTTTACTCATCAAAAGGAGGTACATTATAAGCATGTGCAATACATCTTATAGAAACAAATGGTACTAACAAAAAAGATGGAAACAAGTCGAGCGAATTAGATTTTCATTTCTTTTCAATTCCAACCATTATGATCGTTTCTTTGTTCGTATTATCATCTTTCAACTATGTAGATCCTTCAAAGAAGAGTCGATGGGTTCCATGAAGTCCTTTCGCCACCAAAATGGGGAGGGTGGATTCCTTACGAACCCAAGTGGGGGTCAAATCATAAGTTACCTCCAAGAAGCTAAGATGCTGAAACGTAAGGACATGAGGTATCTCTAAAACTTGTGTACTTAAAGAAATTGATTTTAACAACTTAACAAGTACATCCGTATGATTTTAATCATGGACATATCCGTATTTTTTTAGAAGTAAATATAAATACACAGTCTAGAATATAGACACGTGTATGCTTATGTTTCTCTCTAAAAGTAAATGTATAGTCTATGAATATGTTTAAACGTATGTTTCTTTCCACTCTTATCAAAATAAAGTCTTAGTATAAAGTTTTAGCACTATATCAACCATCGACTTGTCTAGAGAATAATATTCAAGTTTTACTTCGTTCTCCTTTCAACTTCTTTAATAATATGAACCTTGATTTTGATGCATTTTGTTCTTTATGTTGAATAGAATTCTTTGCAATGATTATAAGTGATTTATTATGAGAAGCACTGATTATGACTTAGTTATATACTTATAAGAATTTATCAATGTTAAACCCACAAGTGTACAGCATAATTATATCTAGCATGTGCAAGTAGGGTCGGTCCTATGAGGATTATAAGTGCTAGTAATTACCCTTTTTCTATCATCTAATTTTCGATTCAGATTATATATTTAATTAAAAATTAAACTGAACAACTAAACTAAGATTAAAAAAATAATGAACTTAAGATACAGGAAAATACTTTGAAACGTCTATATCAAATAAATAGTTTCTAGGTAATGAATCCTTATAAGAATCTTTAAATATTAACTCTTTATCATGTAATTATATTATTGAATTTTAGACTATGAAAATTCTTATCTTATGTTGATATCTTTCTCAAGATTACTAACAACCAATCCATCAGTTAATTAACATAAATCTATCCTTAAGTTAATTAACATAAAAATTTTTAGTTAAAATCCCTAGAATTGTATTATCGATTCGTGAATTTCACTACTAGGTTTGACCCTTATGTAGAGGATTTATGTTGATCTATCTTTAGGTTTGCATGTAACTCCTTCCAATTATAGTAGATTTATTTACAAAAAAAGATTTTTTAATCTCAATCATATGAAATCAAATCATGAACTAATATTTTGGATATACAAAAATATAATGCATAATTGAATCTCAATAAATCAGTCAATAAACCTGCATTGAATAAAAGATGAAATCATATTGCTATCACAACTTAGGGTTCATCACACTTAGGCACTAAATAAATTAGTTCATACTAATAGAAAATAAAACCAAAGAAAAATATATAGAAGAACAACTAGGAACAAAAAAAAAAGCAAAATTCTAAATCTCTCTTTTTCCTTCTAATGGATCTTTTGCAAGTTGGATTGGATGTTGTTATCTATCGGATCTTGTCATGTATTTTTTTTGTTTTCTTTGTCCTTTGATTAGAATTGTTGCCTCTTTATGTTTCTTATGACTCAAAACTATTTCTAAACTCGTCTTCTTTTGTTTTGCCTTCGTTTACATCCTTTTATATTAAAAACTAAGGTTTCTGGGATATATATGATCAATAAACACAGGAGTGTAGGAGGCTATGTATCTCCAAAAATACTTGAATTTGCGATTTTACATAGGTAAAAAGACTTACACGAGCAACTTACACGGTCATGTATATCAACATACATGAGCATGTAACTTCACACGACCAAAAATAGTATTCTTCAAATTTCCATATGTTTACAGAAATTTACATAATCACTATACATGATCATGTAGGCCTAAGTTACTTCAAATCTTCATTCCATGACACAATTTCATCTGAATTCTTCTCCTTTTAGTCCAACAAGGCAATTATCACGTACAAATACACTACAAGTGAGATAAGTGTCAAAAATACTATAAAAATGTTAAATAGCAAGAAAAATACATTAAATATGGGTGTATAATTATAATTAAATAAGAATTTATCAAACATTCCCACATTTAAGTTTTTGTCTTTTCTCAAACAAATCATAATGTAAATCATTAATTTTACAAACATCAATCCCTTATTAACTTTAACATGTCTATCCACGTTCTAAATCATCATATCATATCGATCAAATTAACACACAATAGAGCTCGAGTTATCCTAAAACTAACCTTCATACGTCAATATCGATAATAATCATATCAATTATCTTCTTGAAATCAAAAACATAAATTTCCACATCCTCACCAAAGATTTCACTCAATGCACTTAAGTTTTTAGGGTGAAAAGTATAAGAACTCTCAAATCAATACATAATAGAACTCTTAACTATAAGTTTACAATATTACCACATCTCCACCACTAATAAGTAAACTAGAAATAAAAATCAAAAGGTCTTGTTACAAAGTTTTAATAGAGTTTAGGTAATATGATAGGGATACTAAAAAGAGTGATAAAATTGAAAGAAATTTACAAGAAACTTATTCTTCACAATATAGGTCCTTCACATTGTAAGTCCATTGGTACCATAACTTTTTAAAAAATTAATAAAAAAATTATAACTTTTTTCAATCAATACTACGAACATTCATCATGTACCAATAATTACGAGATATTGGACCTTTTCAAATTTTAAGTTTAAAAAAATCAAGTAATTTAAATAACCTTCAGGGAATAGATTAACAAAAAAGCTTCAAAAAATATAAGATAAAGGCTAATAATGGGGTTATAATCAATAAAAAGGCTAAGGCACAAAATTAGTTACTTTGAAAAAATAAAATATGGTAGGGTGATTAAAAAATATAAGTTAAACAAATGTTGAATCTAAATGACTTTATCACTTTAATGCTTCTAATTTAGCAAATGTGGTCTAATATGTATAATAAAAACAATTTCTAGAATTATTTAACTACACATGACAACACATATGAAATAATACAAGAGCTTAAAAATTTATGTATTTGCTCTTAGGCTTAAAACCTTATAAAAATGGTCTTATGTGTATAAATAATATGCAATTTTATTCAAATCAACTATCTCAATGATTACTAAAAATATGACTTAAAAATGCAAGTTTATTCTAATTTTCATCCTTTTGCATGCTAATTCAATTCAATAACTAATAATGATCTAAAGTATTTTTGGACAGATTTTAACTAATTCAGGATATCAATTAATAAAATTTAATAAAAAAGATTAAATAAGCTTAAGAAAATTATAATCTCCTTCCTCACACGTAAAGTTATATGTTGTCCCCAATGTACACAATATGAGTACAGATAAATAAAAAGGAAGAAAGGCTAAGAAATTGGTACTTTCTTGAGTAATAAGAATTTCATAATTCTAATTTCGATGAGGGATCCATTCGATATTAGATACAATTATTCTTGCAAAATATAAATAAAAAGGGATAAAAAGATAAAAGAAAATAAAAATAACAATAAAGAAACAAAATAAGAAATATGTTAATAAAAATAACATTAAATAACATTGCGCTAATGTTTAGACAAAAAAATAAAGGAGAGAAAATAATAAAAATAAAATAATAAGAAAAAGAAAAGAAAAACCAAATTGCACCATACCTCAATCATGTTATGACTCTGGCATATTCGTCGATGGAAGGTCTCTGGGTCATAAATCCTCAAAATGCAGAAGAGCTAATGATGATGTAACTATGTCAGATGGTGGAGGCTGAAAAGTCATGTCTTGATGACTCACCATCTACATCAATAGATCTCCCATCCATTTATTATAAATTTTAATCTAGCCTTTTCACTCCACAATCTCCACTCGTTATACTTGAATAGTCTAATAAATACGCATAAGCTGCCCTGTGTGTCTCTATAGTCAAGCTATCTTCATTCGATCATGGTGTGGTGTCCACACCCTGGGTACTATCATGCTATCCTCCTCCCAAGCACTTCCCGATGTCGTCGGCTCATCGAGAACCCAATTAAGCAATAGATGTCAGCCATAGGTCCTTGTAGTTTACATACCACATGCATGTGCCTCATCATATCGAGATTTAACGTTGATATGATATCTATCAGTCGCATCACTGGTAATCTATCAAAGATCCCCATCCTTTGTGCAAGCCTCGTCATATAAGGTTTGACACAGATTATCCTGAACTTCTTCTCCTTAATCTGATGCCAAATGAATTGGGCTAATGCATGCCCCAGATGTATTGGCGTCTTCTTGCTCTTATTCTAATGGGAGAATGCATTCAAATTCTTGACTACTCACCAACTGTCACCCTGATGGCTCAGTATATGTCTCAGAATACCATGCATATATTTGACTGCAAGATGTTGTAGTGTGGACACCTTAGATTTACTGGGGTCATAATCTTCCTCTATGCTAATTGTAAGCCAAAAGTGTCAAGGAGATAATCCATATGTAAAGTTTGTTCGCAATGCGATATATTATGATGTCCCCATGAACTCCTGATCGTAAAGACCTATCATAATGGAGAATTTCAAATAGCTCATCCGGATCATATCCCCAATCATTCATAATTGAATCATGTTTGAGCGACCCCCCATTATCATAGAGAGCATCTCGAGCGTCAACTCCAAATATGAAGGCTCTATGATTTCGAAGAATCAGGACCATACTCTAAAGTTAAAAAGATCTCAAACTCACTAGGCTAAACCAACTTGCTCCAGCGCCTCCCAATTAGTGAATTTGCCAATCCCAAATTTTTTCTCCTTGAGTCGTTGGTATTGTTCCTATTGGGCTCTCGCATTGAATAACAAAATTTATGGCTACTTTAGGGGCTGGACTATAATGGCAGGCTGGTGTTGTGGACGAACTATAGCCAAATCTTTAGATGACCCTTCTCCTTGTTGTCGCTTCCTTGATATCTCCTTTTTTCATTACAATCTCATCATTATGTCTCAAAATTTTGCTTGAGTGTGAGCAAATAAAAGATAAAGTGAAAAAATAATTGTTTCCCCACACTTAATTCTTATCCTCACTAATTTTTTAAAAGTGAAAACGAATTTTAAAAAGGAAAATTAAACAAATAGCAAAATCACACACAAATAATCTAACAAAAATAAATAAATACAATAAAATGAAATGAAATAATTAGACAATTAACTAATAACCTAATTAATTATAGAATTGAAATTAAAAACATTGTAATTACCAAATAACATTAATCTAATTATTAAATTACGACTTTAACCCTAAAATTAAAATTAACAAATCTAATCAAACAATTACGCAAAATTAATAAATTTAAGCATTAAATTCACACAGAAGTCAAAATTAAAATGAAATTAAAAAACTTCAATTAACCATAAAAATAACTAATTAATCCTAATTTCACACAAAACATTACAATTTAACAATTAGTGAACAAAATCATGTAAATTTGCAATCCAATTGAATTTTTATCCAAATTTCATGCAATTCATCAAATTGAACGAATTCATATGGGTGTGGATAAGATTCAACTATGGAACCACAACTAACCACAAAATCATACAAAATTTCACCAAAACTTGAAAACCTATCCTAACATTTTTAGGGCAAAAAATCCCTAAAAATTGCAAAACACCCCTAAAAATTGCAAAACACCCAATTATTCATGTATAAATAAGTGAAGTGTCACAAATTTGTAAGAAAAATTCTAGAAATTGGTTGGGAGATTGAGAGGGTGACAATAAGAGAGTTAGAAAGGGAAGAGATCAAAGTGAGAAAAATGAAGGATTATGACACTTTTATGGGTTGTTCTTGTAGCATAGACTTGTAACTTATCACGAACTTATGTGGTTTGTTACACAAGTGTGTGTCTAATCATGTAAGTCTACATGAGTGTATAGCTCTCTGTAAATGTATACATCGTGAAAAATAGATGAACAACCTGAAAAAATTTGCATTTAGAGCTATGAAACTTTAACACTCATACCTTAACACAACAATTATGCATAATCTCATCAGGGTGCTCAATATCTTAACCTAAAATACATCAAAACTCAATCAAACCATATACTAACATCAAAATAGAAACAAAATGGAATAAAATTCAAAATTAAAACCCAAAATAATTCTTGGGTTTCCTCCAAAGTAGTGCTTGGTTAACATCGCTAACTCGACATACCTTTCATGCTTACCATTAATCTGGACCTATAATTAGTGGTTTGTTTCCACCCGTTACTCCATATAGCAATTTCATAGCTTGTGAATAAGCCATATGTTGTAAGTTAATAATAAAGACATAATTTAAAAAATTAAGAAATCCAATTGACTTAATTAATTCCCTTTTTAATAACAAATTGTTAATAAAATAAAGAATAATAAAACTTTTTGAATCCTCATTTGACTTAAACAGCTTGTCTTATGGAAAATGGAAACCCTCTGTACTTAAGGTGACTACCAACAGTTTATCAATAGTTTCCTTATGTGGCTCCTCCTTTTATTCTTCCTCAATTACTTTTGTCCATTCTTCAACTTTCTCTTCTTAGACAAAGACTTCCTCCTCCTCTTATTCTTCTTCAATCGTCTTTTTCCACTCTTCTACTTCCTCTTCTTGGACAAGGTTTTCTTCCTTTTCTTCTTCCTTAACCATCCTTATTATTTTTTGTTTTTGCTCTTCTAAAACAACCACTAGCTCCTCGTCTTCTAAGAATGCCAATTCATTCATAAAGTTGACCTTTGTCTCTTCTTCACTTTAAACTATTAATAAGCTCAAATAATATGTTGTATTTAGGTGAAGAAAATCTCTTTTCAAATTTATGTTGGCTCGCTTCACTTTTAGCAAGGTATTATGTTATTATATCTATAAGTCATTCTTCTTCTTGTTGTTGTTGTAAGTATTCAAGTTAAGCATAATTAGTCCATCAATTAGCATAAGGATTGTTCCAATATGAATTATAAGTATTCTCTTATGTTATATTATTAGGCTAGTTTTGCATGGTTGGTTGCCTCCACATGTAATTTGGTGCCCAACATTCATGATTGTAATAGTTACCCCATAAATGTTGCAGCACCGTATGGATATCGGTTGAGTTTCCGAATAAATGTCACCATACCTCTCGTTCTAAATTTGTGATGTTGTCATATGTGATGGCATATCATAATTCCCATGAGACTATTGTCATTTCCATCCTTCCATTATGGTTTATAGCTATAACGATGAATCTCAAATCCTAACAATAAGCCACAAACACAAAGTCAAAACAGAGAAGATCAAAAGATAGACAAATGAATAAATAAACAAGAATAATAAAAAATATAAATATAAATATAAATATAAATACAAAGATAAATATAAATATAAATATAAATATAAATATAATGGTTAGATTAATAAAAGCTAGGTTTTCTTAATATTACAATCCCCAAAAACAGTGCCAAAGACTTAACTGTGATTTAATTCTATACTTATAAGAATTTTTCAATGTTAAAACCACAAATGCAAGCATAGTTGTAGCTAGTATATACAAGTATATATCGATCTCATAAAGACTGTAAGTAATAGCAATTATCCTTTTTATTATCTCACCGTCAATTCAGATTATGCATTTAATTAAAAATTAAATTAAACAACTAAAATAAGATTGAAACAATAACGAACTTAAGACAGAGGAAAATACTTTAAAATGTCTCTATCAAATAAATAGTACCTAGGTGATGAATCTACCCAATAATCCTTAAATATTAACCTTTTAATATGTAATTATATTATTTATTATTGGACCACAGAAATTCCTATCTTATGTTAATATCGTTCTCAAACTACAAACAACTAATCCATCAATCGATTATCATAACTCTTTCTAGTTAAAAACCCTACAATTGCATTATCGATTTGTGAATTTCATTATTAGGTTTGACCCTAATCTGAAAGATTTATGTTGACCTATCTCTAACTTTACATGCAACTCCTTCCAATTTTGCTATATCTATCCACACAAAAGGATTTCTCAAATTCACACAAAAGGATTTCTTAATCTCAATCATACAAAACCAAATCATCAACTAGTATTATGGATAATCTTAATAATCAATCAATAAAACTACATCAAATAAAAGATCAAATCATATTGTTATCACAATTTAGGGTTCATCACACCTAGGCATTAAACAAATCAGTTCCTCCTTGTAGAAAACAAAACTAAAAACAAATATATAGAAGAACAAATAGAAACAAAAGATATAATAATTCTAAATCTCCTTTTTTCTTCTAATGGATCTTCTTGCAAGTTGTAATGGATGTTGTTATCTATCAGATCTTATGATGTATTCTTCATGTTTTCCTTATCATTTGATCATAAGTGTTGCCTCTTTATGTTTCCTATAACTCAAAAATACTTCTAAACTTGCCTCCTTTTGTTTTGCCTCCGTTCATATCCTTTTATAATAAAAACTAAGGTTTCTAGGATATACACGATCAACATATATGGCTATATGTGTAACATCCCGTTACCGATGTGAGGGCATATCGGTAATTTGGATGGATTGAGCAGTGAGTGCATTCATAATTAGT
>JANITW010000236.1:16944653-16961593 GCA_027564335.1 Erythroxylum williamsii | reverse complement strand
ACCAAACATTTTCTTCTCCAACACAAAACTTAGGGTTAGGTTAGAGATGAAGATAAGAGCAATTTAACAAGAAAAAATGGAAGGAAAGAGCAAGCAAGGGGATCCATGAAGAAGGAGAAGAAGAAAAGCCAAGAGAAGTCCAAGTTTTCTGTCAAAAGGAGAGAGAGTCATGGAAGCAAATTTGAATGAGAAGGGTTTTTAAACAAGGGATTTTAGACTAAGGGCATGTTTGGCAATTCAATTGCTACATGTCCAAACCTTACGGTCTAACAATCCAATTCTTATTCTAATATCTCACAATTTTCAATGGCTATAATTAATAAATCCTAAAATTATAACTCTAATTATCTCGTGCCAATTGCCAATCAATTTCAGAACCGGAATCCAATTAATCAGCCTTTAGGTCATTTTTTCGGTCCGGACCCATAACTCTAAAAATTCCTGAAAAATTTCTATAAATCCTCAAAAATATAAAACACATGATCATACACTCCAATTCCATTTTCCAAACCTCTAGCATTCAATTTTCACTTCAATTCTATAATCACAGCACAATCTATACCAAAATTACAGAATTTCCAATTTAGACAATATTACCGGGAATATGTCATACATGTATGTACACTCATATGCTTGTGCAACAATAATCATTTATCGATAATTAAAGAGGCAAAAATGCATGTGCAATTTCAAATTATGAATGCACTCAATCCTAACCCATCCGAATTACCAATATGCCCTTCACATCGATAACGGAATGTTACAGTTGAGGTCAATTGCAATCAGCAATAGTGTAAAAATATGCTCATTCTCTGGACATCCTATATGTTCCCAACATTGTGGCAAGACTCTCTTCAAAAAGCTAATGCAATAGGGGGCCTTCTTGGTCAACCTCAATGAACGTATGACCCTTATTCTAATTACTACAATCCAGGATAGAGGGATCATCCAAACTTGAGCTATGAAAATCAAGGAGGCCAATAACGGTATAAATCTCAGACTTTTAAACAACCTCAAGCTCCTAAATATGTTAAACTCAATCTTCAAATTTAGATATGTTTTTAGATGAAATTGTTAAGGCGCTTGCTAATAATACTCAACAATTTCGACAAGAAACAAAGGCAAGCCTTCAAAACTTAGGAAATCATATCACTCAATCAGCCACCCCAATAAGTAAATTAGAAGCCCAAACATCAAGGAAATTACCTTCCTAAACAGCAGTGGATCCTAAGGAGAATATGAGTGTAATGACTTTAAGAAGTGGTAAGGAAATTTAATTTAGAACTTCATTATCAATGGAGGAAAAAAAGCACGATGACAGAGAAAAGAAGGAAAAAATTCCAACTCAAGAAACAACAAAGGTAAAAAAAAATGGTTCATCTCCATCAATATCAATTAATGCACGTTGACCTCCTTTTCCTAGCAAGTTGACTAATCCAAAAGATGATGAATATGAAAAAGAAATCTTAGAAACTTTCAAAAAGGTGGAAATCAATATACCAATTCTAGAAGCCATCAAAAAGTTTCGAAATATGCAAAAAAATTTTAAAAAGTTGTACACAAATAAAAGGAACCTGAAGAACAAGGAGAGAATAATTTGGGTAAAAATATATCAACTGTGATAAATAAGAAATTACCGAAAAATGCAAAGATACAGGTTTGTTTACACTTCCGTATGTTATTAGTAATAGAAAAATTAAGTATGCCATGCCAGACTTAAGTGCATCTATTAATGTCATGCCATACTTAATTTATTGAGATTTAAATCTGAATTATTTACAAGAAACTAGTGTGATTATCCAACTAGCTGATCGTTTGAATGTCCATCCTATTGGGGTTATTGAGGATATTTTAGTCCAAGTTAATGGTTTTGTATTTCTAGTAAATTTTTACATATTAAAAATGGACGGAGATAATGTGGAACACTTTAGCTTTAATTCTATTAGGTAGGTCGTTTATAAAGATGACTAAGACGATAATCTGTTGGACCCCGTTTCCAGAGCCCAACATTTGGAGTATAAAATATGAACAAACTCAGTCTTCTATTTAAGAACAGATTTTGGAAAAATTCCAATTGGAATTTCTATTTGACTTCTTCAGAACATTTGTTCATCATTGTCTTAAGTTTCTAATGACATAAAAATCATTCAATTTGGTTCAGAAATCTGAAAGTTATGGCCCAAACACTTTTGGACTGTTATTAAACTGAAACAATACACTATACTTCATTTGCATCCAGGAATTGAAAATCTTAGAGACTGAATTAAAATTCAGTTCCTTCAGCTAATTTGTAGCTCTCTGTCTCCAGTTTATTTAGAAATAAAATCATTTCATTTGGAACTCTACAAATCAAGATATCCTCCAAATACTAAAGCATGTTTAGTAAAATATCCAATTCATACTCTTCCAACCCGTACTCTTACTTTGATTCAATCAATCCTTTTGAAATAAATACCAAAATCTATAAATTTTTATAGAAAGATAGAGAAATGAGATAGGAATCCATTGCTTTAAGAATCATGTCATTTGGAGATTGGACGACAAAGTTATGGCCAAAAGAATGGAACATGTTCAAGTTTGGGGGGAGATTTTGCACGATCGTGACCTGCACGCCCGCAGCTGCTAAGTCACAATCGTGCACTTGCGTGATTGTGACTTTCGCTCAAGTCCGTAGAGTCGCAATCACGACTTTTCCTTACCTACATTTCTTCTTCCAACTTGTATCAGTAAAATGGGTATAACTTTCACTACAAATATCAGATTAAGGTCATTGAAAGACCGTTTCGAAGAGGACTTCTAGACCTACAATTCTATGAGGACCTCAAAAAATAAATTTTGTCTCTATAAGGGTTAAAATTTCTAAATAAGGCAGCTGTCTCAAAAGTCCATCCTATGCAACATCACAAACTTCTAATAATCATACCTCTTAACTCCGATATCCAATTATTTCATACTATATAACATTGAAAAGCTAAAAAGATAATCTACAATTTCTAAGAGACAACTTTGCCTAATTCCAACTCGATTAATCCATTTTTTCCAATGACGTCAAAACACAATTTCTACACCTATGAAAAAATTGAAATAAGAAATGTACAACTACAAGATAAATAAGCACATGCACATTGGAAACTTCTTCAATTCTTCATTCATTTCTAAATCAAAATGAAGTTCATACATAGCTTTAATTACATATCAACATTACATCAAAGACTTAACACAAGGTACAAAATACATTGGATGCTCAATGTTTGATATGCTTATAAAGCTAACCAAGAATGATTGAACTAACTTAGTTACAAAAGTCTCTAACTATCTTGGAGTTTCCGATGCCTTGTAAGGATTGCTAACCGTCTCGTTTTGCATATGAGGAGTGGAAAATTTTTGGGTTAAGCTACGACACTCAGTGGCTAATATATTTATAACCATCGACAATTACCACAAATTCAAGCATATGTATTTATATATCTAACAATTCAATCATTCACCAATTTAGCTCAAAACTCATAATTAAGCAATTAATACATAACATATAACATAGACTTTATCCATTAAGCAAATCATTCAAATGCATCATATGTAACAAATCAAAGATGTCATGCACAACCAAATAGCTTGAGGGGTCCCATGGGTACGAAATGGAGAAATCGAAGTTTTCACTATGAACAAAATGAGTCCATTTTCGGAGCTCATACGCCACAAGTGGACAACCGGAAAAAGGCTCTTGTCTATGTGCACGTGACAAACGAAATAGTTCCTCTCTTACCCAAACAAAAGCACATATTCATTTTATCATATGCTCATACTTTCATGCTTTTCCTTCTTTTCATTTAATTCAAAACGTTATAACCTCTTTCACGGTATAATATAATCACAATGCATCATGCATTTCCCATCAAATCATAATAATTTAATTTCAAGCAATCAAAATTCACACACATAAGCAAGAATTTGCATAATCACACAATAGCTATAAATAAATTACCCACCTAATTAGCTTGTAAAATCCAAGTCAAGCTTGCCTTTCCTCTTGCTCTTAGATTGGGTTCTCTTGATTTCCTAAAACAACCAAGGTTTCATTTAAAACAACATTCTAATAAAATTCATAAACTTTAATAATCACAAAAAATGCAATAAATATAAATTAAACTCAAATCTAATATATCCATAGTTCATCTAAGCTAGTTAAACCAAACCCTAATTCTAAAATCCACGAAAACCAAAATAGATCTCATTTTCTTTCAACACAACCCATTCTCTACTTCTTTCTCTACCTAAGAAAGAAAGAAAGATAAACTTACCTTAGACAAGCTTGATTCTTTCTCTTTCCACGTTTTCTTCTTCTTCCCTAGCTTCTCTCACGACTTTCTTCTCTTCTTTCTTTCTTCTCTACATTTTTTTCCTCTCTTCTTTTCTTCTCATGTTTTCTTTTTTCTTTTTTTCTTATTCTTCTAATTCCAACCCCTTTTATTTTGTCTTTCTTCCCATTTTGCCCCTCATTAAACTAGGCTTTCCATATTTACCATTTTTTTAACATAAGCCCACTAACTACTTAAGTTAACTTAATTTTGACACTTCATTCTAATTTCTGTTCATACTTGCTAATTTAATGGACTAGATTAAAAAAATTTAAACACATAAATCGATAAATATTGAAAAAAATTAGGGTCCAACAATTCTCCCCCTTAAAAGAATAGTTTAAATATTATTTTTCAACACATTCTTAACTTGTCTTAAGCTAAATTACTTATATACTAAGTAATAATTCAATTTATTAAACAAATACGTGATAAAATAATAATTAATTTTTAATAATAAAATTTAAAAATCAAGTATAAAGAGATAAATAAAGAACATAAATTTTGAAATATATAATTTATTAGTAAGATGAAACAAATATAATATTTTTAAGGATAAAATGGTAATTCATCTTTTACAATAATAAGTTTAACCGAAATTTTTAATTAAAATAAAAAGAGACAAACAAGGGATATAAATTTTGAAGAATGTAATTTATTATTTAGATTGTGTGAGAGACTTAGAAAGAGAAATAAACAATAAATTCATTAAAATGTCAAAAATATATGTATAGACTTTTAAAGCTAATAAAGAATAAGAGAGAGAAATATATCTTTTTTTGATAAATGAGAGAGAAATATATCTTATCTTAGGCAAGAGGAAGCTTGTGAATTGCTTAAATTAATATATGAGCTGTTTCTCAAGAAAAACCAATAATAATAACATTTTTTTCTCTTTTTTGTGTTATTTGTTTTTTTTCAAAGTTTGGTTCTTCATTGTTCAAGAAAATTGGTCAATTTTTCTTAAGAAAATCAGTCAATTTATTATTTAACTGACCGATTTTTCCTCATAAGGGGTTATAAATATAAATCGAACCAAAAATTAGATTAGTTCGTACAACCTCTCTGATTCAGATTTTAAATCCTTGGTGACAATTTATAGCACCATGAGTTGGGATGACAATTAGGCCTGGCTGACTAGAAGTCAACCAGCTAGGCCCAGTCAGCTAGGCCCTGTATTCCCTAATACTATGGTTTAATCCAGTCAAGCCTCCTACATTGCATAAAAGAGAGTCGATATTAAGATTAAAAACTTATCGAAAAGCATAAAGGGTTAAAAAAGTAATAATAAAATTAAGTTGTATCAAAATTTAAATTTCTACTAAACTAATTAAATCATTTTAGATTAAACATAATTTCTTCTGTTAACTTCAAATTTCCCCACCACCAAACAAATGCATGTTTTAAACCCGAAAGTATACCATTGACCTTACCATCGGCTCATGAGAACATTACTGTTTTTTTGAGAAAGTTCATCTTCGTCCGCAAATCAGTACTAAGGAACACTTCAAGGAAAGTCTAGTCTTTAACATGGCCAAACATTTTTAAATGAATAGTCTCGTCTCCGGGCTCAACAACCTTAAAGCATGCAAAAACTTAGTTCACGTCCACAAGTTGATCTCGTAATAAGAAGCATACATAATAACGGAAATCCTGAAAGATGGGAACAAGCACTGCCATTGAATCCAACTACACAACCATGATATCCCATTAAGCCTAAACCTAATAGATAACATCACCTAGAGCGGTAAGGTGAATAGGGAGACCTGGATCTGCCCCTCCTTGATCTGCCACCACCATAGGGAGAGTGCCTTGGAGAATAATCACGACCCCCACGATAAGGAGAGCGCCTGGGAGACCTCCGATAATCATCACGCTCATATCCACCTCGATATCTACCCCGATCACCACGATGGCCTTCAGAATTAAACATAAAATAGCACAACTTCTAGTCAGGGTACTTAAGAATAGAGTAACTCCTCCTTCCTCGAGGATTATTGATATGTTCAAAAGTACTCACCATAGTCCCGAGTACTTTTAAGCCCAAGATAATGTCCTGGCGTTGGGGTCCTTGCCCGTTTCCTCCTTGACTGAAAGACAAACAGATCACCTCAAACACTATAAATCACCACAATTTTTTTTTACGGTACATGAAATATGCTGATTGTATGGTTGATGAAGCCACAGTTTTATAAGCAAGTGAACCATCTATGTGTATATTCAATAAACCAAATACACTGTCAGGAGAAAGATCAACTAAACTTTGAAATGCAAAGGCAAGCGAAGATACCAAAAAGGAAGGAAAAAATCGGCCACAAGTGACTAGTTTTTATTTAACAAGTGCCAGTTTTGGAATACCATAAGGCCTGATTAGAAAGTTGTTGATAATGTCCGTTGATTAGTTGAGAGTTGAAATTGAATGCTGAGGATGTATAGTTGTTGAACAATATGGTTGCTATGTTTAGTTGATCACAAGCATTTGAAAAGCTGTTTAAGCTGGCCATTGATCAAGCTGTTTAAGTTGACATGGATGAACTGATCATCTTTGATTGCTGCCAACATAGCTGATGCAATGTGTCTGAATATAGCCAGAAAACCTTCAAGTTAAGAACAAAGATCTAAACTAAAGAGGTTAACTTGTTGCACCAATCTGATGCAATAACATTACCTTCTCCACAGTTATATATCGACCCTCCAGAACGGACTGATTAAGGTACTTAACACAGCGGTTGGCATCTTCAACATTGTCCATTGTAATAAAAGCAAAACCACGGGAAATCCTTGTCCGGGGCTCCACAACAAGAAAACAAGAAACAACCTAAAAAGTTTAAAGTCAGCCACTACTTTTATCACAAAGTTAAATAATGAAAATCATAAGTAGAAACTGAAGAAGATTAAAAGATCTTATAAGTAGAAACTGAAGAAGATTAAAAGATCTTAATGAAAAAAGACTGCATATCAACTCCTCAGAGGAACAATGACCTTTCCCTCCTTAGCGAAATGTTCTTCAAGGTCTCTTTCTGTAACTCTCGTAGACAGGCCAGTTACATAAAGTGTATTTCCAGGATTCAAAGCTTCTTCCCTGCTAAGTATTATCCAAAAGGTATGGAGGTAATTAGAAATCAACAACATGTGAAGGCATATAAATCAATGTAAGGCACAGACAAACACAGAATTACGGCAAACAATCTTAAGAAATTTAATCACCAGGCTACAAGGAAACATAAGCTGAATACTAACCTATCACGGCTTCTGGACCTGAATTCAGCAAATGATCAACCATCCATAGAAATAGGCCAATTAAACATCAAGTCCAATAATCAGAAGCTCCAACGGAACCAAAAAAAATACACACAGAAATGAGAGCATGATCTGTAATACCTGCCACGGCTGCGGGATCGTGATCTATGCCTTGGTCTGGACCATGATCTAGATCTGGACCTAGACCTTTCCCGGGATCGGGATCTAGACCTTGACTGTTCTCTCCAAGGAGAAGGTGACCGTGAATTCCTGATACATCCATTACACATATATTAAACGGACAGCAAATTTGAACATAATGCAAAACTTTTATCAAGCTCGCACAGGAGAAATTCCTGGCAGATAAGTCTCCATGTCATTCTTACCGCTTTTGCTCACAATCACAAATTTACAATCCAGAACCTTGAAGATAGAATAGCAAACCACGCTAAGGCATACCACACATGTACACTAAGAGGGACAATGAACTTTTTAAGACTAATCTCACACACAAGCATTCTAACATAGATATGCCCTAAATTTGGTGTTTTAACTGGCGGTACCATTAATTTCGCTGAGAACAATTCTTCCAACCAGAACAATTCTTCCAACCAATGTAGAAAAAGAATTTATCCGTTAAGACACCGTAATGTCTACCAACAAATACTGAAAGTCATAAAAAAATGAGAGAATCTCAGAGCAGAAGTTTTTCAGGCAGGCAACAAAAACCTAGAAACTACATTAAACTTTATCCCCTGTTGTCCCTCCAAAGTAAGCAAACATAAAATTCAAAATTTTCAAAGGATCCATCACCAAGGAACACTGTTTACATTCCAATAGCTTTATTACCCAAGAACACTCGCAGATGAAAAAGAAATAGCAGATCGAAAAGGGTTCACAGAAAAGACAACATCACCAAAATAAAAAGAAAAAAAGCTAGTTTTACTTCACGCTCGAAGAGCCCAAAGTCGGGTCGACAATTATTTTTACAAAAATTCAATCAAAAGGGTAAACGTAAAAGAATCGAATTTAGTTTTCACCTTTGGACAGGAGAATCCGCCTGAACCACAATCGAAACGCGTTTATTAGATAGATCTTCGATCAAAAATCAAAAGTGTAAAAAAAAAAAAAAAACTAAAGAACAAGATAGAGAAAGCTCACCATTTTCGAACAAAAGAGGACTTAGGGATCTGGAAAACAAGAATTGAGGGTGAGAGGGTTTTTTCAGGAGATGGAGAGGGATGGTTTCTAGGGTCGCTTTACCTTAAAAAGGGCATCGGCACGGCGCCACATTAGTTAACCTTCAAAATGAAACGCAGCGTTTAGAGTTAGTTTCTTTTTAACTTAAATATTTGATTTAAAATATAGGGATAACATACTAAACAATCTTTTGAAAGCTTTTTTTTTATAAGTGTTTAACTTTTAAAATTTTTAATTAAGGGATTAATCTTTTAAAACTTTTAGACAAAATGGGCAAGTTTTATTTAAATATTTTTATTAAAATATAAATTAGACTTTAACATTTTAAAGTGTTTAAATAAACCTCATTATTTTCAAAATGCTAAAATTTAATTTGTTATAAATAAGAAAGTATACGGGTCACATCATTAATAACTTAACACAAATATATTATTTTTAGTGAATTATTAAACCTCTTATGTGACTGTGGAGCTCATCTAATTTTTAAAAAATTTATTAAAATTAAGTTATTTTAAATAAATTTGATTAATTTTATTTAACTTTAAATAAAACTAATTTAATGTAATAATTCCTAATCTAATTAAACCTAATCTAATAAATCAAAGTCCTTTATCCCTAATTCGTATTAAGCATATTCACTCTTGTCTCCCTCTTCATTCTCCTCCTCAAAATTAGCTCCCTTCTCTTCTTTGCTAAGACTTTCAACTTTTTTGGTTAACCGATTCTCTCTATTGATTTAATTTCTTTTTCTTGTTTATGATATTACTATATTGCTTTTGAAAGGAGTTATTTTAAGCATGGGTATTAATGGTTTTATCGAAGGGGAAATCGCTTCAATGATTGTTAGATACTCTACACCTTTTACACCTAATTAACGTTCACATGCGACTTCAAGCTGAATTAAGTGCCTAATAAATTCATAATCTTCAGCCATCTTTTGCCTATAACTCATATTTTGTTGTTGATGCCTTTCATCATTCACCTCCTGCCCATACCAAACCCCTCTCTATTGATGTGAAGATTGTTCAAAGTGGAGGAGTTATTATACCATCCTTTGTACACCCCTGACACGATACTCCAATAAACACTTAATTACTCATATAGGTCTCTATGATGGGATTCAAATCTTCTGTCCCATTTTATCAAGTACTTCCTGTCCCAATAACATCCTAACTATATAATAATTAAGAGAGAGTAAATTTAAATGGCTAGGATATTGTTGGGACAGAGGGTATTAGGCAAAATGAGACAAAAGATTTGAAGCCTCTATGATTTGCTAAAAATGGACAAATAAGGAGACTAATAGGATGCCCTTAACTAGGATCATCAGAGGGATACGTGCAGGAATCAAGAACGTCACTAATGTAGCAATGGTAAGGATGTAAGGATTTAAGTATCGGTCCTGACATTTTATAACCTTGGGTAAAGTAAAAAGAGGCTTCTATTTTTTCTTTCTTTATAATAATCAAGAATGTGTCCTTGTAAAGAGTAAAAGAGATAAAATAGAGATTTTTATGTTACTCTTTATAAAAATTAAGATTTTTATATAAAATAAAATATAGCTTTTTTGTTACCTATTTTATTTTTCATGAAGCTAAGCATTGTCTGGCCTGCCCTTACAAGGTTTCCATTCCCGACAAAGATTAGGAAATTGAAAAGGGGGATAACTTTGAGGACAACAAAGAGGAGATTGGATAGGATAAAACAAATTAAGAACAATTTTGGACTTCATGGGCTTTGATTTATTAGATTAGGGATTATTAAATTTAGTTAGTTTAATTTATTTTTTAAAGTTAGTTAAAAATTAATCATATTAATTAAAAATAAAATAATTTTAATAGATTTTTTAAAGTTGGATGAACCCCCACATGATATCCATATGACTATGCGGGGTCTAAAATTTTATTTAAAAAATATATTTATACCATGTTATCAATAAGGTGGCAAAAGACTGAAAATAATGTTTCTATTTACTTTTCTATTTGTGGAGGGATAAATTTGAATGTTTTTTAAAATCATAAAGTTTAATTTGAGTGTTCTGAAACGTTAGGCTCTAAATTATATTACTAATATTTCATCTTCAAATTAACCCTCCTCTTTGTTGTCAATAACTAGAAACCCAATGATCACTTTACATCTAAGTTTTTTTTATTAAAGGAAAAAAGACGAAATAGATTACAAAACATGTTTGAGGAAACAGATCCCCAACATATCCTCTAATAGGATACGTTGGCACCCGATAGGTGTAATATCAAAAAATGTGACATCGACATGAAAATGTTCTGCGTGAGTGACAAGCTAGTCAGCACATCTGTTGCTCTTTTGGTATACATGTCGATGAACAACAGACAAGTTCCTCGTGAACAGTTCGTGGATATCCGTGACAATGGGGTTGAGAGTTGTGGAGCGCTTGTCCGCGGAAGAGATGATATGGTGCACTGCGAGAGAATCCGCCTCCATTCTAGCTGGCGGAAGCCCATGTCCCATGCGAGAGATAGCCCTGTATCAAAGTTCTGCAGACAACGTAGCACACCATTCGAGATTCTGTGTGGATCCTCCAATCCAGTTGCCGTCACTGTCTCGTATAAGATCACCTACTGTAGTTGAGCACTGAGAGCGATTGCATGCGCCATCTGTGTTTAGTTTTACCCAACCAGGTGACAGTTTGCTCTAACCGATGAGTTGCTCTTGATGGGGATGGAACCATGTATCTGCCCGGCTTTGCCACATGGTAGACTTGTGGATTTGATCTACAAAAGGCAAAATAAGAAAAATAGGTGAGGGCAAAATAAGAAAAATAGGCGAGGGAGGCCAAGTGAAATGTTTATCAAAGAGAGACCTATTCCTCTACGTCCATAGGAACCAACACGTCGTGCCAAAAATAACTGCCCAAGCAAGACCTAGAACACGCCAGTGTTGTTGGAGGTTTTTAAAGAGCCATTATCGATTCGACATAGTGAAAAAATCAATATTAGCGAGGTCCAATGATAAGGTGTCCCACACTTGTCGAGCCTTAATGCAGTCCTGTACAACGTGAAGAGAAGATTCTTCGAGGTGGCACTGATGATAGGTGATGTCGGTAGTGAGTTGCTTTCAGACACGTTGTTAGTTGGTGAGTAAACGATCCTGTGCTAGTAGCTATAGGAAGGATCGTATTTGTTGTGGTCCTAGCCACTGTCAGATGACCTTCCAGAGCCTATGTATCGAATTCTCTTCGTGACCCATAAGCATGGAATAAGTAGATGCTATAGTGAAGAGGTCAGTGTCAAAAACTCCCCATATCAACTTATCCTGACTAATATAACGCTTAGCTGGAAACATGCTGGCGATTAAACAGCAAATCGACGTTGGGAGGCAAGTTTGGAAAGCTGCCCAATTCCAATTGCCTGTAGAATCCCCAAAATGGTGGACTATAAGGTTAAGAGATGACTCAGGGATTGGGTGTGTGGTGTAGGAAAGAAGTGATCCTGTTCCTGTGATCTAAGGGTCTAGCCAGAAATGCGTCCAAGTACCATCTCCAATCCTCCACCTTATGCCTTGTGTCACGATATGCCACGTTGCCTTGATGCTTCGCCAAACCATTGAGCCCCTTGTGGTTTCGATAGAGGTGGGGACGTTGTTAGCGTCGAAGTTATATTTATCAAAGAGAACTTTGACCCATAAAGCTGTAGGTTTAGTAATCAATGACCAATCGAGTTTTGCAAAGAAGGCATCGTTTGTCTCTCGAATTTTCCAGATGTCAAGCCCCCCCAAATCCTTTGATTTGCAAACTTCATCCCAGTTGACTAAATGGATCTTGTTTTTGTCGCGAGATGACCCCCACAGAAATTGTCTCATGACTTTCTCCAATTCGTCACATAGACTGTGGGGAAACCGTACTATCTACATTGTGTAACTCGGGATAGCTGCTAAAATGGATCGAGTCAAAGTGAGGCAGCCAACAAAAGATAGCAGTCGGGCTGACCATCTGGATAAGCATTGTTGGACCCTATCGAGTATGTACTGATACGTTATTTGGTTGACTCGTTGGTGCAGAAGAGGAACGCCAAGATACCGTCTGAGGTTAGTCGTAATTTGGAATCCTAATTCGTGACTTAAGGAGTGACACGTCGAAGAAGGGATATTCCTGGAGAAATAGCATCTCGATTTGACTGGGCTAACGCGTTGTCCAGAAGCCGTACAGAAAGAGTTCAAAAGATCTCGAATGACGATTATTTAATCAATGGATGCTTTTGAGAAGAGGATGAGATTGTCAACAAAGAATAAATGGGAAAGGGGAGGACCATGTCTGTTCAATTTGATTGGCTTCCAGCTTCCTTGTGATACAGCTTGAGTAATCGTATGACCAAGGTGTTCCATGCATAGGACAAATAGATAGGGAGAAAACGGGTCCCCCTTGTGAATATCTCTAAAGGGAGTAAAGGTGTAGCTAAGCGCCCCGTTCCAGTTCACTTAGATAGAGACAGTTGATATGCACTTCATGATGAGAGTAATCAACGAATCCGGAAGACCAACATCTATCAAAGTGTCCTAAAGAAAGTTCCAAGACAACCGATTATACGCTTTCTCCAGGTCCACTTTGATGGTCATTAACCCCTTACAACCAGTTTTTCTTTTCATGGAGTGGATGACTGCTTGTGTGATAATGATGTTGTTTGTAATAAGGGGCCCTGGAACAAAACTACATTGAGTGGGAGCTACAAGCTCTACGAGATACGATTTAAGCCTATTCATAATGATCTTGGTGAAGGCTTTGTAAAGATCAGAGCATAGAGCTATTGGCGTAAACTGTGATATCGAAGAGGGGGACGGAGTCTTAGGGATAAGGATCATAATGGTTCAATTGAGTGTCGACTCCTAGGCTTCGTGCCGAAAGATGCTTTGTAAAAATATAGTCAGAGAAGGCCCAATAGTATCCCACTGAGATTGGTAGAATAATGCGGTGAACCCATCAAATCCTAGAGCTTTGTTTGGAGCCATGGAGAAGAATGTCATCTTAACTTCATCTGGGCTTATCTAACGGGTGATTTCAGCTTATGCTTAATGCCGGAGGGGATGAAAATGATCACAAATATTCTAGGCTGTGGGGAGATGTCCATCAGAAAGATATAAGTCCTTGAGATAATTCCACGCTAAACTTCTGATAATCGAGGCGTTTGAGATCACATTGCCATTAACGTCGGTTACAGAAATGATTCTCATTTGTCGACGCTGGTCCTTGTGATTATGTGGTAATAGTTTGTATTCCAATCTCACTGTCCTAACCACTGGCTTCTAGAACATTGGTGCCAGAATAGTTCTTCTTGGTACAAGACTTGCTCTAATTCGGACTGCAGATATTCCTCGAGCTCTTGGAGGGAGGATGAATCAGTGTCTTCAAAAGGTTTTTGGATGCCTTCGATACGAGCCATGAGTCACTTTTTATAGTAGAATATGTTTTCAAAATCATTGTCGTTCTACTGTTGGAGCTTGTTCGATAAATTTTGGATCGGACCACTAAATTCAGATTTGTTAGGTTTCCAGTTCTCCATTACCACTTGGTTAAAACAATTGTAGGTTAGCCAAGCTAATTGAAATCGGAAAGGGCGACTCACCTGAGTAGGGGGATCGGTGTTTTGAAAATTTATGAGGAGAGGTCAATGGTCGGATTTCAAGAAAGGCAAATGAGTAACTCTGGTGGTGGGAAAAACTGAGTGCTAAGAAGTGAAACAAAAAGCGCGATCCAATCTAGCTTGAATTTATCCGTGTTTATCGGCACCTTTCAATTTAGCATTAAAGTCTCCCCCAGTAGCTAAGGTTTATTAGTGATCCTTGCTAGGCTCCGCAGATAATGCCAGAAGAATTTTTGTAAGGCATAGGTAGGGCTGACATAAATGGCAGTAAATTCAAATGTCAACTGATCCCACTCAATGCTGGCATGTACGAATTGTCAATGAGCAAGCCGGATTCGGACTATGACATCATCTTTCCAGAGCAGTCAGATTCCTCCTGAATAACCTTCAACTTCTACCGGGAATGAATTACCGAATCTTAGATTCCTTACAACTTTCATCGCGTGATCACCATTAATGCATGGCTCGACCAATACAACCAGTCGAGGTTTATGAAGACGGATATAATTCTTCATGATGGGCTTGAAATTCCACCCTCTAACCCCTTGGCAATTCTATATAAATATTGACATAATAATAAAGTTGAAGAAGGGAGGAAAACTAAATCTATACGTTAATTGGGTTGACTATTTTTTCAATGAACTCCGCACAATGGATTGGTGCTTGTGTAACTCCCATTTCCTCCATTTGTGTGTCAGATTCTACAACTGGATCCACTACGATCCTTGGATCGGTGTCTGGGTTAGGAGGGAGGGGGTTGATTCGTATATTGGCCTATGAGATGACAGGGCTGTAGGGACGCTAGGATCGTTGGGATCTTCGTCCATAAAGTCGCATCTCAATTCCTCTTGGATGGCTATAGGGAACAAAGGATCATGGATGACTAATTCCGCATATGAGGGAATGGAAAGTGCGATGTGGGTTGGGCTTGTGCCGGGGCTTCCTTGGGCGGTGGGAGTGGGCTATAGGTTGTGAGGGATGGGCCTTTGGAGGCCTGTGGGCTTGGAGGACGAGGCCTGGCTCAACTCCTGGGCCTGCACTGGAGGAGACAATGTTATTGGCTGGGTGATGTCTTTATTTCCATATGTTTGTTGACGCATCCCTCTTTGAAGTCTCGCGTCTCGATTAGACGACGGAGTTAGGGATTTTCCCTTACGGTGGTTGAGATCTGACAGGCCTTGGGAGGTGCTGAGATGTTGACCGTCGATCGTTGGGGAGGTGTCCATTGGGGGGTCGAACGTTTCGTTTACGGAGAGTGCCAAGAATCACGAGCCTCGTGAGCTAGCTGGTGGTACGTGGGTGGCATTGTCGGGTCGGGTGCCCATTATGGAGGGTGGAGTCCGGTGAGCCCGTCATTGCACTTGCATCCAAGGACCAAAATCTGCTTGTTGGAGTGTGTCAGAGGAAGAGGCGCGGTTGTGTTCTGCGTAGGATGACTGTTGTGGGAGATCGGGGGAGGGCTCGGTTGCAGGTGTGGCCGCCGGATGAGAGGGACAAATCGAGGAATCGTACCCTACCCATCCACAATTGAAGCATATTTGTGGCAATCTTTCATAGGCCACGCGTATCATTTCCCTATCCAGCTCAACAACCCAACGAAGGGGGGAGTTGATATTGGCATTAACAGCGACTTGAACGAAAAGTCCACGATAAGCTTGTTGTGTGTTATTATCGATCTTGACCCACTAAATTGTCGAGAGTAGTGAGTATGGAGGGATGATACCTAGCTATGGGGAGTTTGGGAAAACTTACCCATGCAACTATATGGGTAATCTTACCAGTAGCTGGCTGGAATTCTGGAACCATGGTTGAATAGAGAGGACGTGATCGGCAATAATCCACGGCCCCTGAGTTAAGATATGAACATAATCCTCCTCCTCCCTGAAGTTGATGAGGTAGAACTTATTTTCTAGGTCAACGATTTTCAGAGGGCCTTTAGGGTTCCACATTGTTTGTAGTCTATCTTTGAGCATAGTGAACCCCAATTTGCGTCCCAGTAACTTAATCACCACTACGTTGGCCTAGACTTTGTCTAATTTTCCTTTGAAGTTGTTGGATAGTTCAACATCTAAACCATGTGCACCTTGAACAATATTGATGCCGCCTTCATTACTTTCTATTGGATCCTCCTCTAGCCAAGCTAAATCAATTGTTTCTTTTTCAGGTCTTATGTGGTCGGTAACCACCCGATGATCACTTTGCTTTAAAGTTGCTTAAAAGACTCTCCTTGTTTTGTTTTCTTCCATACAATTTTAAGTAGCGACTGATTCACATAGGGCAATGAAAAAGAGAATGATAATAAAAATGAATATGATGGAAAAAAATGAATATCATTATTATAATTATGATGGTTGGTTAAGATGAAAGAATGATTATCATTACCATTGATGATAATTGGCTTGTTAAAAGTTTTAAGAAATAATTTTTTAAAAAAATTTTGTGTTTATATCAAAATTTAAATATAATTTAATTAATTATATTTTATACACCCTATTTATAATGACAGAATATTTAAAATAAAATATATGGC
>JANITW010000236.1:16918964-16939098 GCA_027564335.1 Erythroxylum williamsii | reverse complement strand
AAAAATCATTTTGAACCGTGATAGCCTGCGCCCATTTTCAAGAGGATTTTATCAATTTGATTACTATCTTAGTTTTTGTTAGTTGCATAATTCCAAAAATCCAAAAACATTCTTTTATACTTTTTCTCAATTTTAATTACTTTTACCAGTTCCGATAAACATACCAAACCCCCATTTTATCAACTTTGATTGCAATTTTTGGTAATTAGGCTAGCTTAGACCTTTTTCACTTGGTTCCAATTAAGTAAGACGACTCGAGGTTGCATCCTACATCGCAATATTGGAATTTATTTTTTTGACCGGTTTCTAAGGATTGATCGTAAGGTCGAATCGACAAAGCCATGATCACCTTGTCAACTTTATCTCAGTGCGGTTCATCGGATTATTAGATACTCTAAAGGTACCACTTCCAATGTGATTTTCTTTTCTTTTACTTCTCCTCTTCAACTTCGGGCTTATGCAGATGCTGATTGTTTGCATATAAAATAGTTGCAAACAAATTTTATATATGCAACATTATAAAATTGTTGCTACAGCCTACTCATCTATTTACCTATTGGGACTTTTCTGGATGAGTTCAACTATAAAATTAATTGATAAAGCTTTGTTATATTGAAATCACACAGTTGTCTCATTATCTCATTTCATAGTTCACTATCTCATTCTCAATTAATTATTGATGTAGCGTTGCCACAGATTATTTGGTTTTGACTATTTACATTCAATCTATTTTTACAATAAACAGAGCAAGAGACATAAGTAGACAATGCTGATGGTTTAAACTGAATTAGACTTAGGAGAGTTTGATAAGTGAGTACAATCAAGGCCTCTGCTTTCCTTCACCATTCAGTTGTTGGGTCATCTTTTAATGTATATGCATGGTAATTTTAGGTTTATATGGATGTAGTAGTTATGTTTATTAAAATGACTAAGAGATGTTCATAAACTTGTAAACAGATTTCGGTTTATTTTTTGTCTCAATTTTTACTACTAATTAAGGCACTACTTTTTTTAGTTTCAATGACTTATAAGCTATAAGAACGAAATCTTATAATTAATGGTGTAAGACACTTTAATTAAGGATTGTTTGGTTCTATTTCTATTTTTCGTAGTTTTTAGTTTTCTTTTTCTACGGTTCTTTCAAATAAAAAAATTATTTAATTATTCATGTCAAAGTAGTTATATTTTTATTAATGATAGTAAATACATATTAAATAAAATTTAAAGATAAACTATTTTTAATTAATTAAATTTATTTTAAATCTCTTATATAATACTTGTTAATACATTACAATAAAATGATTTTATTTTATGAAATAAATATTTTAAAAATTAAATGTTATTTATAAATTGATATTTATTTTTAATATATTTTAATTATTAATTCAAAATTATTTTAAATTTACATATTTTAAAGATGTTTTAAATTTTATTATATTTATTCATAATTATTAAATTAATTATATTTAATTTAATTACAAAATGAAATATATTGTTAAATAAAATAATATAAATAAATAAAATTTATTATTTAATTAAATATCTAATATTAAATTAAAATTTTCATAATTCTTATTAATATTTAATATATTAAATAACTAAATAATATATATTTAGTTGACAGTAAATCAGATTATATAAAAAACAAAAACTTCTTCTTATAATTTTCATAAATTTTAAAAACTGAAAAAACCAAAATAAAAAACTCAAACAAATAAGTTTTTTTATTAAATTTAAAAACAAAAAAAAGAAAACCAACAACATAAATGGAAACAAACATGCCTTTAATTATTCTTTGTCTTCATAAAAAACTTTTATTCTAATATATTCTTTCAAAATTCTAATATATGTATGGAAAAATATGTTTAAAGCTACTTGTTTGTGTGATAACATGCAATGGTGATGTATTTAGAATGGCTTTAACTTTAGTGCTTTGCTATTCTACTCTGACTATAGATTGTAATTAAGAAAAATAAAAGGGAAAATAAAAGAAGTAAAGGGTACAGAAACATGTTATGTAATTTTCCTTAGTTGCCCGTATGCTTTCACTTAAATTAATAATTACTAGTCAATTGGTTTTGTTGTGTCTAATTCAAATACTTAACTATGTATTTTTACAAAATTTTCTATTACTTTTAACCTTATTTGAACTATGTTTTTAAATTATACTATAGTTTAATTTAATTTGATATTATTGAAAGTTATATTGACTCTTTTTAATATTTGTAATAAAATTTATTTTCTTAAAAAATTTAAACCAAATAAAATAATAATGTAATTAACAATAATATAATTAATTGTGCAATAACTTGTGAATTTTTTTTATATATTTTTATTTATCGAAATTAATTACTTTTTTACTATAATATAATCTATCAAGTTTTGCATGACCTTTAGTTCATTAGTTTTACTTTTTCACGATAGTGAGGTGAGTCTAAATTAATTTACAAAATTTTTATTAGAGTTAGTAATATAAATATTTTTTCATAAATATTCATGTCATAGTTATTCTCTATTGTACAACAAGTAAAAGATCTTTTAATCTTCTTTTGTCTATTTTCATAGATACTTTAAAATATTTTCCTATTTTTTAGGTTGAAATTATAATAGAAAATTTGGAATTATTAGAAAAAAGAATTGGTAAAGTAGCATTGTCCACTCGTTATAAGGTTGATCTAACATAGATTTTTTTTTCAATCATCTAATGGAAATATTTAATATAACTGTATATTTTGTAGCTGAATATTTAAAGGGAAATGAATTTATAAAATAAAAGAACATCTTAACAGTGTTAAGAGTACTGGTAAAGAAGTACCATTTCATGTATATAAAAAGATTGAAAATTACTCCCAACAACAAGTAAAAATGGAAAATTTAAATACTCGTATTGTGTTTTTAGAGATGATGAAGTACAATAAACATTAGATAATGGAAAAAGGAAACCTATTATTGACATTAGTTCTTATTTTTCACCAATAACCAACCAATGTTTCTCAACTAGTTTGAAATGTGTTTTGATTGATAAGGATGTTATTTTGCGATGTAAAGTGCTTAAGTTAGATGGTTTTATAATTCATATATTCTTATAAATGTTTAAAATCACCTGACTTTCAAAAAAACAATAGATACTACAATAACGATAGGCTTAGGATTTAAGGCATGTTCGTATGCCTTTACTTTAAAATTTAAATTTATTATAATATTGGAACAACTTTTATTAAGCTTATTGATGTTTTTGATATGACAAAAATGCTCATACTTTATTAGGATTATTTTTTGAAATTATTGAGTAGGTTAGAAGACAAAGTGTTTTGCACTTTGTTATAAATAATGCAACTAATTATGTACCAATTCGGTACTTATTACAATTTAATTATGAACATGTTTATTTGTTTCCATGAATCATGGTATAAATTTCATCTTAAAAGATATTAATTGTATGGACCATATTTATGATATTTTTCACGTGTATCTAATATCATAATTTTTATGTATAATTGTATTACATTTTCATCTTAGTCAACAAAGTAAGAATATTGGGTTAAGATTGTATGTCCTACTACTACTAGGTATGTACCTATATTTATAACTTTGGAAAGTATTTATGATTACAAATAAGTACTTTAAAATTTAGTAACATGGAAATACTTTTCAATTCAAAAGTTATTAAAAGGTATAAAACAGAAAGAATTTTATGTTATTATTCTGGATAATAAATTCTCGAATACTTGATTAATTTTTGTGACAATTATTGCTTAACTTATAAGATTGTTGAGGGTTATTGGCTAAGAAGAGAAATCATCTTTAGGGTACATATATGATGGTATGTACAAACTTTAAAAAAATTATGAATCTTTTTAAAGCAAATGAAAAATCGTACAAGTCTTATACTTATATTCTTGATCAACAATAAGATAAAAAATATTACTCAAATTATTTATTTAAAAGCTTACTTTCTCAATTTTTATTGCTTATATAGTAGAGATGTATATACAAATGTTGATATTATAGGTCCTTTTCAATGTGAAAGAATGCAAAGGCGCTTTCTTTTATTAAATTGTGTAATAAAAGTTTAGGAGTTTTATTTGATACGGAAGTAAAGTGAGAACTATGGATGAAAAGGATGCAACCTAGTAAGTTTTTATATTTTTAGTTTATGATTTACTTATTAATAATATATTTTTATTTCTTATAACTATTATTTTAAAATACAAATTAATGATGGAGATTATTTGGCGAAAGTGCTCCAATGTTAAGAAAATTTGCTATTAGATTATTTAGTCAAACAACTTGTATATTATGTTTTCTAAACATATTCATATAAGCAACCGAAATCTTTGAAAATTTCAAAGACTCGTTTTTTTTTACGTTACTTATAATATGAGCATGAAGAATAAATATTTTATTGATTTAATTATATTTTATATTTAATTATATGATTTCTTTATTATACGTGCAAAGCACTTAATAAGGTGTGAACTTATAATCTTAATAAAATGAGAATATAAATCTAATTGATATTTAATTGTATTGATTATGTTGGTTTTTAGATTGAAGAATCATTGCCTAATCTTGATAATGGTGAACATGGAAAGATGATTTATGATGAAAATACATTTGTTATGAAAAATGAACTAAAAATATCTACTAATGGTTAGTTTTATATATATTTAAAACTTAAAAGTACGATTTATTATAATAAACAATATTTTCATATATTACTGAATTTATAATCTATTTAAATGCATTGGAAATGATGCATAGACTTTAGAAAAAAGTGACTTAAGAGTTTGAACGTCGTATTTGGCATTAGAGACTGCTCTTTGTTGGAATCAGTATGGGAAGGATGGTGATATACTTCATTGTCATGTCGGTCCAAGATTCATAAAGATCAAACAAACACATGCGTTTGTCTGACATGATATGCATTCGGGCTGAAACTGAAACAGCAGCAGTCAGAATCAAGTCAATCCTTGTTATGTTTGCAAATTCCTGACAATTTTACAAGCACTCTTAACTGAGAAAAAATAACGAAAGAATCAGGAAACAGCTAAAACAAATTTTGGAATACACAAGAAACAGCATTGTATTGTATTGCATTGATCAGTTTTATACTATACATCGTCTAAGAATGGAAAGGATTATGTCGTCAAAGTATCAGGAAGTTTGACGGAATGAGCTCCAATTACTTTACCACCAACATCGGGGAAAGTCTCACTTCCAGGAAGGGGGTCTATCTTCCCATCAGCAGTTACCACCACTGGATACTTGAGAAGATGGCCATCCAGTTCTTGGAAGCTTTCATCTTTGTATTTCTTCCAGTTCTCTTCAGCAATCATATTCACTATCTTCACGCATTCCAAACTCTCGGGATCTGCAAATGTTCCGTGCTTTTTACCAAGATGCTCAGCCCATAGCGACATTCTATATCCGTACACCTGTGTGACAAAAAAGGTAAGCCAAATACTCCCTCAACACAGCAGGAGAAACACCAATAAAGTTTGCCACCAACCTGATTGCGTGGATGTTTCTTCCTTGCAGCCCATGTGTGATGGGGTTGATAGCCACCCATCGCTATCTCAGTGTCCTTTGTACCAGCCATGGATCTCTGGTTAATGTTGGCAGATCCAACTACAACATACTCATCATCTACTATCATTCCCTTTGCATGGACATAAATCATAAAACGTTCGAACTTTTGGGCATCCGATACCTGATACAAAACTATTGTTTGTGATTCAACAAAACTTCAAGGATTGCGTCAGCCACTGACCAGAAGTTATCTTCAAACATAACCCACACGATGGACTTTATATACAGGAGAAATCGAAGTAAGCTCTGTTAAAAATTGTGGACTGGAAAAAGATAAACAACACAAGATTTTACTGGAAGAACCTCAATTTCGGGAGCAAAAGACGAGAGATTTTATTATCCGAAATTCTTTTAATACAAAATGAAAGAGAAAGTGTCTTTTATGGAATAAAAGAATGAAGACCTTAACTTTATTGATACTATGACAAAATTTGCTTTCCAAGTAGTACACTCACAAGTCAACATTACCTGGTCCCAATCCAAGTAATATGATCTTCAAGTGCAAGTCTCCCAAGTGTTTACCACTTCATTAGGACATAAGCCTAACAAACTCATCGAGGCATCAAACTTTGTCCACTTACAGCTTCCTTACATCCCTAACTTCACAAATCCTTCCAAGCTTCAGTCAAAGAGCCCAACTAAGGTCATCAACCATCTCAGCTGTCCTGCAGTGACTCCCTTTGTCAACATGTCTGAATTTCTCACAACCAAAATCTTTTTTAATGATAACGTCCTATCATTAATCACCTCTCAAATATAATGATACTTAAACTGAATGTGTTCTGTTCACGAGTGAAACACTGCCGGACACTTTGACAATTTTATTGTCACTAAACAAGACACTATTATCTTGCCATTTGCCAATCTCCTTTATAATCTGCAGCCGTACCATCTCCTTTCCGGTTTCCAATATTGCAAAATATTCTAATTCTATGGTTAAACGAGCTACACACTTTTGCAATCTTAACACCCAACTGATTGCAGTACCAGAGGGTTTAAACACATATCTAAAACTACTCTTCTGACTGTCAATATCACCACCAAGATCTCCACCTACAAAATTTTCTAAAAGCATATTACATTTTCTAAAACATAATGACATACCTAATGTACCTTTCAAATATCTCAATAACCACTTTATTGCTTCTCAATGATCTACACCAGGGTTTGCCATGAAGCAGCTCACAACTCTCCCAGCATGAACAATATCATGTCAAGAACAAACCATAGCATGCATTTTGAGGCATAAGGCACCTTGGCAATGTGTTCTCTTTCTTTGTTGATCCTAAATGATTGTGTCTTTGAGAGCTTAAGTGACTTTCCAAAGATGTCCTTTACGGCTTAGCATCTTGGATGTTAATCCTCTCAAGAACTTTTTGAATATACTTTTTTTATGACAATTTTGAAGCTAATGTTGCCTAGTCTTGAGCAATTTACATGCCAAGAATTTGAGTTACAGGTTCCAAGTCCTTCACCTCAAACTCTGACAATTGCTTCTTTAATATGGTGATCTCCTTGATGCCAAAGCCTTCCTACTAACATAATATCCACAAAAAACTTGATGTAGCAACAATACTCCATGCCACATTTAGTGAAACCCCGACTACATATAAAGGGGACGAATTTCTTGTACCATTTCTTGGTGTCTGTTTCAAACTGTACAGGTTTTTCTTCAGCTTGCACACTAGATTACCTCTACTAGAAACTTTAAATCGGCCAAGTTGTACCATTTAGATATCCTCCTCTAAATCACCATGAAATAATGTTGTTTCACATCTAACAACTCTAAGCAACAATACTTAGAACCATTCAAATGGTATTCAACTTCATCACCGATGGGAAAATCTTTATGTACTCAGTACCTTACCTTTTGTAGCAAATCCTTTACCAATAGTCTTGCTTTATTCTAATTACTACCAACAAATTCATCTTTTATTTTGTACACCTATTTGTCTTCCATCGCTCTTTTACCAACAATAACTTGATCAATACCCAACTTTGGTTCTTCTCAAGTCTCTTATTGCATTGTTTGCTCTCACTTCATCGAATGTCTATCTTGCATGGCCTCAACAAAATATTCTAGCTCCCTATCATTAGTCAAAAGTAAATAATATAAAAAGGGAAATACCGATTCACTAGTCATAATTCGATCTCCTTAAAACTACTTCCATGGGTGTTTGCAGTTTTGATCTAGTAGCTTTGACATTTTTGGAAATCTATCCCAACTCAATTTTTGATGCTTGTTTTTCCAATGCACATCTAAATTGATCTTTCTACATCATATCTTTATTGAAAGATCACATCATTTAATCTGATTATCCTTCGGTTTAGTTCATCCATAACCAAAAACTGAAATAGTTTGAACAATACCCAATAAAGAAACATTTTTTAGCCTTTGCATCAAGTTTGTCTCTCTTTTTGCATTGACATGCACATATGAGACATCCAAAACTTTAGGATCAGATGGATTACCTTTTCTCCCATCAGTTCTACTGACAACTTGAAATTAAGAGGAACTATGGGACTTCTATTGATTAGATAAGTTGTGTTAGTCGCATCAACTCAAAGCAACTCCTACACGCTCATTAAGATTCATTCATCCTCTTTATGACACTACTATGTTGTGGCCAATTTGGAATCTTTTTCAATATCTAGATTCTATGTTCTGCACTAAATGTTATGAAGTCCTCACTATCATACTAGCCACTATTATCAAATCATAGACACTTGACTTTCAACCTTAACTTTCCGCCTTTTCAAGTAATAAACATATGAGATTTATTTTTAACAAAATAAACCATACCTTTTTGGTAGAATCATCAATAAATGTAACATAATATTTCGAGCCTCTAAGAGAATGCCCCAATGCTAGTTCCCTAACTTCAATATGTACCAATACCATTTTATTTTAGGGTTCTTGTTTGATCCTTAAGAAACTAACTTATTTCTTCTTGTCGAGCACACAATCCTTGCAAAAGCCAACATCTACTGATTTTAGATTGGTTATCAACTCCTTTAAGGCTAAGAATTTCATTCCATTCTCGCTCATATGCCCATAACTTGGTTCAAATTTTGCCCCTTCACTAACCATGGTGTCTATTTTCCCATTGGTCACATAGAATGTTCCCATCTTGCTATCCTATGCCACAACTATAACCTTTTCTTCTTTCATGAACCATTCCCAAATATTGTGTTATAGCCAATACTATCCAACTGACCTATTGAATAAACCTTTACGTATGATCTCAATGACTCATCATCGACCAAATAAACCTTGCCAAAATACCTATCACAAAGTTATGCATAAATTCTCTCTTTTTTTAAGGAAAGTTATGCATAAATTCTTTATAAGGAATAGAGTGAAAGAGGTAGCTGAATCTAGAGTCTAAGATTCAAGTAGATGCTCAAGACTAAAGCATCTTCTTATTCTAATGCTACAATCACTTCCTTGTCCTTTTCCTTAGTTTGACTCTTTTTCTTTCTTAAAGCCTTTCAATTCTGGTTTTTATGTCCCTTTCCTTTGCAATTCCAACAAATAAAAACATTGTCAATCTTGATTTGCTTCTGCCTCTAAACTTCAACTTTCCATGGTTATTACCCCATTGATAGCTTCAAGCCCTACCTTTTGTACTCAAGATATCACTTGAAGCCTCACTTGTCTCCCTTCTACAAACATCTTCACTAAGAATCAAATCTCATTTCTTTTGAAGTTTTAACTTTTCTTTTTTGGAAGGCTACTTATGGCTTAGCTCCCAACTTTCAGGCCAGGAAGACAATAAAACTAAATCTTTTTACCTCATCATCAAACTCAATTTTGATTGAGCTCAATTGAGTAGTGATCACGTTCAACTCATTGATGTGATCGATCACATGAGCACCCTTGACCGTCTTCAACTTGAATAGTGATGCATCAAATGTATCTTGTTTGAGGCAGACAGCTTCTCATACATGTTTGATAAAGTTTTCATCAAAACCATCATTGTTTTCTAGTTGGCAATGCTAAAAGCAACATTCCTTGCCAACGTCAACCAAATCACACCAAGTGCTTGTCAGTTTAATAGCTCATACTCATTCGTATCTTTTGGTTTCTTCCTCATTATAAGTATATGCAACTTCTTTTGATAAGGTAAATCCTTTGATTATTTGGGTCAAGTATAAATAATTAATACAAGATTTTATGTGGAGAAACCTCCTAAATATAAGAGGCAAAACTACAGCCAAAGGCAAGAGATTTTATAGCTACAAGAAAATTTTGATATAAGACAAAAGAGTTATTGTCTTATGTTGGATAAAGAGAATGAAGACCCTAACTCTTATTTATAGTAAAAAAACTTGCTCCCCAAGTGGTACAATCCCCAAGTCAACATTACTGGGTCCCCACTCCAAACAATGTGATTTTCAAAAAAAAAGTACTTGCAACCTAATGACTCCATCATAAGTCCAACAAGTAGACTTGACATAAGGCCAACAAGTTCATGTGGAACACCTGATGTAGCTTCTTTCAATGAGCCTATATGCAAGAATTTGAAATGAAGATGCCATGAGGATACATGCCTAGATACAACTCATAACTTGCAAAGTCTAAAACCATAGGGCCAGGTTTCCACGTTGAGGTATATCCAATATAAACTGACTAAAAGGTTAACTAATAAGACAATTTGGGCCACTAGATGCACTTATGTTTAGCATGGTTCTTATGATTCTAGATGAGACACGAATGAGGTAACAACTTTATGATACCCTATTATTAGCAATTTTAGCAGGATTGATCTAAGAATATGCAAAGGCTGCGCACAATCGCACATACTATAGAGCCCTTCAATAAGCAATTAACACCAAGGACAGGATATAAAGTAAAGGAAAGTGGAAACAAAAACCTTCCAAACAATAGTTCCTTCAAGATGATGATCAAACACCTCGGAATATTGGAAAGAGAAACAATAAGATAAAAGAAAAGAAAAAGAAGAACTGGGCATAAACAACAGATAACATCACATCTCAATACTACACCACTCTTTTTAGAACAAGTAGATGAGCTAAGGCACTAGTTAATGAGACCACACACCATGGAGATGTAAAGATTATGTAATGACTGTAAATAAGAAAACTAGCATAGACCAAAGAGAACAAAAGAAATACCGTATCACCGTTAGTGTTTGACAATCCAATAGGATTTTTTTCTCGTTTGCCGAGGCAATAGAAATTGAGGTAATCTTGGGGATGTGAGTCTACTAATTGCACTGACTTAAGCGCACTGGCCACAATTTCATACATCATTTGCATTGTTTGGCTCTGTCAAAAAGCAATTTGTAAATGTCAGGAACCCAAATTTAGCATATTGTTTGACTTACAATGGATATCCTAAAAAATATAATGACAAAACTACTCCAAGTTTCTCAGAACAAGATGTATAAAATAAAATTAATACTCTAAAAATTATGGGCCTATTCATTTGTGACAATTGGCTAACTCTTAGGAAGTTGCTTCAAGATGCAACATAAAATTGAGTCATTATTCTCAATCCTATTATACACTAAAATGAAAAAAACTAATCGATAGATGTCTCATCCATTTGTAAAGTGCATTCATTCCGGCATTCTTAATAATAACAGCAAAGGTGGTGGGACACATTTTCACTTATGAAGCTCCTCAACTTTTTTTAACCAATATACATTGAAGCTATGCTTTCAGCACATGCTAATTGAAAGCAGAATCAAAGCTTTTCCAGATTCATTTTTTCTCTAACACTGTGAAGCCAATGTTAACAAGCCAAAACAAAAGAAAAACCTAAAATTGATATAAATTCATCAGCTTCAAAAATAACTCATTAGCTATTTATTTGTTTGCATCTGTAAAACAATGTTTGCAGCAATATAATTTGCGAATGTTTACCTGCCAAAATAGAATTTCTTGCATCACAATAGACTTTGGATCTCCCTCTGGCCACATTGGTATCACAACATACACTGCAAATCTCTCATTTGCTCGAATTTTATTGGAAATCTTTAATGCCAACTCCATAGGTATTAGATTATCAGCTCCTGCTCATAATATGGCAAATATAACTGAAAAATGTTAATCCCTTTTTGCTACCTAATTTCCAAGGTGTATTGATGGCATTCATACAGATCCTTTTATGTGTGAGCATTTAGATCTCAACTGCAATAGAACAAACAATTAGTGGATAAAAAGCACTTCGAGCAGTTAAAGTTGAAACTCTGACCTGCATTTTGGTATGATGGCCATGCAAATGATGACCCAAGAAAATACTGATTCTCAATATATATGAAATGCTGGGCAGATCTGATTGCCTGGATGTATGCAGTTTGAATGCTTTTATCTACCACTACATTTTTTGAAACAGTGAGATTCTGCAAAAGAGATCTTTCTTCAATAGACTAGATTCCACTGATAATGCAAAGAAAAAAGAAGCTTGTAAAGTTGTACAAAAACCTGAGCTTGACATTTGTCAACATTTTTTGGAAATCCTTTCAGCGAACCCGAGTCAATAGACCGGAAAATCTACAACAGAGTACAAAATTCAAAAGTAAATCAACAATGAGGGGATAAAATTTTCTCTTCAATTTTAAAGCTTTATACAACCTGAACATGCCAGCTTTCAGGATCATCTTCGCTTGACACATATAAAGATGGATCATCATTTGGAACTATTATAGTGCCATCCTTTGCAGTGAAGTGAGGACTTAGTATCCATGAAATCCGTTCTATCTTTAATAATGAATCATCATGCCAATGAGAAGTCTGACGAAAACGTAGTCCAAATTCCTTCCATCTTGTTGCTTTTCTCCAACGCTGTTCAAAGTTTATTAGAACATCATATGCGGCAGGTCCATCAATTCTGCAGTGCAAGTCATGCCATGGTTGCCTTGGTGCTATTGTTCCAGCCTTTACAAGCAAAATCCAGATGATCAAAAAATGTAAAGATGTAGTAAGGTGTTACAGTTTGTGGGCTAAATGGATAAGAACTGCAAAGAATTTAGTATCCTAGATAAATAAATTTAAAAAACTAGATTCTACACTAAGATGTTTTTCAAAATAACTTAAAAGGAGAGAATATGTTTTGTTAACAACTTAAAAGTCGACGCACAACAAAAGGTTGCATTACAACTATACATTAAGAAAAGGGCCACAGAAGATTTTGAAGTGTAGCTAATCTCAGGAAATCATAGTTTTCGAAGAGACTTCCATAAGTAAGATGAATAGTTTGGCAGATAAATGACTTACAGTAAATGTAGGATTATGAAAATCATCCTTGAATATAGTATCTAGACCATGAAACAATCGATGCTCAGGGGTATCATATCGGCCATCACAAAGGTCCAAGCCTCCTAAAAATGCAGTTATCTTCCGATTATTGCCAAATGATTGCGTGTCTACAAGAACACATTTTTGGTGATGTGTAAAAAGGGTTCCAACAACCTGAACGGAAACATGAGAATAATATCATCAACTTGTTCAATTAACTAAATCTTACTCTTCAAATTTAAGAAAATGAAAGAAAGTTATTCAGTCAGCAGTAAAAAATAACAAGAGTTTTTATGGCCGAAGGAAATTAAAATCAAAATCCTTGTAGGCATCACAAGAATCAACCTAATCAATATGCACACTATGCCGTGAATTAGTATACAACTTTGGGAAAGCTATGAACAAGGCAACAAAAAAGTAGAACAACTTGCCTGTTGTTTAATGTAGCTAAGCTTACTGCTGGCATAACGAGGAGCTAATACACAGATAACAGATGAATGTTTGAAAAACTTTCGGGTTTCTTCATCATGCGTCTGCATCACTCCTGCCTACATATATGACACTTCAAAATTAGACAAGTTTTTATCACTAACATGGCTGAAAAGTAAAAAAAATAGTCACCAAGAAATTCAAATATATACTAGGTGACCCTTGTTCCCCTCGTTATACGATCCAACTGTAATCCGATTCGACTTGCAAAAACAGCGAACAGAAAAGCAGGAACTGTTGTACAGTTCTTAACTTTGGTTCTCTCTTCAATTCCATTGCCTTTGAGTTTTTGACGTTGTACTTTGTCCAGCACACACTATAAGTGTAATCTAATTTGTCAGAACCTTTTCTCAAGTCTCTCCCAACCACTCCATCAGTAAAGGGTTTATTTGGTTCTTTTATTATTCTTCAAAACAACAGACAAACTAACAAGCATATAACAAGTAAAAGCAACACGAAAAAAGAATCAAGTTTGTAAGGATGATTAGAACTCTCACCGTCGAGACACCAAATTTATCGTGGGATGTCTTATCATCCCAAACCAGCAACAGAACTCGAACTCCTTCCTCGGACTTATACTTAAGCAGCTCCCCAAGATTCAAATCCCCACCACGTGGCAATGGCCGAGTTGGCTCTCTGATCAGCTTAACTTTATGAAATACCGACCAACCCACAATGTAAATCATGTGGTGAGCTTCTGATATTGCATAGCAAATATCCTCCCAGCAGTTATGTTGTTTGTACACCTTTCCATGATCAAGTTCAATCTCCGGCAAGTCATGGTCTCGCACATGAGCATCCTGATACAACGTCAAGGTGCTTCCTTTCCTCAAAGGGAAGTAAGTGTTCCTCACTCCAAGGTGGTCGGGGTCACCTGCGACACCATGTCTGTAAAGCGGGTTTTTGTCCACCGGCGTGAACTTAATCTGCAAATGAAGTGCAGTGTCCGGCTTCGGCGGTTTCCCGGAGGACCCGATAATAGGAAACCAATCGTCAATTAACGCGCCGGAAGCAATTTTTTCAGCGGAGATTTTGGTTACCCCCATAAGCTCAGCTCCAAAGAGATCGTTATCCTTCACATGAAACTCCAAATTGATCACTGGATGTGCGAGAGGTACGCAGAAGCGCTGATTCCACTTGGGGTTTCGTGCGTTTTTTAAGACACGCGTCCTTGCTACGGTGGCCTGAGGGACGACTACGGTTACGTAAGGATCACTGGTGACGACATGAGGGTGGGTGTGGATTCTTTCGTCAGTATCACGGCCGTGGTCTCCCTCACGGTCACGGTCGGAGGCGGAGGGAGTTCTGCAGGCGTTGCATACAGTCAAACAACGGCGGAGACGGTTGGAGACAATGTCCATATTGGGCAAGTTTCGAGCTTCAATGATAACCAACTCCATGTCACCGTGAAGGTAGATAACCTTCTCGCCATTAGAAGCATCAGCCATTAAAAAGATTGGTTCTTTATTTCTTTCTTTGTCACCGCAGAAACCGTGTAACTGATTGTTCAAGGGAAGTGAAGGAGAGCAATTGAGTTCTGGCTAAATGGTTTTGGATGGTACAGTGAGTGTGACTGAAAGAAAGAGTAGAAAAATTTACAGAGGAAAAGGAGAGAATTGTGGAGAAAACACACAGGGAGAAGGAAATCAGGAGCAAGGAAGGAATGTGACAGGATTTGGGACAAGGCGAACGAAAGAGCGGATCTCGTGATTGCTTTGCTTGTCATAGAGAGTTTAGAGAAGTTGGTGTGAATGTAGGTGGAATTTGATGGGATTACAATTAGACATTATTCTATAACACCCCTGAATCTGAAATTGAAATGAAACATAACAAACCCAGTTTAAGCAAAATTGTGGGCGGGATTTGCTGGAAATGAAAATTGAATCAACAAAGCTTTGATCTTTAAGAGTTCTGAGTAGCGGGGCAGGCGGTTGGGTTGATAGGACAAGACTGATGACACGATGGTGGCAGCATAAACAAAGATGTCAGTGTGAAATGTTGATATTTTGTAGCTGAGATGGGTCAGTTTTCTGCCAATAATGGCCGTTGTCTGTAGAAACTGTAATAATTAGGAGGGTTACTAGTAACCGTGTGTTCGTGCAAGTTACAATTTTGTACTGTTGCCACAATCCACTAGCCAGTAGCCTTTTTTAGCTTCTGTCACTCTCTTCAGCTTTATCTGTCAGGTTCACGCTGGTACAGAAGGTTTAAAGGGGAAAACTGAAAACTTTCTCAATGTCCCAATTATAAATTTTATGCACTGGACTGTAAATACCATCTATTCAAGGTTAACTCAGAAGACAATTGATATGATTTTACAAGAATCTAAATTGGGAAACTACAATATAAGAAGAGAGCAAATGAGGCGTACATATGCATTCATAAAAAGTAAATATTGAAAGCTTCCATGTCCTAAAAGAAATCAGCTTGAATGGGAAGGTGTCAAAAGCAGAAAGCCCTTTAGATACCAATCCTCCTTCATGCCCACTCTCCCACCCTGTCCCACAAACAAGGCATCAATCTAAGAATTGCCCTCACGTGCTCTACGTATCGGATGGGAATGAATTCCAGACTTGAAAATCAATCCAAAGTCTGAATTAAACAATGAAAAGAAAATCCCCCCATCCATGTTATTTTCTATTGGTACTTTATTCAAATATCTTCAAAATTAGGACATCCCTGAAGAGAATATCAAAACCTGAGTTATATGAAATCCCATGGTTAGAAGTGAATGATTTGATTTTTAGGACTCATATTAGCTTTTTTGGAAGTACTCAAATTAAAATAAATTTATTTTATTGTAATTCAAATCAAATTTGAGTTTAAAATATTTTTTAAACTTTAAATTGAATTTGAATTTAAAATTCATCTTAATTTTAAATTGCTTAATAAAATTATTTAATTAAGAATTAAAAATTTTCAAATACATGTAAATCTCCTAATTGAAAAGAAAAACTTGTATTGGATCAGATTCATATTCATTATTACCCATAACTCTTGCAACTCTTAATTATAGCATGAGGCACTTCGCAACTACCTGTCACTTGCTTACCTACCCCGATGTTAGCTTCTGAAATTTCATTTTCCCTATGGCTTGTGTAGGCACACCTAATCGAGCCACGTACTAATTGCCTTATCGGAAACGTGGCAACAAAGGGAACAACACAATGAACACACGAATTATTAGATTAGACCTAGAGTAAATGAATAGATCAATTGTGCATAGATGTTGACAATATATCAATCGTTGCACCGTTGAATCGACTTAGGAATTTGCGGTTCCTGCATAAGTTTTCTTGTTTCTGCCGCCATGTCCCCATCGGCTACTGCGAGTGGCACAATCTATAACAACATTTTCACCATCTTCGTCATCATTTAGACAGCAAATTTGTCTTGTCTCATGCCTCTTCATCCACCTCAGCCGGAGCCTTCCAGTCAGAGTTTTGTAAGCCACCACATGTACTTGGAAACCGCTTCAATTGCCCTAAAGATGGGACAACCTTTATAGCAGTATATTGTTTGTCACGATGGATATCATCAAACCCCCCTTTTCGCTGTTGCTTGTCATTGAACATCTTTATTATCGGTTAAGGACAGAACAACAATGTTGTTTCCTGTGGTTTTGTCATCACATTTTGCTTATTCTGCTTGTACTTGATTTGGCCTAGCCACGATATTCTCGGAGATGTGGGCTCTCTGACGTGAAAACTTCTACTCCTTGCCTGTCTTCGAACCTCTCTGGGAACAAGCGAGACTATATGGGACTTGTGAATCCTCTAGCGGAAGTGGTCACAACGGGGCTTGGAGGTTGGCTTATCAAGTTTTTTGATTGAGAACCTGGGATCTTATGTAATAAGTAGTAAGTAGTCACGATCAAACATGAAATGATTAAAATTGAAGGTAACGGGAAATACCTAACTTCGGCTCTATTTCTGATTCTGATTTTAATGTCAATTCTGAGCTCTAAACGATCACGAATCTTTTAAGACCTTTATGGAAAGTATTTTTTAACATGAAGTTTAGGTCTTTCAACATTTTTCTCAATACGTAAGCTCTCTTAACAAGTTAAAGATTCATTATACTTATGATTGATATGAGCAACTGCAGGAGACCTTAACCTATATATAACTTCCACATCGGGCTTCCCTATTACAAGGCCGATATAAGTTTGGTCCACTCTGATTGGGATCCATTTTTACCCAGATTTCGACCCATTGATTTAGATCATTTATTGAATCACTTTATTATATTTATCTGGATCAAATTACATAACTTAACTGATAATTTATTGAAAACAAAAAAATGTAATTAATAATTGTCCAACTTTATGAGAAATGACAAAATTGTCCAACATTCTCCCCATTGGACAAGCATTAATTGCAATTTTGATTTTGAAGTGAATCACATATTAATACAAGGCTTATTATACAATGTATAAATGCACAAGAAGGGGGGGTTGAATTGTGTATTTCTCCTTTTTGAAAATCCTTTCAAAAACGTTTTATTAAAGACACTTGTTCCTTTCACAAGAACTACTGTAAATCAAAGTTATAAAATGTTTTTCGAAAACTTGTTGAAAAACTAGTAAGATCGAAACTTTGAAAGATAAGAGAGATAAGGATAGAGAGTTATAGGCACAACAATTTTTATACTGGTTCACCCTAAACTGTGGGCTATGTCTAGTCCTCAGAAGTCTTTTTGAGATTTCATTATCTCTCAACAACTTTACAAGTATTCTTTTTCTCTTAGCCTCTTCAGGTCTCTTTACAATCAGTATTCTTTTAGTCTTAGCCTCTGCAGGCTATCTGTATAACTTTCAACTGAAAGATCTTTGAGCGTTGTTACAGAAAAGAATAGCTCTAAGTTTCACACAATAATTTCTCTCAAGTAAGCTTTTGTAACTTGTTGTAAATCTCGTAACTTTGTAGTCTTCGACTTCGATTTATATTTATAGTCTTCGTCTACAACTGCTTCTTGCTTCTTGCTTCTTGCTTCTTTAATCTTATTTCTTGAAAGAAGCGGTTATTCAGTTGAGTTCTGTAACTAACTCAAACTGATTCTTGAATAAGATGCGATTCGCTTCCGTCTGCTTTTCATCGTCCGCTTTTACTTCCATCTGCTTTTGCTTCCGTATGCTTTTCGCTTTCGTCTGCTTTTGCTTCCGTCTGCTTTTGCTTCCGTCTGCTTTTGCTTCCGTCTATTTTTTCTTTCGTCTGCTTTTCAATAGCTTCCATCTGTTTTTCATTCTTTCGTCTGTTTTTCAACCTCCGTCTGCTTTTCTTCTTTCGTTATTTGTACAGGGTTGTGGGAATTGTATGTGCAAAAAGTTTAATGTTGATTGTTGGGACTGGTTGTGAATTTGAAGGTTTCGTCGTAGAGAAGCCAAACTTAGCTGTGGTGAACCTTTCCCGAAGAGTATTCTGAAAGATTTTTGACAATTTCGTCACAGAGAAGTAATGACTTTTGCCGTAGTGTAATTCTCCCGAAGGATTTTCTCATTAAACCTTAGGACTTTGCTGCAGTGAACGTCTATATAGTTCACCACGGCGAACCCACCATGTTGCTATAAATTTTTTTTAGTTTCTTGAATTTTTCTACCTTCCTTTTCCATGACTTTCACCCGACTGTCCCAAATTGTCGCCTTGGGACTACTAACAGGACTCGGGCCCAATATCTTATGGTATCAGAGTATGAACATGAACCGATGATAGTTAAGAAAATTTCATTGAAATAATCCTACAGGGTAATACACTCACGTTTTATGATTTCGGAGTCCAATAAAAAGGTTTGATGATTTTGAGTTATTGATTGAGTTTAACTAAGTTTTAATTTAATTCGATCAAAATTAGATGAGATTAAGTTAAAAGTGAAAACTTAAAAGGTTAACTATTTTATTGAGCTATTCAATTTCATTTGTTTACCAACTTTAATTTGCGTTGATTGAATTACGATTACTTCTGTTGCCATCATACAATTACATAATAATATCATATAGAAAAGAGAAAAACAAAAGAAAGAAAGAGATATATTTTTAATTAATTTTAATTGTGAGCATTTATATTAACCACATCTACATTAAATACATAAAGTCATTTAAAGACAAAATCAATATTTAAGATTAGGCTTAATTAAATCTTCAAATCGTAATCTTAAATTCTAAGTAAAAAAGAAAAGCAAATATATAAATTATAAATTACAACATAATAAAGATTAGAAAAGCAAATATGAAGACTTAAATTTCAGTAATTATTTTAAAATTTATTTTGTTTCATATTTTGATAAAGTTTTAATCTTATTTTTTAAATTCTCCAAGTACGGACTTTTATTGACTTTGTCTGCAAAGATCAAGAGTAAAGAAACATTATAACTGTCTGTTTGGTTAGTGTCTTCAAGATGCAGAGACGGGACGAGACAGGACGCTGAAGACGGAACAGAACAAAAATTGGAGACAATGAGCTGTTTGGTTGCGATGGACAGAACAGAGAAAATTGTCCCCGTCCTCAAGACAGAAATGTGTTTGGTTACAGTGGACAGAACAAAAAATAGTGTTTAATGACAAAAATGCCCCTGCAGTATAATATATTGGAAAGATGTAATTCATTAGTTATTTTATAATTGCATTCATATTTATATGAAGTGTATTTGCAACTCTAATAACATTAATTATCTTATTATTATAATTATTGTAATAACAATTATTATTGATATATTTAATATTAATTATTGTAATTGTTGTTATTATAATTCATTGGTTATTTTATAATTGTATCAATATTTATTTGAAGTT
>JANITW010000236.1:16832370-16850885 GCA_027564335.1 Erythroxylum williamsii | reverse complement strand
AAAGTAGAGCAAGCTCGCTGGGGCGAGAAGCAACTCGCCCCAACGAGCTTGCTTTGCTTTTCATTTTTTTTTAATAATTAATAATTTAAATATATTTTTAAATATTATTTTTTAAAATATTTTAAAATATTAATTAAATATTAAATAATTTCATAACTATAATTTAAATTTATATAATTTGAACATAATTTAATAATAACTATAATTAATTTTATTTTAAATTAATAATAATAATGATAGTAATAACAAAATAGAATTAAATAACTTAATAAAAAATTATATACAGCTAATAAATATAACAAATTTAATAATGTTTATAAATGATAATAAACATTTTTAATAACAGTATTAATAATAATAACAAAATCTAATATTAATAAGGAATTTAATAATAATAAATTTATAAATACTGCACAATATATTTAATAACAATATTTAACAGTAATTATAATAATAGAACTAAAATTAATTAGTAAATTTATGATTGATAATAATAATAATAATAGTAATAATAATAATAATAACAGTAACAATAATAATAAGAAGAAGAAATTTAGTAATAATAATAATAATAATAATAAATTTCATAATTAATCTGCAATAAATTTAATAATAATATTTAACAGTAATTATAATAATAGAAATAAAATTAATTAGTAAATTTACGAATAATAATAATAATAAATAAATAAAAATTAACATTATTATTAATAAGAAATTTAATAATTATAAAAATAATAAGTTCAATAATTAATCTGCAAAAAATATAATTATAGTTAATTAGTTATTTAATAGTAACAATTTAACTGTTCTTATAATAATGGAAATAAAAATAATTAATTGATTAAATTAAAAATAATCAAATTAATTAAATTGTCAATTGTTGTTATAACAATTAAATTATTATAATAATGAAAATGATATTTGCCAAAGCCAAGGTTCGTGTTTGTGAAATAAAAATAAATAATTAATTAAATTATTACTAATTAAATTAATTTAATTCTCAATAATTGTTATAACATTTTCATTATTATAATAATGAAAAGCTTCTTTGCCAAAGCCAAGCTTTTTCGTGTTTGTGAATGCTGGCTTGGCACAAACATTGGCTTGGCTTTTGGCTTCAAAAGAAGAAGTGATAGAGCATCGAGAGTTTCGCCAATTTTTAAGCAAAAACGTTATCGTTTTATAAAAAGACAGAGTAAGAAAGGATTATTTGCGACAGAGGATCTGAACTCCTTCTGAAGGCATTCATTCCCCTAGACGTGAGTAATCTGACATGGGCATGAACGTCTTCGACTCTTTACCATCCACGCATACACATTTGCAGTTACTTACACGGTAGTTCACACATGATTGTGCATGACAGGGACACGAGCATAACTAATCTTACACGACTGTTTAAGTCATCATCTATCTTGTACACGTTCACAGCTCTTACATGGCCTTTACACATGATCGTGTCAGTCAAGGACACAGGTGTGTTGTGCTCTACACGATTGTCTCTCAATAATAGCTTCAAATCAACAGTTATCTATCTTGACTTTACTCATTCATCATTTCAATGATATCGTTTATAATATGTAAGATCACTGAAACTCACTTTTGTCTTTGAACAGGGCTAGACACTCAACAATTTAATCACAAGTAGGGCAATTCTAGCACGCTAACAAAGAGTAGGAAATTAAAGCTTCATTCCAACACTATCAAAGTGACAAGTAGACATAGGGCTGGCTTTTCTTGATTCAAGAACACTGCAATCTGGTAAAATCACTAATTGCATGAGTTTTGGTCATTCATTAGACTAGTCAGAATACAGATTCATATCAAGACCTCCAACTTGGCCTCCTCCTTTCAGACTTTAGTATGGTGATGCTGATTAATAATCAGCCAGCTGTTCACGTTTCTTAGGAGCTAGTGATAAGCGTAATAGCAAAACCAGGATTTTGCAGTCATTGGGTCTCAGCAACACTTGGCAGGTCGCATAGGAGAGGACACATGAATTGCAGGTCTAGCATTGCAGGACCTGAAAGCACCAAATCGCATGAAGGACACAAGTGAAAGCACAACTGTCCTTACCTTTACCACCACCTTCTTTAGTTTCGACGACTTCGACCGCTTTAATTTGCTTCCGGATGATAACCTGTAGGATTTGAGGAAAAGCTGCCTTTGTTTAGCTCTAGCTCGTCTACGACTCAAAGACGTGATCAGGGCCTGAGGCTCAATTCTCGACTTGGAAAACATTTTCCGGCTGGGACTTTCCAAGCTGAACAATCCATCATGTCGTGGGTGAAGGGGCTCATAGCCATTGAGACGACGGCTATAAGTTGAGGTGGTGCTACGGACCAGAGAGTTCATCATCATCACAGCATAAACAAGGAGTGGAAAGTTGCAAAGTTTTCTGCTTTACTTATGAATAATTTCAATGGGGTTGGTAGGTCATGACCAAGGAGGATATTTGCAAACTTGTGAAAGACAATCCTAAATTCTGCCAATTAATTATAGGCTTTTGGTAAAGAAAAATGTGTTTGCATAAATTAGACCTTTTAAATGATTTCCACACCGAAACAGGATGGTGATTATAGTATATTGAATTTTTTTAAGATTGGAATTTGAATAGATAAAAGAAAATGTGTCACTGTTTGTCGTATTGGTTTTGGTTTTGTGGAATGAATGAATAATGAGATGTGAATGTTATTTTAAATCTAGTCTCCAATGCGACCGGCGATCCAAAATGGCGGCCAGCTGAATCAATCAACCTTTCAGGCCTGTTTCATGTTTTGGGTTTGAATTTGATTATTCAAAACATCTCATTACCACGTTTTTCTATTTTGGCGGCCGCAAGTCACCTCCTTCTACTTCAGTGATTAGTAGATTTACCTAAATCTACGGTTGCGCATCCGTGAGATTAGATTAAACTATTTTTAATGGGTTGGGTTGATTTATCGGTCAATTCAAATTTTAATATTTTGATATTATTTTATTTAAAAGGGTTAACCTTTATAATAATCCAAGCCTAAATTTAATTAAAAAATTATTTACATTTAAAATTTTTTAAAAATTAATTAGCCCATTGTCATCTTTTTTTGTTTTCCGTTTTTTCTTCCCAACTACTCCTACTAGATGTCTTTTTCATATACTGCTCGATTGTAAGGATTTTAGTTTTAAAATTTTAACTTATTAATATTCAGACTCTCTCCCTCTCTCACTCTCTCTCTCTCTCTCTCTCTCTCTCTCTCTCTCTCTCTATATATATATATATATATATTTCTCTGAATATCTTTTACTCTCATATTTATGCACTTATCATCATTTATATATATAATATTTTTCAATCTTATTCTGTTAATTATCATTATAAAGTAAGCAAATCTAATTACGTATGCTTTGTATGCATACCAAGTTTGTAATGAATATATCGGTAAGTATATATATACGGTAAGTATATATATATTTTTGCACTACTTGTAAACCAATACCAGGGCTTTTAAAATATTTACAACTGTTTGACTTCGTGATCTCCATCTCCAAACTCATCACAATGTTGAGCCCATTAGTCAAGTGAAACTTCCCCCAACTGTTCTTCTGTTTAAGCCTTCGAAGGTTTCTAGAAGATGTAAATGAATTCAAAAAAGGTATTTAATATGAATTTATGTATATAAGACATTTTACATTTCCATAGCATGGAAAAAATGATATAAATAAGCTCCGATAGACTTTAGTAATTTGGCATCTGAAAAAAATAAAGCATCTCATTCTTTAATTGTCTACGTTAATGTTTAATTATAAAAGCGATTTATTTATAACATTACTAAACGAAAATACCAAAAAACACAACATTTTGTATGTAACAAGTAATGTTGCATTTTCGTTCCCACTACCTACCTAGTTTCGTTGGCTGTTATCTTAGTGTTACAAAGGTATTCTAGGAATTCAAACTTTCACCGAAGTTTCTCGCTCACACTATTTACACGGCAGTCTCGCTTAAATCTGTTAAAGCAAAAACTCAGTCTTCTCTCACTCTCGAAGTGTTTACCTCGCACACACTCGAAACAAATAATGCTTAAAAGAATAATAAGAACAAAGGCAACAAGAACGCACAGAGATACGGTATAAAACTAACTTTATATACTTTCCCTCAAAAGAATACAAAGAATGCTCTCTTTGACTGAATGAGAAGAGCAAGGCTCGAATGAGCTATATATAGGCATCCTAACTTGCCTTCCAAGTTACATTTAGAATCCTACTCAATCTGAACTGCCTAAGATCGTGCTAGATCACGTCTATCCTTATCAGATTACATCACGTAGACCAATTAGATGACACCCCCGTCTAAATAGGACTCTAACTGATAAGATAAGATAACAACAAGATAGAGATTACATATAACTCGGAAACTAACATCCTTGTCCTCGAAGAACTCTACTATCTTCAGACGTTCAGCTCCACTGTAACTCTAACTCCCAGTTGTCGCCACATCATCCAAGATCTCCTCACGATCTCTATTCTTTGATGATGCAATGTGATATCGCCAAAGCCCACTAGCACATTGGCCTGATCCAATGCTCCCACAACAAGTTCATTAGTCGTGGTCCATTCATCCGAGCATGAGCTAAGTCAATCTCTACAAGGTCCGATGCTCTACCAAAATTCGCACAAAGTCTGATCCCATTCGCCCGTATTTGCCTTAGCATTTTTGCATGCCTCCCTTATGCGTGAATCCAGCTAACCTCTTACCTAAGGCTCTTCATCAAGGTAGCTGAGAAGTGCTCCGAAACTTAGGGGTCTAACAGTTACTGATACACGCTTACTGTTGCATTATCCAACACGACTGAAACGTGTAAAGGAACCTTCTAATATTATACCAAGAAAAACGAAATTGAAAAACCAAAAGAACCTTCTAAACGACACGGTTTTTAACCGTTGAATTTTCTGTTCCAAAGAACCTCTTGCTCAATGCAATCGAGGCATTGACGCTAACATAAATATCAGACGTGATTTCCCCCGATGAGAATCTAAGCAAAATGGGTTCCATCTACGCATGCATCCACTGCGACACCAACCTTAATCTCAGCACCACCCATCTTTACCCACCAGACTTCTACTTCGAGGCAGGCAACAAAGGGACTCTGTCTTTTGCCATGATCGACACCAACAAGTTCAGGTTCCAAAACGAAGACAAGATCAGACCTTTCTTTGAGACCCTTAACTATTGGGGCATACAAAGAAAGAGGACCAAGATCTTCTGCCAAAGTTGTGGGCGTCTTGTTGGTTATGTTTACGACGATGGGCCTCCTCTCACCGACAGTCCTGGTCAGTTTCATATGGGTCCTAGCCAGGTCATTCCTCGGGCTCCTAGATACCGCTTCAAGACTAAAGCTCTTCGAATCACGTCAGATACTTGATGGTTTTTGGTCTATTTGTTCTGGTGCTTTAGTAATTTGTTGAATTTGGCGTTGGGGTTGTATCTGTTTTGAGGGTTTTCAGAGATAGAATCGCAGGAAAGGGGTTGTATCTGTGTTGAGGGTTTTTCAGAGATAGAATCGCAGGAAAGGTGTTGTATACTTATAATGAGGAATGTGAATTCTGTTGCTGTTCAATAAATAAATGTTGGAAAGAATCATCTTGGGGTTGTATATTTGTGAGGAATTTGAATGATCGTCCTGTTCAATATGTACACACTGAATTTTATGTACATTTTAAGCCACTAGAACAAGCCTCTTTCCCATTTGTCATCAAAGATTGCTGCTGTTGTATATGCAAGGTTCCGATCTCAAACATAACCTATCTTGGGTCTAAACCGGATTATGTCAAAAGATATGAATGGATTATGATTGTTCAGAATTCAAAAACAGCTAGTTTTCTATTGTAAATTATTTTATATTGTTTTCTTGTTTCTTCGTCCTGCTTCTGGGATATATCCTTTTCACTTAAATAAATCCTCCTTGACATTGGACGGGTAGATAGGATTGCAGGGCACTAGAGTTCTGTTCATTTCTTTGTCAAAAGTTTTTTGAGTTTGTTTTGTTATTAAGTCCTAGTTCTCCATCATCCGATCGTGCCTTACTTGCCAATTTTTGTAACTCTGACTTGCAACAACCGGTCAACTTTTCTTGGTGTTTACTTGCACGACCTTTCCACAGAGCTGAAATTTTTAAACGCTATCAACGAGACTTCAAAGAAATATAGAAAGACTGTGCATGTAACGCCAATCTACTAGCAGTTGAATGTTAGGTTGGATTAGCAGCTCTTGATGGTTTGTTATGAGGGTTCCCTATTTATAGTTTCGCTTTGCTCTCATTCCTTATAGTTTGAGACTGTTAGCATCGAGCTGCTTGACAATTGAACTACTCTAAACATGAAACAAACAAAACTGGAAAGCAACGACAGCAGCACCAAGACAAAACGACCTGTTCCTCCACCGCCACCGCTGCCACTTCCTAGATTCTGGGTGCGGAAGAATGTCACTCAGAGTGTTACAAATCAGGAGATTGCTAAGTTTTGGAGGCAAAAATGCATTGAAGAAGAGGATCACCTTCTTGCAGCTATCAAGGCTGCAGCTCGTATCAGGGCTCGCAAACTCACGGTAAGGGAGTATATCTTTCAGTTTAGTTGAAATTTTTAATATAAACAATTTGTTAGCATAGATTTGGTTAAGTTGATCTGCTAGACCTGTTCTTAGTAGAATTCACTTGTTTTGAGCTTGATCATACTGACAATTGAAGACTTGTTGCAATAGACTTTCACCATTTAAGGCCCTTATTTTTCTTTGCAAATATGGCCTTGGCACTTGGCAGTTTTGTTTTTGTCAAGGAAAAGAGAGTGGTATAATCTAAGCAATATTAGAGTAAGACAGCCAGCTGCATATTTGAACTGATGACAAAACTGATAAAAAAAAGAACATTCAATGTGACCATGACTTTCTAAGTGTGGATAAATATTTTTGAGCAAGGAAATCAAAGAATTGCTTAACAGATGTTGTCGGTCAACCTAGGACCAGGGTGAAACGTCCCGTGTTTTCACCATTCACCGGTCATATTTATCTGAGAATCAGATAAACTTTTTACCTGATTTCTCTGTTCTACACATGAGAAAAGCAGCTTCTGTTCTTTGTCCAAGAAATACATGCTAGACTTGAGGGAGTTTTTCAAGCTGAAACTTGGGTGCTCTACATATCAATTCAAGTTAAATGAGGCTCAATTTGATTTTCAACTTTCGAAAATTTTGCAACTTATCTTCCTTTTTGTTACTGAAGACACAAACTTGCAGTTACGGAAAACTAATTTAAGTTAGTGGTCATTTTCGGATATATGATTACATTAACACGATTGATTATCTTTTGCGGTATAGGAGGATGAGTACTTGCAATTTGAGGAGTCTTTAAAGAATGAAGAAGGCGGCATCAAGGAAAGCAACAGCACTGCTATCATCAACAAATCAGAACTTAACAATAAAGATGAAGTTCGCGTAGGAATAAAAGACTGGTAAGATAAATTTATTCAAATCCTATGCTATTTGATGTTTTACTCGATATGGAAGGAAGAAAAGAAATATTCTAATCAGGATAAGAAATATTCAAGAGAAAGAAACTAGCATGCTCCTTTTTTATGCAATATTGCAATTATATATGCTAAGAAATGTAGGAAGTTGAAACAAGATCAATGTTTTTTTGCTGATATGTGCAGGTGGACAAAGAGCAAGTATGCATACTTGAACCAACCAGCTGTTGGGTCTATGGAACCTCCCAAAAGAAGAGCATCAAATTACATTCCCAACTGTATCACCTTCAAGCCCTCACCATATATCCTACATGTCTAGGCGTGTTTTGGACCCCATTGGAATTGCTTCCATTCACTGTATTGCGTAATATGGCTTAAATTGGTTCAAATGCCATAACTCTGTCATGTATTATATTATAGAGTTCCACATCAGTGTACTTCAGATGTTAAAAATTTTGTGTGTTTACTTGAACATCTTAAACAGGCCCCTCTTGATGTACGTTGGAATTCGTGTGGAGATGATGTAGCTGTAACTAGTTTTGTTTTGCTTTCATGTGGAACATTTTTTTATTCTTTCTACTTGAAAATAGACATGCACTTGTTCCCACCGATATAATGAAGCGTAATTGGAATGTGAAATGGACAAAATTCTTCTTTTATACATACATACATATATATATATATATACACATACATACATACGTATATATACATACACATCATCTAGGCCAAACTGCAACACCTGCTCAACTACATTCCTGAACTGTTGTCTTGTGCCAAATTCTACTAGCACCCTTGTCATTCTACAGCATTTCCAGTCCACTGAGGTTAAGATGAACCAAAGGTACTGGCCAAACTGGGTCAAGTAGTGATGTTTATCAAGTAAAGTCAGACGAGGACTTCATGAACTTTCCAGGCAGGCTCATATTCAAGCTCTGCCTAACTCCAGGCTTACCAAGTCTTAACTGGTACTTTGCATCTTTCTGGCGGCATTGCAAAGCTTATCATATTAAACCAACATGGATGAGGTCATGCACATGATACCGAGTCTATATTATTAGTTGACCAGATCAGAGGATATTTATTATACACTAATTACTTAATTAATTATCAACTTCCTCCCCATGAACCAAGAAAATAAATAATGGAACTGGTAATGAGTTTTGCCAGCTGATCCTCATAATGGTTGACTATAAACTTATTCTACGGACCCTGTTATGAACATGGGTGATTGCAATTTAATAATGAGCTTATCCATTAATTTAGTATTATTTTGTAATTAAAAGGGCTGAGAAACTACTCAAATGACCATTTTCTTTTTTTGAAAATAGAGGGAGAGATAAAATAAAAGGAGATTATTTAAAAAGTCCAAATTACCAAAAAAAAAAGAAAAAAAAATCCTGTCACACACTTGGAAGCCGCAAGCGAAGCTTTCATTTTATAAGCTCATTGTCAGCAACTGTTTTAGATCTTTTTGTTGGATTTAAAGCTTCTCGATATCGATTCAATTCTCCAATTCAGGGTTTCCAAGGAACCAACAATGGCCAAAGCGAGATACTCTCGTCTTCCACCTCGAAAATCGTCCTCTTCAACGTTGATAATGGGCATGCTCATCACGTTCACCTTCGTCATCCTCATTCTTCTCGGCCTTGGAATCTTCTCAATTCCTAGTGATTCCGACGATTCCCGTAAAGCCAATGATCTCAGCACCATCATTCATAATAAACTCGACAGGTTTTTTCTTTTTTGTTATTGGGTTTGGATTGTGATGTGATAAACGTGTATTCTTTGTGGGTTAGGGATTTTACTGTTTGGGGATTTTTGTGTAGGAGTGAGGAAGAAGAAGGAAGAGGGGAGCAGTGGGTTGAGGTGATATCGTGGGAGCCTCGCGCTTTTATTTATCATAACTTTTTGGTGAGTTTTTCTTTCATTTATTTGCACTTCTGCTCATGCTCTTCATACACTTTCAATTTTGTGTTTTAACTTGCAACTGAATTGGAAAGGACGAAAATGACAATCTTTTAAGCATTCAATTTAAATGAGATTGGTTTTATCATTTCATGAATCTGAATATGGTATTTGAAATTGTGTTCTTTAATTAGTAGCATGTCCCCCTTTATATTATCTTATGATCCTTTTCAGTATCAATCTAGGTTCGGTTATATGGAGGCTTGGTTTTGGTTGAAAAGATTATCTATTTATGGTTATCATTTGGACTTGGTGGGGTTTACTGGTCAGTTTTGTTAATGTCATCTATGATGATCAACAAAGATGGTTGATTGTTTTGGCAGACTAAACAGGAGTGTGAGTACCTGATTGCTCTTGCCAAGCCTCATATGCAGAAGTCATCTGTTGTTGATAGTGAAACTGGGAAGAGCAAAGATAGCAGGTAGGGCTAATTGCTATATTTAGATTGTTTGCTTTAAGTTCGATTTTATGTATGTCATTTTGATACTTCTTTAAATGACTAGGCATTTAGTTTGTTTTTCCTAAATTGTTTATGTATATTCATTTATTCAAATGCAGAGTGCGTACAAGCTCAGGAACTTTTTTGCAAAGAGGTCGTGACAAAATCGTTAGGGACATTGAGAAAAGAATTGCTGATTTTACCTTCATACCTGTAGGTATGCAGCTGGAGCTTTATTAAAGAATGTATCCACTTATATTATTCAATTTCTTTTCTCCTCTTTCTCATTTTTATATGACTTTGCTTGTCAATTATTTTGGTATTATCTTCCACTAAATATTTATAACTTTATCTGTATGTAATTATAGTCTTTTGAGTGTAACTGTGATTTGTCCTTATATTTGAATCGGGGATCCTTTGCTAGTTATAAACAAAGTACTGAAGTTTGTATGGATATGTAATCTGCAATAGTTAAAAGAATTAGTTTATTGAACTATATACTCTATTATACTTTTTGTAGACAAATTCATCTGATGGTTAAAGTGTTTCAAAGCTATTAATTAGCTCGATGCATCTTTCCCACAAACACTTACACACATCATCATCGTGAACTGAATTTTGGTGTGGAAGAATTTGTAAACAAAGTTGACCTCATCGCTATACAGAGAATCAGCTGACATGTTGAAATATTGATGCTTTTGATGTTATTTGCATGCTTGATTCCAAGGAAACAAAATTTAGAGATCTTTTTGATATTCTTTAATGTGATATCTGCTTGCAATGTGCCTCTGTTTGTTTAGTGTAGTTGGAACGTGGTGCTTACTTTGCCTGTCATTTAATTCTTGCCAACACGATGTGCAGAACATGGAGAAGGACTTCAAATCCTTCACTATGAAGTTGGACAGAAATATGAGCCACACTATGACTACTTTATGGATCAATTTAACACTGTGAATGGGGGACAGCGTATAGCTACTGTTCTTATGTACCTGTAAGTGACATCATTCATCTGCCACAAGAATGCTCGTAAAATGCATTTTATATAATATCTTATTTGCATTCCTTGACTTTCTTATTCCCCCCTTTCACTGCTCTTTCTTATTCCCCCTTTTCACTGCTGTACACAGGTCAGATGTTGAAGAAGGAGGTGAGACAGTGTTTCCTTCTGCTAAAGGAAACATCAGTGCAGTACCGTGGTGGAATGAGTTATCTGAATGTGGCAAGACGGGACTATCTGTCAAACCCAAGATGGGTGATGCTCTACTTTTCTGGAGCATGAAACCTGATGCTTCGCTGGATCCTTCAAGTTTGCATGGTTAGTTACAGTCATGATTGTGTAGTTTTTCTTAATTCCATGCTTAAATCCCCGATTTTACGTACCGTTTGCCTTCGTCCTGCAGTTATTCTGATTTGAAAACAATAATGATTCCAACTTTGATTCTCTTCAGGTGGTTGCCCGGTGATTATTGGTAACAAGTGGTCATCAACCAAATGGATGCGTGTAAATGAGTATAAGGCCTGAGTTAGCATGTAAAGGTAATTATTCATAACCACCTATAGCTAGCAATGTATATTTTGGGATTTTTTTTTAGTATTCTTACTACCAAGTCTTGTACAGTTGATCCCACATCGGTTGGGAGCAGCATTGACTTTACAAAATCATTATGCACGAACTAATAAAATAGTTGTCTTTCTTAGGCTGTGAGAGAAGCTTTTATGTCCATAATTTAACATTTTCTTGAGTGACATATTGCATCAATGCCAAGTTGGTTTTACTTCATACTTTCTCCTTTAATTAAGACCTCTGAGTTGTCATTCCTGAAGAATCTTTTTCGTATGTTTCTTGAGCTTTTACTAATTTTCCCAAGGTTCTAATATTTAATCTCTCAAAGCTTTTTCCTATATGTTGGTCAACTCCTTGTTTCCTCTCTCTCTCTCTCTCTTTTGTGGTTATTTACACTGATTTTTGTTCATCTCATTGCAGGAACTTAGGCGATTTCCACATCTGGCACGACATCGCTGGCGTTGATGGACTGCAAATGGATATGTACTGTTGTATGACGTCGAAGCATTTCCGTTCATTCATTTTGATAATGTAACGAGTGAGATAATACTTTTGAACTTTTATGGTTCAGCGAGCGAGCTGCAACATATAGTTGGTATTGGAAATACTCGTACCTAATTCCAAGGTTGAGAGGGCATAGCAATTCATTCCTTAAATAAACTTTTGCTCGCCATATATTATTCCTAACGTCACTTTTTCTGTGCTACATAGAGTCTGCATATAAAGTGTAGCCTAGCATTTGGTAGACTCGTAGGATCGAGACCAAAATTAAAATTGAGGCCCAAGTTTGATATGAATTCAATTGGGTTTCAAAAATTAGGTCCAAGTCCAAGGTTCGATAAGGCTCTTCAAACATATTTTGTGTTGTTTCAAGTTAATAGCTCTTTGCACAATACTTAAAGCAACAAAATGGTACAATATGAAAGTTGCACTAATGAGAAATGATAAAGAAAAGCAATAATGAAAAGAATTGTTGTTATATGATAAAAAAATAGAACAACCAATAATCAATCTTTTAAAAATTTCAATATTTAAGTTTTTTTAAATTTTTAATTAAGTGAACAAGCTTTTAAAACTTTAATAATTTAGTTCAAACGTTAGTTGTTCTGAAATGATTAATAGATATACATTACATTTAGTAGATATGTCATATTATAAAAAATAACTTTTTGAATTGAATTATTAAGGTTTTAAAAAGTTGATCACTCAATTGAAAATTTTAAAAATTTGCGCACTAAATTGAAAAAGTTTTAAAAGGTTCAACACTTCTGAATGTATTATTCCTTAAAAAAGGTTCACTATTTCAATACAAATAAAACTACATTAATTTTGATGTTAATAGTTTTATTTTATAGGAATTCATTTTTAATATTATACCAAATCTTTAAATTATATGCAATAATTTATTTTTAAAGGCTTTTAATTAATTGTTACTCTTTTATGGAATCAAAATCTTCACTGTCTCACATATCTTCATCTTTTTTTTTAAAACATAAATTTCCCAACTTTATAATTTGATAATCAACACAGTGTCTCATAATTGGTAAGTTTGGAATCCAGTCAATACAAGACAAAAAAGGGAAGCCATTTTCCACATTTCCTGTCAAATTGATGGAAATAAATCTGTGATAATTCAAATACCCAACAGTAGGACTTTCAGTAATGGACCGGATTAAGATAATTTGGATTTGGCATCTAGTTATGTAATAATTTGATTTCACATCCAGTTTTGTAATAATTTGATTTCACATCTAGTTATGTAATAATTTGATTTCATGAAGAATTGATTAGTAGTAAATAGATATATCTTTACCATAAAGTATTTTTCGAATAAATATCCAAAAAAATCATAATAGAAAGCTACTAGGACTATAAGAGTAAGATACTTATACATCATAAACTTTATAATTACAAATTAAAGAGTTTACCTTAAATAATTTTATTATATACCCAACTTTTAAGACATATTAGGACCTCCAAAATTGTCAATGAAGCTAACCAAGATGACAACTCATTATCCAACTATTAGTACTAAAAGTATACTAATATAAGACTAATAAAAGACATATCAAATTAGTGGTTAAAATTCACACAACTTACAAAATTTGGCTGCTCGAATTTGAGTTTTATGTTTGAGATTTCAATTTAGATTGTTAGAATTTCAAGTTAGGAATAGTTAAAATTGTAGAGCTTAATACAAATGGAATTTTAGGATTTGGTTGTTGAAAATTCAAGTTAGAGTTACAGGAATTTTAGTGAAGTAAATAAGTAATGGTAAAGAACTATGAATCACTATTAGAAGAAAACATCATAAGTAGCATAAACTAAATTTTGGTCCTTGTTGTCATTGTTGTCACTTGAACTCCCACTTTTCATCTCACTAAAGTAAAGCTTCTGATTGACTAATTTATACTCTTTTATTTCTTTTTATAAACTCCAAAATATTTTGCATCAATTTTCTTTAGTTTGTCTAAAGCCATCCTTAACGTGGAATGTGACACATATTAATCATATTCTAAAATTCAACAGTTGTCATAAATTGATTTTCCTTTCCATTTGATAAGAACCTATTAATATTCACTACCTTTTGTGGCTACAATTTGTTCATCAAGAATATATTACATCTCTTCTTTAAAATGAGAAATGGCTAGAATTCTCGCAATTGTAATAAGAGATGGGGGTATCATCATGTTCACAATAAATAGTTAAATTCGTAACATTAAAGATATGAATAATTCCCACATCACTTGGTAATTTTAAAAAGACATTATCACTATTTTCTTAAGGATCTTATAGGTTCTAACATTCCTTGAATCAAGCTTTTTGTTTAATGTTTTTCCTTTAAAGATGCTTCAGATGAATCTTTACAATCACTATATCCCTTTCATTGAATTCCACCAAATGGCAATGTGATCAATATATTCTTTATATGTTATCTTTTGTTGTACCTCATCAAAGATATCCCTCGTATGGTATGCAAAACCTTCAGTTTTACAACTAGCTTTTATTGTTTGTAGTAAAGAAACCAAATAAATAAGCTTCCTTAGTTAAATTCCCAAATCTATATTACAAGGATTCTTATTTATTGATCTATTTATAAAATTGTTATTATGAAAATTGTATTTTAGGAATAATTAACCTGTAATTATTCACATTATCCATGAGGAAGAATCATAATAAGTCCCCTAAACTTTTATTCACTACCTTTGTTTCTCCATTGATTTAGGGATAAAAAACTTGAAAATTGAAGCTTAGTGTTAAATATTTCTATAGATTTATACAAAAAAAACTTATAAAATTCATGTCATGATTAAAGATAATGTGCAAAGGTAATCTATGGAGACAAACAACCTCTTTGAAGAAGAGTTTAACAATGTGGACATCACTACAAGCCTTAGAACATGAAATGAAATGACTTGTCTTTGAAAACCTATCCACCACTTTAAAACTAGAATCTTAACCTCTTATGGATTTAGGGACTTCTAAAATAAAATCCATACTTATATTCAGTCATGGTTCATAAGGAGTGGGTAATGGTGTGTATAGTCTAAAATTTTATTACTTTGCTTTAACTAATCGATATGTTTGATATTACTATATATCCGTAGACATATCCTATTTTAAAGAGGGCTACTAAAAGTGATCTTAAACTATTGCTACGGTTTTATCTTTTCCAAAGTGACCTACCACCCTCCTCCATGTAATTCTCAAGTCATATACTCTCTTAGATAAGTATTAGGTAGGCAAAGTTGATTTCCTCTAAGGCTAGTCATTGTAGTACATAAAAGAAAAGTGATCATCCTTGTTTCCAACTTCAATTTTTAAATAAATGATTCCAACATATTGGTCTAAAAATATTCTCTTTTTAGTTTTTCAAATCCCACAAGTTTTACTTTTAAAGTGTTAAGTGAATACAATTTTCACTAAACACATATGTTGTCTTTTCTCAATTCCAACTTGATGTTTAATAATAAAGTTAAACTACTCCAAAAATTCACTCCGTAAGACATGTCTTTTGTTCATGTTCTTTTAGGAATAGAAGTGTTTAGAAGATTTGTGATGCTAATATAGAATAAACTCTTTGTATGAGATATAATGACGGTAATTATAAAGAGTAGGTTGAATATCATTATTTCTACTCACCTAACTTCTCATTAAAGTAAGCAATTAGTTGTCTTTCTTGGTTACGTATGCCTCCAATTGTCATATGAGATACATCACAAACAACTTCAAGTACTTTATAGAAATATTGAAGTTGCAAACAAGATATTCATTCATCTATTTTTTAGTTGCTTCAAAGGCTTTAAACACTATATTTGACCAAATAAACTATATTTCCTTCATAAAGTCCATCATGTGTACCATTATGGTGTTGAAATTATAAAAGATACCTATAAAATTTTTCTAAGCCATGAGAACTCCATATCTCATACACATCCTTTGGAATAGCTTTAATCTTCTTGAGATTGATTTCCACTCCTTGGTAAAATACAATAAACCCAAAATATCACACTTGGTTGCATTTATTTAAGTTGATATAAGTTTCTCTTACATAAAACTCTTAAGACTTGTTGAATATGTAATAGGTGGTGTTTTGCAGTTATGATGCATATTATAATATATCATTAAAATATATCACCAAAATTCTACTCACAAATGATTGAAACATTTATTTTATCACTTTTATAAACGTGTTAAGTGAATTTTTGAGTCTAAGTGATATCACTAGACATTTACAAAGCCATTCTTTAGTTTTAAAATTCATTTTCCATTCACCCCCATTTCTAATTTTGATTTGGTGGTACTCGTTTTGTAAGTCTATCTTAGTTAAAACAGTAGCTTTATTTAACATGTCTAATTTAACATTTGAAAACCTATACCTGTTTTGTGATCTTATTTATTTCTTGAAATCAACACACATTTGTTAACTTCTATTTTTTAGAAGTAATTGATGTTATAATTGCACACGAAATAAGACTTTCTTGAATAAATCCTTTTTTCAGTAACTCCTTTACTTATCTTTTTATCATACTGCATATCTTGCAAATGTGATTTAAGTGATATGTTAGAAGATTTTGTAGACTAGATTTAGGTACCGAGTCAATAACATACTGTATATCTTGTAAAGGGTCATTCACCTAATGTAAGGTTTGAAAAATCAATTCATAGTTTGGTTGCATAAAATATCACTTCCTTAAGTTGATGTAAAGTTTCTCTTACCTATAAACTCTTAAGACTTGTTGAATATGTAATAGATGGTTTTCTGTAATCATGATGTGTATTAATATAACATCAAAATATACCATTAAAATTCTACTCAGAATGATTAAAACACTTGGTTTTTCACTCTTAAAGGTGAATTTGTGAATCCAAATGGCATCACTAACCATTCATAAAACTAATTTTTAGTCTTGAATGTCATTTTCCATTCATCCTTATATTTAATTTTGATTTGATGGTACCTACTTCATATGTCTTTCTTAGTCAATATAATAGCTTTAGTCAACATGTCTAACATGTCATCAAGGCGAGCAATTAAAAACCTATACCTTATTCTGATCTCATTTATCAGCTAAAAGCAATGCACATTTGCTAACTTCATCTTTTATAGGAGTCACCAATGTTAGATTGCACATAGAATAAGACTTTCTTTCATAAATCCTTTTCTTAGCAACTCCTTCTCTTTAACTTTTCATTTATAATAGGATTTAATCGATAGGCTGGAAGGTTTAGTAGAGTAAATCAAAGTATCAATTCAATAGAATGTCGAAAAATCAATTAATAGTTCACAAAATTCTTTTAGGAATGCAATAAGTGTTTCGTCTACTATTTCTGTTACTTCTCTCATTACCATTACAAACACAATTTCCTACTTTGTACTAATAACTTGAAACTCCTTTTCTCCTTAGGGACTTTAAGAAGTTTTTTCTTTGCATCTATTGCTACCTTGTTACTTTCTCTTTACTTTTCGACTTTGTCCACCTTTATAGGTTTTAAATTTATCTTGTTCCCATAAAACATAGATCTATTGTTGTTAACTTTTCCAAAATGTTACATATTACAATCTTAAAGCAACGATTAACTATTAAAGCCAAGATTAACCAAGTAAAATGGGAGATTTTTTTAATAGAAATAACATCAAACTAAATAGAATCTTCATATATTCCTAATTTGAAAGACACCTAGCACCTTTAAGCAACCAACATAGAGCTATCATCCACCCAAACAACTTTGTAAAGATATGGATGTTTCTGTAAAAGTAAATTAAATTAAATCACCATGCTTTTTGATATTATATTCATAATACTTCCTCAATCATTGATAAGTTTACATACTTAATCTCCATATTTAACTTGATTAAATAAAATAGCAATATGAAATCATCCTTTTTATTTTCCACCTTAAATATTGTTAGTATACTTCTCACTATATTAAGATTTATAAAACCAACTTGTTAGATGAGTTTGCGAACTCAGCGAGAAACCATCATTGATGGTCTGCCTAACTCATGCATACACAGATCAATTACTTATAATCACACAATAGCCTTTACAGAAATATCACATGCATTTTTATTTTCACATTTTGCAGTCAATCATTTACATATGCAATGTACATGTGACTCTTCCATTTTCTTACGTTGTTGTGACCGTGCGCCTGAAACTATCCTAGTGACGAGCACATTGCGTTGAGATATTAGCTCTGATAAGCGATGGGCGTGATATGCCCTGATACATTGAGCCTGAGGCTCTGAATACGTTGGGCTTAAAGCCCTGTACGTTGAGCTTAAATCTCTCATATACGTTAGACCTGAGGTCCTGTTGCGTTGAGCTTAAAGCTCTGAGGCTGCTCCGGTCACAACTGCCTTTATTTGATCATACTTCTATGCATGAAATGTACATGCTCCAATTGCCAATTATTACATGCCAAATGTACATTAAATTTCACATATATTACACTTCAATTACAATTTACCGATCCTTCGGACACCCTTGGTCCGAACCCAATTCAATCAAACATATAATCCTCCATCTTCCACATGGCATAG
>JANITW010000236.1:16711388-16725225 GCA_027564335.1 Erythroxylum williamsii | reverse complement strand
TTTTGCCTTGTTGAGCGCGTTGGCACGAGAAGCTATGACTCACAGGTCGGTCAGCTGGGATCTTTTGGGGGTGACCTTGTTAGGAATTTTTGTAGTTCCTTTTGGATTTGTATAGTTGTAATTATGACAGAATTGTGAACTTATGGTTCTAAGAAATGAAGTGAGAAGTATCTTTTGGTTTTAAAATTTAGTGAATCTGATATTACAGTTTTAATTATTGATGCCATGTGCAATATAGAAATGATCGAATCGTAGTGCACCCGTACCATGGGTTATGTACCGGAACAACCTACGGGCGTCTCGGTGTATACCCTACGGTAAGGGGGCTCTACACGACGCTTACGGTATTAGAGAATGAAGATGAATCGAGGATGACTAAGGAGGGTTAGTTGGAATAACCATACATGATAACAAGCACAAGTAAACAATTTATGACTCCAAATGTTGGACTCCGGAAGCAGGGTCTAATAGTTGTGTGCGAGTTGGGTTCCGAAATCGGTGCCCAACAGTTGTGGTATTAGAACAAGTGTTGAATTCCGGAACCGATGCCCAACAGTTGTGGTATCAGAGTAAGAGTTGGGTTCTGAAACCGGTGCCCAACATTTAATATATCGAGATATCAAAATTTAATTTTTATCTATTTTAGTTGGGATTACTTTGTTAGATCAAGAGAGAGGGTAATCATAATTATTGGATATCTAGGTCGAGTATTATTAAAACAAGAAGGTGAAGTAAAACAAAATAAGGATATATGTAATTCCTAATTTTTCATCATTGATTAATAAACCAATTCACTACTATTTGTGTAATTATTCAATTATCAATTTCCTTTATTAGTTTATTTGTAGTTATTTTTATCATACGCTTGACCTTAAAAAACATGATACACAAATTGATAGCTAACTAGTACAATCCTTGTAGATCATACTTTTTTATACTATAAGATATTATTAATATACTTGCGGTATAAATAATTTTAAATTTAAACATCAACAAGTTTTTAGAGTTGTTGCCTAAGATTGTTAAGTTAGCTTCTTTTGCTATTTGAGTTGCTTTGATTTAGGTATTGCAACATTTTTCTTATGTGATTGTGGGCACATGGACATAAGAGCAAGTAGGAGTACAAGCAAACTCTTAGATACATAAGTTTTCGACATCACCAAGCAAGGGAGTGAGATTCAAAAAGCATAATGGTAAGAAGTTATAAAGAGAATAATGGCAAAAGAAGAGAACCAAGTAGGAAAAAAAAAAAAGAACCCTCATGGACATTGTGAGGTTCTGGTTCAATGCTAATCAATGAGGGATTACAAGACCACTAGTGTAGATAAAATACTATTTAGATTAAACCAGCTCTGCTGAACTTGTTGCAAACTAATGTCCAATTTTATGGCTGGCCAATGAGATCTCAATAATTATTTGGCCAATTTTTTGGAAACATGTGACATGTTTAGGTATAATGTGTTATCAAAGGATGTTGATAAGATTAGGTTACTCCTATTCACACTTAAAGATAGAGCTAAGGAATGGTTCAAATCTCTTAGCTTATAGAACATAACGAGATGAGAGCAGTTGGCATAAGCCTTTTTTGCTAATCACTCCTTACTAAATATTACAAGAATCATAAAGGAGATAAAAAATTCCCAGCAAAGTAAGGGGGAATCGTTGTACAAAGCATGGGAAAGATTCAAGGAGTTATAAAAGAGCTGACCACACCATAATTTACATAAGGAGTTTCTTTTACAAACCTTCTATAATGGATTAAATCTACTCACCAGAGGTACCATTAATGTAGCAGCTGGAGGTTCATTAATGAGCAAGAAAATAGATGTTGGACATAATTTGTTGGAGGAGATGGAAAACAATAGGTATTTATGGATGTTAGAGAGGAGCAAACATCAACAACCTTTTAGAGATTAGAGGGAAGTAATTGCTTTTGATTTAGTAACAACACTATAAGCTAAATTAGCAAACTTGGCCAAACAATTAAATAGCTTGAAGACTACTTGTTCCAGCCTACTTAAAGTAATATAGCATAAATGTGAACTATGCAGTCAAAAAGCCATGTTTTAGCTAATTACTTCTTAGTGGAGAGCAACAACATGGAGTAGCTCAATTATTTAGGAGCACAACTAGGTTGGGGTAGTAAGAACCCTTATTGCAAAACTTAGAATCTTACCACCCAAAATTTTCTTGATCTAATAATGCAAGCAACCGAATGAGAACACAAGGTTGACCAAGATTTCAACAAGATAGGCTTGGTTTATTGGAACTAAATATGAACAAGTTAATGGCGGTGCTAAATTCCAAGTTCAAGAACCAAGATGAGAACTAGAAGAGGATGGAAGCTAAGTTCAACTAGATTGCAAAAAATCATACTTCTTCCATTTATAATTTAGAGGATCAAATGGGCTAATTAGCTAATTCATTGTTTACAAAAAGTGTGGGAAGTCTCCCGAGTGATAGAAAATTTATTCTAAGGGAGTAACTAAAGGCCATCATAAGTGGGAAAAAGATGGAAGAACAAACCAAAACGAAGGTTGAACCCCACTAAGAAGGAAGCCAAAAAAAGGAAGACAAAAAGGAAGATAAGAAAAAGGAATCATAACATGTTCCACATCCTCCATATGTGCCAAAGATCCTATTTCCATAAAACCTAAAGAAAATCAAATGGATGTGTAATTTGCAAAGTTTAGAGAATTTAAAGAAATTACAAGTTAACTTAACCTTTTTAGAAGATTTAGAGAACATACCCAAGTACATGAAGCGGTAACGCATTGTAACGCTACTTAAAATAACTAGACCTACAACAACTATAGCAGTGGTAAGTTTAAGTCGATCCCACAGAGAGTGTTCGATTAGCCTCAATTATGAAAAGAATTGGTGTTTAGGTTTAGGGCGGTTTGTTTTGGTTCAAATAAGAAAACAAAATGAAACTAAACTACCAAAAGAAAATTAAAGAAAAAAAATCTAAGAATGATGAAAATAATGAATAAGTTAGCAACCTGGTCATTGGTTAAATCTCGACCTACTCATTGAATTGTTATTCTTATACCTCTCCTAGAAACTATTAATCGTAGGTTAACAACAAGCTCTGTTAACCCCAGGTTTCCCTTAGGTTGTGTTCAATTAAAAGACGTTCGTTAATTAAACCTAGCTATCGAACAATCTAGGATACAATCTCTAGATTTAATTGGATAGCCGCATTATGAATTAGGAAAAAATATTAATGAAGGCAACAATCACATATGCTCGAGTCTTTAACCTAGTTTATGTTATCCTTAATGATTAAAAACCATTAGTTGCCACAAAATAATCTCAACATAACAATTACGAATTATATTGAAACTTTAGGAGTGGGTTGTCATATGAAAATAATTAAATAGAGCATTCAATCATTCTCATATAACACCCAAACATTAAAAATAGGATAACACAATTAATCCCTAAGATAAATAACATCAAAGAACGAGAGAAATGCTTAACTAAGTTCTTATATCACCTCTAAACCAACATTGGGAAGCCTAGCCTCCATGGATCTCCAAAGGATGAGAGATTTTCCCTGCTTCATTCTCCCGTAACCTCAAAACCAAGAATATAGTGTTTTGACTCACTTTAGCTCTTTCGCTTCCGAATTGTACCTAAAATCAAATATGAACTAAAGTGAGTATTTTAAGTATTTTCATATCATTAATCGCTAAGTGTTATGAAATAAATGGATAATAAATTAAGCAAATATCATGAATTTTCTCAAAGACATCTTATTAAACGAGCAGACATGGGAGGATAATTAAATGCTCTCTTTGATGAAGAGTTGCAACTCCATAATTATTAGCCATGTGCCCTTAAAATTGAAAAACCTAGGGATTTTTACTATATCTTATATTGTATGTAATTTATAATTCTCTAAATCTTTGTGTGATATACGTGTAAGAATTAATCTTAGATTTTATCTATTTTTAGGAAATTGGCAGATCAATCAATAAAAATTTTTTTTGGTATGGTGAAGGATGTGCTAATAAAATTGGACAAGTTTATTATTCTTATAGATTCATGGTTCTAGACATTAAAAAGGAGTGAAACTATCCATTAATTCTTGGTAGATCATTTATGAATATAAATAGAGCCTTGGTGGATATGCACGAAGGAAATTAACTTTTTAGTTTATTGTTGAACAAATTTAGTTCAACATGATTGAATTATTGAAGAATGCAAAGGAGGGCAATGCTTGCATAAAAATTGATATAGTTAATGAATGTGTAAAAGAGCAAGAAAAGAAATGTAAACAAGACTTTGATGTTGAAAATATGAAAAATGATGAAGAGCTAAAAGAGGAGGAGTTGGGTGACAAATCAAAACAGGAATTATTAATAAGGGTAAATCACCTATACCACCCTCCATTGAGAAACCTCCCACTATAGAGCTTAAACACTTACCTAGACACCTTAGATATATCTTTATAGGTGAGGGTCACACTCTATCCATTATAATTTTAAATATGGTGGATGGGGAATAAGAAAAGAGAGTGGTGCACGAGGATCTAGTTTCTGTACAAAATATCATGCAAGTTTATAGAAGTGACTAGAGCCAAAATGAAGGTTATTATGAGGATTCCGCCACCCTTTGATTGAGAAACTAAAATTTAACAGTCATGCTAATGATCTTCAAATTATCATGTTATTGTTTAGATAGGTTTTCATAATTTCTTGTATGTTTGTTATATTATTTTGTGGTTTTTAAGTTAGTTTGACTAATGGAAGAAAACAACAAGAAGCTGAAAGGAAAAATAAATGCCATAGAAGAACAATTGAAGCAGGTAGTGCGATAATAATGCCACCAAAAAAAGAAATTGTTAAAGCATTTTGAGATGCAAGGTGTCCAAATTTCTTCTCCAATGCCATTGCCACCACAATCCCCGTAGGTTTTCTTACCCTTATTTCTATTTCTTTTTAATCTTGTCTGTTACAATAATTATAAATGCTTGTTTTTAATTGTGTATTTTCCATATTGAGGATAATGTATTGTTTAAGTGTGGGGACATATATTTAATTGCATATCAATTGTACGTGACTTTGCATTTGTCATTTTCTTACTTGTTCTTGTGTTGCATTGCATAAAATTTTTGTTGCATGATGTTGCATTTGGTGTTTTTATGTGAATATGTCAACAGCATGAAACTTAAATGAATTAGTTTATTTATGAAAATGATCATTTAAATTATAAAGAATCATCAAATGTAAAGGAATTAGCTTGTCTACAAAAAAGATCATTTAAATTATGAAGAAACATTAGCTTATGAATTTTAAGTTGTTAGACCCCAAAATTTTTTATTTTATTTTATTTATTTATTTTCTTAGAATTTAGTCATTAATTTAGCAAGCCTAAGTAGTAATTAGAATTTATAATAGAAATGTTAGAATTAAGTAAGAGTACAAAGGGCAATTTTGGCATATCACTTAAGCATAAAAATCATAAGGAATTAGAGGAAGGGCAAAGTAGACATTTTACCCTCATTATGGGTAGAATTGGAAGAGGAAAGTGTGGTCTTGCTCTTAAGAAGAAGGAAACACGAGAATGAGGGAGAGAAGAAGAGAAATAATGAAAAGAAGAGAGAAAGGAGATAAAAGAAGTAAGAGCAATTAGGGTTTCATCTTTTCGTAGGTTTTAAGAGTGAATTTGAGGTTGTTCAAGAAGAGGAAAAAAAAGAGGAAGAGAAGAGCTTCCATTTGAGCCAAGAATCTCTTTATTTGGTGAAGATTCAAGATAAGTTCACTTTTAATCTTTTGAATTTTTGAAAGGGTTTTAGCTCACGATGCTTAGGAAATGTATGGGTTTAAGTATTCTAGAACCAAATTTAGTGAATATGCTTTATGGGATTCTCAATTTGTATTCCTATTGAATGGAATTTTTGCCAATGTTAAAAGAAATCAAGAAAGGCAAGAGGAGCAAGAGGAGATGCACTTTTAAGCAAATTTTTAAGCAAGGAATTCAAGGTGGGTTACATATTTATAGTTGAGTTAATAAGCTATAAATGTTTTTCCAAATCAATAGAATTAAATGATTTTAAATTGCTGCATAAATGTTGCATTTATTTCTCCTTGAATGATTTATGAAATTCCTACGTGAACCTTGTTAATGATTTATAAAATGAAGATGGAAATGGTATTCGAAATATATTGTGCTTACGAAAATTATGTTTCCAAAATGTGCCTTTTGAGCAATATGTTTACAAGTCATGAAATTCATGTTTGTGTGTGGGTTAGTGGTGGTCCAATCTGTTTTTTTTTTTTTATGAAAGGTAAATTGTATTCATCAAAAGAATCGGGTATATACACACAGTCAGGGGCATACCCCAGTCAAAAAGGAAGAAATTACCCTCCCCAGTAAACACTTCAAGCAACCCGAATTGGAAATACAACAAACCAAAAAGGGCCCAAGAACTGGGACCCCACTATGCTAACGTTAATGGGCTGACCTAGCAGCCCATACAATAAACCCTACTAAACTGCTAAATCAAAAGCCCTACCCAAGTACAAAGCACCCAGCCCAATGTAACAGCCCAACCAAATGATTCGAAACATCAATGGACCCATAAGGAGCCCAGGAGAGAAGGAGCCCGTGAGGCTAAGGGAGCCCAACACGGGGAACAGGCAAGGCCACCGGGAAGCAGAGCCAGCTGAAAGACGACACTGTATAGCATCCTGCATGACAACACCGTTTCGCAGCTGACGAACAGGTGGTCCATTCTGTTATGTCACTTGCACGTTGACCATGTTAAAGGATTCTCCCGTGTTGTCCCCCGAATTTTTTTTTAGTTAAGCATGACTTAGATAATTTTTGAGGTTTGGCAACTTAATACCAAAAGCTATAAATTTTTGTGAAGAAATATAAGAATGTGTTAGGATTCTAATGCTTCAAAAATTAGGTCATTTAGAGGTCGGACAACAAAGATATGATCAAAAGAGTGAGGGGATTGTTAGGAAGAATATGAGTTAGGTATTTTTACTAAATATGCTTCAGTATTTTGGTGATATCTTGACCTATAGAGCTCCGAATGTGATAATTCTTGTCCTAAATAAACTAGAGACAAAGAGAAACAAATTATTTGAAGGACTCAAATTTTAATTTAGTCTCTAAGACTTTCAATTTCAAGACGGAAGTTGAGAATAATGTGCTGATTTATTCTAAGAATAGTCAGAAAATGTTTGGTCTACAACTTTTAGATTTTTGCTCCAAATTGAATGATTTTGGTGTCATTAGAAACTTAAGACAATGGGGGAACAAATGTTCAGAAGAAGTCAGTTTGAAATTCCAGTTTATAGTTTCCCAAAATCTATTCTGAAATAGAAGAATGAGTTTGGTCACATTTTGTGACTCCGAATGTTGGGCTCTAGAAACGAGGTCCAATATTGTTTGGTATCAGAGCGACTAGGTTGAGGTCTAGGTGCAGGACTAGGTTTAGGAGTATCCTAGGTATGAAATGGGTAGTTTTGAACTAAAAAATGAACATGCATTGTTTTGAACGAATCACATGCATTGTTTTAAATGAACAACGTGCATTTTTGTATTATTTAAGTTGATTTGAAATTTTTCATATGATTTAAATTGTTTTACATGATTTGAAGTTGTTTTTACATGAAACATGAACTAAATTTTTTCAATGGTTTTATATTGAAGAAGTGATTATGCGACCTCGAAAAAGAACTCGAGGAGTTACGACTCGATCTCGCTCTCTCCAAGGGAGCACGGATGAATCCTAAGTCCCACAAGATGTGGGGACAAATTCTACTCCAGATTCTTAGGTACCTAGTGTGTAACATGAGGTGCCTCCACCACCTCCTTCTATGCCTCAAGGAAACTCGATGGATCCACAGTTCTTTCAGGCCTTTGCTCAGGCTTTCACTTATGCCATGAGCCAAGGGTACCAAGTTTTGATGCAAGCTCCAGTGGAGAGGAGTGGGCAGTATGATAAGCTTCGCAAGTATGGGGCTATGGATTTCAATGGGACTACAAATCTAACAGAGGCTGAAGCCTGGTTGAAGAGGACAGAGAGGGTCCTGATTCAGATGAAGTGCTCGAATGAGGAGAAGTTAGATTATGCAGTCAGTTTATTACAGGGGGATGCCCCACATTCTGGTGATATCGCTGGTACTAACATGGAGAGACTTTTTGGAAGCTTTTAGGAGGAAGTACTTCTCAAGGGTTTATATCCAATAGAAGGTTAAGGAGTTCCTGAATCTCACATAGAGGAACATGACTGTGAGTGCTTATGAACTGAAGTTCACCCAGCTGTCTAGATATGTGGCTAACATTGTTGCTAATAAGGAGGATAAGTGTCGCAAATTTGAGGGAGGACTTCATTTAGGGATCAAGGAGAAAGTCCTGATCTACAACTTTTGTGACTACCAACAACTGGTAGATGCTGCACTCTACATTGAAAAACTAAAGAATATAAAGAATGAAGTAAGCAGGAAGAGGAAGAACAGGGAGCAGTCTTCTAAGAAGGGAATGAGTGCTCCAATGCCTAAGAGGAGTTCAAGGAGTCACCACACACAGAGTGAAGAAGGAATTAGTGGCCCTTCCAAGAATAAGTAGGCAAGAGCAGTTTCAGAGTAAGCCTCAAATGTGGGAGGCATTGGAAGGGTGGAGAGGAGCAGGAACATGAACCCCCAATGTGAGCATTGTGGGAAGTTTCACAAGGGTGAGTGCTTTAAATTACTTGGATCTTGTTTTTGATGTGGAGAGAAAGGACACATGATTAAGGGTTGTCCCCAGATACTGAGGTAAGAAGGGTCACAGTTGCAAGCTCCGAGGAGGGCTGAAATAGTGGGGACTAGGCCAGTCACTGAGGTAGGCAGTTTTGCAGTGGCAAGGAAGGCTATTCCTCCAGGAAGTCCAAGGGGTCAGGCACAGGTCAGGGTATTTGTTATCACCAGAGAGGAAGCTGCAGCCACATCAGAAGTTGTCACGGGTATGGCTCAGTTATTTAACTCTGCAGTATATTTCTTGATTGATTCTGGCTCCATGCATTCTTTTGTTTCTACAAGTATGATTCTGCATAATGTGAATTCAGTGCCTTTGAATAGTCCTTTGCTTGTTAGTACACCTCTTGGGAGGAATGTAGTAATCAGTCAAGTATATAAAAACTACGAGCTCTTCATTGATGGTTCTAAACTGGTAGTGGATTTACTACCTCTAGACCTAAAAGGCTTAGATGTTATACTTGGAATGGATGTTATGGAAAAATATCATGCAAAATTAGATTGTGGCCTTAAAGAGGTAGATTTTGATCTTCGTAATGATGAGAAGGTGATCTTTAGAGGGGACAAAAGGATACCATCACCCAAGATTGTTTCGGTTTTGTTAGCAGACAGGATGATAAGGAAAGGAAGTGAAGCCGTTTTAGCACACGTCATGGACACTGATGTGAATGAAGGGAGGTTAAAGGATTTTTTGGTTGTAAGGAAATTTCCTGATGTGTTTCCAGAGGACTTACCTGGTTTGCCACCGGTGACGGAAATCGAGTTTGTCATCGACTTGATTCTCGGAACCACTCTCGTCTCTATACCACCCTATAAAATGGCTCCAACTGAGCTGAAGTAGCTTAAGGAACAGTTGGAAGAACTATTAGAGAAGGGGTATATAAGATCAAGTTTGTCATCATGAGGAGTGCCAGTTCTATTTGTTAAAAAGAAGGATGGAACGTGGCATATGTGTATTGGCTATCGGAGACTCAACAAGGTGACATTTAAGAACAAGTATCCTCTGCCTCGGATTGATGATCTGTTTGACCAGTTGCAGGGAGAAAAGGTCTTTTCCAAGATTGATCTCAGGTCGGGCTATCATCAACTCAAAATCAAAGAGTCTGATGTAAGCAAGATAGTCTTTAGGACTCATTATGGGCATTACGAGTTCCTAGTCATGCCTTTTGGTTTGACCAATGCTCCAGCTGCATTCATAGATCTTATGAATAGGGTCTTCAAGTAGTATCTGGATCAATTTTTCATAATATTTATAGATGACATTCTCGTGTATTCCAATAGTGAAGGGAAACATGAAGAACATCTCAGGATAGTAATGTAGGCACTGAGGGAGAGGGAACTTTATGCCAAATTCAGCAAATGTGAATTTTGGCTCCATGAGGTGATATTCTTTGGACATATAATTTCTGAGAATGGGTTATATGTTGATCCGAAGAAAATTGAAGTAGTATTGAAGTGGCATGCATCCAAGACAGTGACAGAAGTGAGGAGTTTTCTGGGTCTGGCAGGTTACTATAGGAGGTTTTTGGAGGGATTCTCCATGATTGCTGCTCCACGAACTAGGTTATTGAGGAAAAATCAGAAGTTTATCTAGAGTGATGAATGCCAGAAGAGCTTCAAGGAGCTTAAGCACAGATTGACAAGTGCTCCAATTCTGACTTTTCCTAAGGGAGATAAGGGTTATACAATGTATAGTGATGCTTCAAGAAAGGGTTTGGGTGGTGTATTGATGCAAGGGGACAAGGTAATAACTTATGCCTCGCGGCAGCTAAAGTCTTATGAGTTAAATTATTTGATCCATGATTTGAAATTAGCAGTAGTGATTTTTTCCTTAAAAATTTAGAGACATTATCTATATGGGGTTCAGACGAGGATCTTTACTGACCATAAAATTCTCAAATACTTACTGAGTCAGAAAGAGCTGAATTTGAGACAGAGAAGGTGGATTGAGCTGCTTAAGGATTATGATTTGTTGATTGAGTATCATCCAGGTAAGGCAAATGTCGTGGTTGATGCATTGAGTAGGAAATCATCAATAGCCCATGTTTAGACAGTTTATCTGCCGTTATTGGAAAAGATGGCTAAGCTTAGGATAAGTTTGAAACAGGAGGAACCTAATTGTATTGTTGCTACCTTCAAAGTGAGACCGATACTCAGAGAGAAGATTAGGGAGTTACAAGCACAAGATGCAGAAATGAGTTAGCTTCGAGAAGAAATTTAGAATGGCAAGAAATCTGAAGTGATAATGAGGGAAGATGGACTTATGGTTATAGGGAACAAGCTTTGTATTCCAAATGTCAAGGAGGTGAAGGATGAAATACTTGATGAGGTACAAAATGCGCCTTATGCCATGCACCCAGGTAGCACCAGGATGTATAGAGATCTGAAAGAGCATTTCTGGTGGAAAGGCATGAAGAGGGATATAGCAGAATATGCTAGTAAGTGTCTCGTGTGTCAGCAAGTCAAGGCTAAACACCAGACACCTTCAGGCAAGTTAAGGCCATCGTCCGTTCCTGAGTGGAAGTGGCAAAGGGTGACTATGGATTTTCTGATTCTCTGCATGTGCTAGCAAAGAAGTATATTGATGAGATTGTGAGACTGCATGGAATTCCCGACTCTATAGTTTCTGACAAAGTTCCTTGGTTTACTTCGAGATTTTGGGGAAGCTTATAAGAGGCTTTGGGAACCAAGTTGAGTTTTAGTACAACTTTTCACCCTCAGACAGATGGTCAATCTGAAAGGACCATTCGGACTCTTGAGGGAATGCTCAGGGCATGTGTAATGGATTTCAAAGAAGCTTGGGATGAGCATTTGCAATTAGTCGAATTTGCTTATAATAGTTCGTACCATTCAAGCATTCAGATGGCTCCTTATAAAGCATTGTATGGGAGGAGATGTAGAACTGCAATATGCTGGGATGAAGAAGGAGAAAGAAAACTTATAGGACCAGAGCTGATTCAGATGATAGTTGACAAGGTCAAGTTAGTTAAGCAAAGCCTTAAAACGGCTCAGGATAGAATGAAAAGCTATACTAATGCACACCGAAAGGAAATGAAGTATAAAGTTGGTTTAAAAGTCTTCCTTAAGACATCCCCTTAGAAAGGATTCATGAGATTTGATAAGAAGGGCAAGTTGAGCCCAAGATATGCGGGTCTTTATGAAATTCTTGAGAGGATTGGACCATTAGCCTATAGGTTGGCATTGCCACCAGAATTATCAAAGATTCATGATGTCTTTCATGTTTCCATATTGAGGAGATAAAGATCATATTCCTCTCACATTATTCAGGCTGCTGAGGTTTAGTTGAGAGATGATTTGACTTATGAGGAGACTCCAGTGGAGATCTTGGATACTAAGGAAAAGGTCCTCAGGAATAAGACAGTTCAACTAGTAAAAGTCTTGTGGAGACACCATTTTGTAGAAGAGGCCACTTGGGAGCCCTTTGAAGCCATGAAGGAGAAGTGTCCATACCTCTTCAATGACTCAGGTAAGAATTTTGAGGACAAAATTTTTTTAAGAGGGGGAGAAATGTTGGCCCCCTAATGTTTTTTTAGGTAAGCATGATTTAGATAATTTTTTAGGTTTGGATAGATGCAGTTTTTTTAGAGTAATTTTTTTATTTATGTCTAAGTTAGTGGAATTTATTTCATGGGTTAGTTGAAGTAAAGGTGGTAAATAAATTGCATAAAGGGGTATTTTGGGAAATTTACTTAAGGTTAAAAGCACTAAGGCATTAAAGGAAGGGCAAGGTGGACTTTTCTCATTCATTAAGAGTAAAATGGGAAAGGAAAGATGTTGTTTTGTGATTGAGAAGAAGAAAAACATTAAATAGGTAAAGGAAGAAGTGAAATATGAAAATCAAAAGTGCAAAGAGAGGTTTCGGTGAAGTTGAGAAAAGAATAGAGTTTTGGGCTAATTTTTCATCTTTTCTTAGCCTTAAAGAGAGAATTTAAGGCTGCTCAAGAAGGGAAAAAGAAAGAGAAAGGGAGGAGATTTCTTTAGAGCAAATAATCTCATAAATTGGTGAAGATTTAAGGTAAGTTTGATTTTCATACTTGAGTATATGGAAGGGGCTTTGGTTCATGAAGTTTAGGAAGTACATGGGTTTAAGCAATCTACACTCAATTTTAGTGAATGTGCTTTATGGGTTCTTAATTTGAATTCCTATTGAATGGGAATTTTTTCATTTATGAAGGCAATCAAGGAGGGGATCAAGAGAGGTAAGGGGAGCAAGAGGAAAGACATCCTTAAGCTAATTTCTAAGCAATGATTTCAAAGTGGGTTACGGTTTTATAATTAAGTAATAGGCCATTAATGTTTTCTTTTAAACGATGGAAACAAATGATTTCAACTATTTCATCAACGTACTTTATGACTATTTTGAATGCTTTGAGATTGTGTTATGTGCTTGGTAGGAGCATATTGGGTTGATGAATTATGAAAAGATTGTGTAAGTGATTTTGAGAAGGTGCTAACTTTGAAAAATCAAGTTTTAAAAATGTGCCATTTTGGGAAACAAGTTTACAAATTGTGAAATACATGTTATATGGGTTTGGTTTGGTCCATTCTATATGCCAAGTGCACCTCAACTAAAGGCTTCTCCCGCCTGCTTGCTAGTTCCATGGAGCTCCTTTATGGACTCCAACATGTTTACGAATACACAAAACCACTATGTAAGATTGTGTTAGTTCGTTCTGTTCACGACTACAAAGGCCCATTTCTTGGAAATGTGTTAGTTTGTTCTGTTTATGGACCTTCTAAACCATTTAGATGTGTTTATGTGCTCATGATATGTTGATAATATTGATGCATACTTGATCTACATTATTGAGAATTTGGTTAAAAATTTGAGAAATATGTGTTTGGTGATTCAATTGTGAATTTTTGTTACCATGGAAATAAGTGTTTCAATGGTTTGGCTTGTTATAAAATTTTTACCCACGAGCTTTAATGTAACATCCCACCCCTGACAGGAAGGGTAAAATAGTAAATTGTCATAGAATGAGATTGATAGGGATTAATTAGTATTGTTCATGCATACTAGTATTAGTAAACAGTGAAATTGTGCACATGCAGAT
>JANITW010000236.1:16627201-16637452 GCA_027564335.1 Erythroxylum williamsii | reverse complement strand
ACTGATAGTCTTAAGGTTTCCAACGCAAACGTTTTCTTCGCTATTTGAGTTCTCGGATGTCGGGTTCAATTTTTGTTCCGAAGTTTGCCTCGTTTCGATTTGCTTCCGCTTTGTGCTATTCGATTCGCCTTCAGATTCGATTTATCCGATTCGTCATTTGATTCATATATGATTTTGCTTCCGCCTTATGTTTCGCCTTCGATTTTGCTTTCGTTTCGTATTCGTTTTCGGTTGGGATCCGGTTTCCGGATCGGGTCCCAACACTTCTCTTCTATTCCCAACTCACTTTCACCATTCTCTTTATCTTCTTCCACTATATAATTATATAACATCCCTTTTTTACATTTATGTCTTGACATGTACTTCTCTTAGCCTCTTTGCTACTTTTTTAGCTCTCAATTGCTAAAGAATTTGGCAATATTCTTTAAAATTTTCTTAATAGATTGTTGACATTGGAGCTAGAGAAAAATTCTTCTGATTGAATCTCATAAGTCATTGATAATATACCATCACCAACTTATGCTTCTTGTCTAACTCATTGTGTTTTGTATATTTTTTTTTAGATTTCATAGCCTTACAAAATACTCAATTTTTGGTTTAAAACCTTAAACTAGACTAACTAAATATGACACCAACATCACTAATTTGTCTGAAAGCATATCAAACTTTGCACAATACTACTTCTCTGTTCTCCTTTATCTTTATTCTATTAGTTCTCCTCTTAAGTTTTTGAATATAACTTTAGCAAACCTTTACTCTGATGCTTGATCAAGACTAAAGAATTACTCGTACTTAAAAGTCTACGCTCATCCTCATTCTCTCCTATTAACGAGAAACTTAATCTTGTTAAATCTCGTTAGAATGTTGTAATGGCCTCTATATATTCTATCCTAACCCCCATACTCTACTACCCATTGATCTCTATTATCTATTCTCGTACTCCTTGGTCCATTTTGATGATGAAGTTGTAAATTCCACTCCTTCAACTACTACATATTTCTTTCCTATTTGAATCTCATCACTTGCATATGATTTTAATATTCTCTTTAATTCCCTCCATTGTTGACATCGAGTCCCTTTGTCATTTTAAAAATGCTTTCTTCGATCAAGATCTATTGTTCTGATACTAATTTGATAGTAACTATTTTATGTAACCCTCTCTAACTATAATAGGACACCCAAGAATTAAACAAGAAGTCAGAACAATGGATAGAGAGAGGAAAATGGGTTCTCTCATTACAATTTCTTTCTTCCTTCTCACCACTCTACTATGGGTCTTCCTCCTCCTTTGAACTTTCTTTTCTCACTTTTCCTTTGGCACCCACTATTTCTTTATTCTACTGCCTGTTGCACCTCAACCAAATACTTTGATAACCTACCCAAAACTTAGGTGTGACATTGTACCATTTTGGTAAATGTCACTTGATTCCCCTCTGCTAGCGAGTGAGGAGTTTCCTCCTCTCTCAACATCCCAATAAACTCTTACCTAGAAGCCTCATAAATTGACTTAGAGCTGAGTAGTGGGAGACCCAGACACGTTTGGGAAGATTCACTATATAGCTAGTGCAAGGGAAGAACATGTATCTTCTTTGACAAACATTCATCTCAAGGGAGCAAGTAAGTGGAAAACCTGGCTTTTTAGGTATTTCCTTAAGAAAAGAATTGCTTTCCTAGTGTCCAACATTAGGCAAACACTAATTGGAAGAAGTTGGGTCTTTAATCCACACTTATAATCGAATGTGAGCTATTCATCTTTCAGTTCTCCTCAAAGGAAACGACAAGCAAGGTATTGGACATGGGGCCTTGGTAGATTCAAGGTAAGCCATTGTTTTTGCAGAAATGGGAATTGGGTTTCAATCTAGAGAGAAATGAGATTAAATTTGTTCTAATTTGGGTGAACATGCATAAAATCCTTCTTGAATATTGGTCATCTGAGGGTTTGAGTTATTTGGCTAGCTATTTTAGAACTCCTTTATATATAAATGACAACACTACAAATATAAAAAAGAATCGACTATGTTAGGGTATGTATGGAAGTGGAGCACAAGCATAATATGCCAGATAGTATTCCTATCTTGAAGTTCAATTTAGGTGGAGAATTGGTGGAAGACAAATTTGTGTTATCCTACACATGGAAGCCATATATGAAACCCGGTGCCAAAATGTGGATTCCGAAGAGGAATGTTAATGAAGTAATCAATAAAAGCAAATTGTATTCAAGTGCACCTTAAACAAAGCAAGCAGATTGTGAAGTGGGAAATGCAAAAATTTAATAAACATCTCATCTAGTTAACTTGGGAAAGACACATAGTGGTCTTATGGAAGTATCTGAAGTAGAAATAGTTAAGATTGTTGAGAATCCAATTGCAACATCCAATCACAATATAAGTTATGTAGAAAAGAATGGTAGTAAGCATAAGAGATCATCTGAAACCTCCAAGCAGTCTGCTAAATTAGATGATAATGTAGAAAATTAGCAGTAGAGGACTGCTAGATTCCAACAGAATAGCGCGAAAGACATTATGTAAGAGGGTAAATATCAAATTCAACAGAAGAAGGTAGAAGAAACAATCAATGAAAAAAAACTATCAGAAAACTAGTCATTTGATAGCTGAAGTAACAAATGCTGACAGATTAGATACCCCAGGTGTTGTAAATATTGTTAATGAAAAGAGAAACAGTGAAACTAGTATCCAACAGGAAGATTAGTAAACAATAGGGACTAAAAGTTGAAAAACTAGGGGAAAGACTAAGTCCTTTAGACCCTGGTAATTAGTACAATATGGAACGTTAATGGATTAAATTGTTCTAATAAACAACTAGCTTTAAAGGATTATCTTCATGCTAGTTAGTCTTGTTTTGTTGGTTTGATGTAAACCAAGATCAAAGAGGAAGTTTTTCTAAATGGGATAAATTTTATTCCATAATATTGGAAAACCTTGAGCAATCACTCTAAGCATCCCAATGGAATGATTATTGTCGCAATAGGTCCAGCTTACCTTCTTCTCTCCAGTTGGTACTGCATTAATTAACTACTTCATTATGAACTTGTTTTTATGTCACTTGACATTCTTATAACTATAAATATGGATTATGCTACGAATTAGGAATTTCAAAGGGTTAGCTTGTGGAAAGATCTACATGATATTGATCTAAACATGTCAGCCCTGTGGATGGTGACAGGGGATTTTTACTTCTTATTATCTTCTTCTGAAGCCTTGGGGGCTAGAAAAGTTACATATGTTGATACTAAAGCACTGACTCCATTAACTTCTTCTTTTAGACTTGTTGATCTAAGATACTAAGGACCTATAATCGCATGGAACAATCACCAAAAAGGTAATACAAATGTTCAAAGAAAGCTAGGCAAGTGCTTAGTAAACAATAATTGGCATAATCAAGGCTGTGCAATGTTTGAGGAACCTTTATTTTCTGATCATTCTCCTATTAGGATATGCATCAATGGTAGTTCGATTAAAAAAAAGATCACCTTTCAAGTTCTTCAACTCCTTAATCAAACACTCTCAACTTGATTAAGTTATTGTAAATGTTATTGGTATAAATGTGTGGGGTTATAATACTTTTCATTGTGTTCAAATGTTGAAATGTATTAAAGTTGAATGCATTAGGCTTGCTAAGCTTAATACAAATCCATTGAAATTCAGTAAATAGCAGGCCTTCAAAAATTTGTCTTTGACCTAAAAGCTTTGAGCCAAGGACCATACTAATTCCTCACTCTTAGAGAAAGAAAAATTAAAACTCTATAGTTACTTGCAAGTCATTGAGGAATATTGAGAACAAATGAAACAGAAGTGCAGAATCCAATGGTTGCAAGAAGGGGATAGAAATACCAAAAACTTTTTGAATGTGATTCAAGGTCGGAGAAAAATAAACAAAAAAATGATAGTTTGTTTGATGATGAGAATGGTATGAAGATAAATGATAAAAAAAAACTCAAAAGAAGGGTCAAAAGTCACTTTCAAGCAATAAATGGAGTATCTACTCATACTACTAGTCTTCTTAGTTGTCTAATTATTCAAGTGGTTAGTTCCGTCAAACAGGAACAAGAATTTTCACTAATCAGGGAAGTCATAAGTGAAGAAACAAAATAGGTGCTATTTTCATTTCATGCAGATAAGTATCTTAGGCCAGATGGCTTTAAAGTTAGGTTCTTTCAAGAGAAATGGAACTTAAAACTAATACTAGTTATTAACGCAATCAAGGAGGTCTTCAATAGTGGTAAGTTACTCACTGAAATTAACAAGACTTTTTGCGCTTTAGTGCCCAAGGTCCCCAACCTAAAGAAGCTGAATGACTATAGACCAATAACCTACTATAGTGTGCTATATAAGATCATTTTTTATATTCTTTCTAATAGATTGAGAAATACTCTACCTGGTATTATCAATTATAGCCAGGGTGCATATGTTTCAGGAAGAAGTATAGGTGATACTATAATGATGGCTCAAGAATTATTCAAAGACTATAATCATAAGGAACATATCAGAAGTTGTGCTTTCAAAATAGATTTCACTAAGGCATACGCTATAGTTGATTAGGGTTTCATTATCAATGTTCTCCATGCTTTTAGCTATCCTAGCAAGTTCATTAGCTGGATTTATTATTGCATATCAACAGTTTCATTCTCAGTGTTAATAAATAAAGAACCTACGCATGTTTATTATGCAGCTAAGGGAATTTGGTAGAGAGATCCTCTTTCTCCCTACCTATTCACTATGGAAGTTATTCAAAGATTGACACATATGTATAATGATGAAAGCTCAAATTTTAGATGTCATTATCATTGTCTAGAGCTCAATATCACTCAACTTTCTTTTACTGATGATCTACTCATGTTATGTGCTAATGACTCTACTTCAATTGAGGTAATCTTAATCTCTCTGTTGAGCTTCAAAGAAGTATCAAGTCTAAGGTTTAACTCTCAAAAGAGTTCTGTTTACCTTTCCAAGAAAAGTACAGTTGACTCCTCAAGGGTGATCATTGGTGCAAGGCTTTCAATATAATATTTACCTTTTAATTACTTGGGTGGTCCCATCTCTACAAGGAACCTAAAGGAAGCTTAATGCAAACTTTGACTAGACAAAGTTCATAAAAGAATCACTAACTAGAGCAATAGATTTTTGTCTTATAAAGGTATGTTACAACTAGCTATATCCATTTTCAATAACCTACGCATCTATTGGCTATCACACTTAGCAATACCTACATGAGGATTGAAAAAGATTAACAGAAGTATAAGAGACGTCATATGGCATAGACAAAATCTCAGTGGTAAGAAGACTTCCAAGGTTAAATTGAATGTCATTTGTTTTCCAAAAAGTATGGTAGATTAGATATCAACTCAGCTAGTAGAATGAGCAAAGTATTATTAGCTAAAAAGCTATGGAGGATTTATTATGATAAGGAGAATCTTTGGGTGAAATTGGTGCACATGTTTCATGCCAAATAAGGAAGCATTTGGCCTGTGGCTCAAAAAAGTACTTAATGCTATACTTTTCAACAAATATTATGTACCAGATCTTTTATGCATTCTCATATCAAACATCACATTAGAGATGGAAAAGGCACAACCTTCTGGTTTGACAACTGGCATTCTCTTGGACCATTATACAAGACTCAACATTTTATAGCTCTAACATGGCTAATCCCTGAAAATACCAAAATGCACATATTTGTTTGAAATGATAGCTGGTATTGGCCATTTCAGGCAGGAAGAGGAATCAGACCAATAGTAGATTGTATGCCAGATATTGGTACACTGATCTTTTTCCCCTTTTACCAACTAGCTGCTCAGCTAAAGCTAAATATCAAATATAAGATAAAATTTTAGATCTCAGATAAGTTATATCATCTATGTATCAGTGAGGAAGAATCAATTGACCACATCTTCTTCAAGTGCTGCTAATAAGTCCATTATGGAAAAAAAATTCAGTTTATTTGAGCTACAAGATATAAACCTCAATTGGGAAGACTATCTGTATTGGATAATTGGGCTAAAATGGAAAATCAAGGAGGATCTAAAGGTGTTCAAGGCTAGTTTTGCAATGCGCTTGTACATTTCTTATTGATGATGGGAAACACTAAGATATTTGGAAAATCCGAACTTTATGGTAATACACTTGGATGGAGTTTTATCTTAAGCTAAGGATAATTATTTTGTCAAAGTTTCATCAATATCTCATCTCAACTAGTATCAAATAGCTAATTAGTATATAGACAGTGCACATATTGTTAATAGATTTTCTAGTTAGCCAGTTTGTACATACTATAACAGTTAGAAATGATTATCACGTTCTTTCGTAATTTTCACCTTTTTGTGAATGAATATATTACTTATTTTTTGAAAAAAAAGAATGGATAAAGAGAGAGAGAGAGAAAGGAGAAAGAATCATGAACTACTTATTTGTTGGTCCCCATTTCCGCTGCCCAATATTCAAAGTAGTGAGAACATGAGCCTATTAACCTGTAGGATTACTTCAAAGAACCCTCATTTGCTATCATACCATAATGGTGGTGTGCCCACACCAATCAATCACCAAATCACGATTTGACTTCTTCAAAACAATTATAGTCTTAGTCTCTAGTTTATTTTAAAGTAAGAACTACCTTAATCGGAGCTCTATAGATGAAGATATGCTTAAGAAAACAAAGTATGTTCATAGCCCAGTCATGCTCTCCTAACCGACCCCTCACTTCCTTTTCATCCATCCTTTTCAAATGAACCCCAAAGGCTACCAATTTTTGTGGAGATATATAAAACTGTGCTAAGAATCTATTGGTTTAAGAATCACTTCATTTGGAGGTCGAGTAATGAAGTTATGTCCAAAAGAATTAGACATGATCTTGTTCTCAATCATATTATACTTATCTTCGAACAATTAGTCTAACTTTCACTACAGATGCTAGATTGGGTTCATTCTTAGATGGTTTGAAATAGAACTTCTAGATATACAACTTTTGTGAAGACTCCAAAGTGAAAATTTGTCATTTTTGGGGTACGTGTGAAACTACACGGACAGACCGTGTAACCTTCGGGTGCAACAATTTTTCTGCATCAGGAATACATGGCCAGTGTGAATCTACACGGCCTGACTGTGTAACCTTCAGGTGTAATAAAAATTTTGTAATAAAAATTTTCACTCTCCAAGACCCCTCCAATGGATCTCAAACCCATTCTAACATCCCTTTTACTCATAATCTTCCCAAATCGACTGATTCTAGTGTGATATCACTTTTTATACTGTAGTCATTCGATATAAACATCCTATACAACATTACCATCTTATAACGATCATATCTCTCAACACCGATATCCAAAAATTATATAATTTATATTGTTGGAAAGCTAGAAAAACAAACTACAACTTTCATAAAGACAAATTTGTAAATTCATCCTAGATTATTGCAGTTTTTCTCCTAAAATCATAACACAATTCCTACCCCTATGAAAACTTGAAATTTGCAATGTAAAGACTTGAAAAATCATAAGCAATCATAATCTATATACATTTCATCAACATCAAAAGATAAAAGTTTACAATACTTTAGTGGGCATTTTGAGCCACCTTACATTATAATTCAAAAATACAAACTTTATAAGAACAATAATTTTTCAAAATACGACTAAAGCCTTGTTTTACATGATCTAACTTCAAAAAAAACAAAATATGCAAATTGGAGTGATGCCTTGACTTTCGACTCGATCACTCGATATCTTGCTCATCTCCTGTAGATGGGAAGGAATGGTGGGTGAGCTTAAAGTTTGCGGGTAACAGTTTTATAATCGGTAACAAGCAAAAACTATTGAAAACCCCATGATCATAGCAAATTCCCATGAAAATCTATAAAACATATATTTCTCAAATTCTTAACTTGTCAAACCAATTAACAACTCACATAAGTCAAACAATCGTCAAACTTGTCGACAAATGTAAACACATAAACACATCATAATGGTTTGGGCAGATCCATAAATATGACGAATTACACAATTCCACGTAATAGTCCTGTGTAGTCGTAAACTTGGGGAAATCCATGAAGGAGCTTTGTACCACTAACGAGCAGGCGGAAGAAGCCTTTAAGTTGGTCAACGTGTACGTGACATTCTTGAACGGACTACACCAAACCCGCATAACATGTAATTCATGAACTGAAAATAGTTTGCCCAATTGGCACATTTTTTAAAACTTGATTTCATATAATAGCTATTCTTTCAAAAATTATTTCCATCATCGTTTCACAATTCTACAACCAAAGTTCTATACCAAGCATAATAGCCCTTTCTCAAATCATTCAAAAGCAACAAATACCACAATTATGAAGCAATTAGCAATCATTCCCATATCAACTCAAAATTTATTCACAAAATTCACATACAAAAAAAACATGTGGCACATCCACAAGCGTTTAAAGAACAATAAATGCACCTTTATAAAGTAGTTGGAAAATCATTTAATTCCATTTATTTGAAGAACATTTATGGCTTATTAACTCAATTATAAAAATGTAACTCACCTTAGTTTCCTTGCTTGAAAACTTGCTTAAGGATGTCTCTCCTCTTGCTCCTCTTGCCTCCCTTCAACATTAACAAAAATTTCCATTCAAAATGAACTTCAATTGGAAAACCCAAATAAACTTATGCATGAAATTGATCCTAGAATACTAAAACTTATGCATTTCCTATTTTTTTTAGCAAAACACTTCCAAAAATTCAAAAGATTAAACATACAATTACCTTGAATCTTCACCAAATAATGAGTTTCTTGGCTCTAATTGAAGCTTTAACATTCCTATTCCTTTTTCCTTCTTGCTCAACCCAAAAATCCCTCTTGAAGGCTAAAAAAAATTGAAACCTAACTTAGCCCTCTTCTTTCTCTCCAACGACACTCTCTTCTCCACTCTCTTCAATTTTTGTTTTTTGCTTCTTCCAAATGCAAGACAAACCTTCTTTCTCCCTTTTATACCCTTAATGAATCTAAAATGTCCAATTTACCTTTCCTTCAATGCCTTAAGACTTTACAACTTAAGTGATCTTCCAACAATGTCCCTCATGCAATCTTACCACCCTAACACTTTAATTCAATTAACCTATGTCATATAATCTTACTCACATTAACATAATTAATCACTCCAAAATAAATTAATTTATCAAAACCTCAAAATTAATTTAAATTATGCTTATTCATCAAGAAAAAAATTCGAGGGCCAACATTATTCATTAACCAATTGAAAAACCTATTACAGACATTATATGTAATGGCTTTCTAGTCGTTGGCTAATTATCATCAAATGTGTTCAATTCTGTCAACTCCTTCTTGTTCTACGACCACGTTTCCCTATACTCCTCAACTTCTAACTTTTCAAAATGAACTCGTTCCACTGCTTCACTTTGTTAATCTCTTTTTCACCTTTCCTTTGCAACAGATCTTCATGTTAAAGTCACCTAAATTAAAAGCTAATAATGAACCATGTTGAAGCAGATTATGCACAAACTAAGATGAGGAAAACCTTTGGGTGGCTATCTTTAAGTTCTGATTTATATTGTAAGATGGAATGAATTGTCAATATGGGTACTCTGGCTATTGCCTATTAGTCCAATGTTCCAATTCTTGTCAACGAATAAAAATGGAGAAAGCTTGACATTTAGGTTAGACTTGTGCTCTTTGAAATCTGTTTTTGTGTAGTGCGTTTTAAGTTTCCCTGTTCTTTGAAAGGCTTTGAAATAGTCCACAAAAGGAAAACTAAAGATCCTGCACATTTGTCAAAGTTCTGGCATTTGAAATAGAGTAGTAAGTTATCTTTTCCTGCTTCAAGCTTGACAAAGATAACTGCTCCAGGAAAGAGTTAATTGCTTGTAAATCTAACTTGATAAAATTTCAGGCACTCTTGGAGTTGAGAAAAACTTCTAATGAACCTAAATTTTTTAAGAATGTGACTCATCTTTATCAAAAGCAATCAGAATGAATGTGCGGTTGATAGCTAATGTTAAGATATTATATATATAATTTAGTTTTTGCATTTTAAATTGGATATATAAAATCTTAATTGTAGTGGAATTAAAGTTGTGATTATTTGGTTGAAGTGGGATTTATGCAAATCTCCTAATATAGATAGAAGTCTATCTTCAAGGTGTATAATTATCCACATCTCCCATCCACTGTATGTTGGGACCTGATCCGGGAACCGGATCGCAACCGAAAAGCAGGAACAGATACGAAGAACGAGGCAAAT
>JANITW010000236.1:16616045-16627101 GCA_027564335.1 Erythroxylum williamsii | reverse complement strand
TAACATAATTAATCACGCCAAAATAAATTAATCTATCAAGACCTCAAAATTAATTTAAATCATGCTTATTCATCAAGAAAAAAATTCGGGGGCCAACATTATTCATTAACCAATTGAAAAACATGTTACAAACATTATATGTAATGGCTTTTTAGTCGTTGGCTAACTATCATCAGATGTGTTCAATTCTATCGACTCCTTCTTGTTCCACGACCACGTTTCCCTATACTCCTCAACTTCTAACTTTACAAAATGAACTAGTTCCACTGCTTCACTTTGTTAATCTCTTTTTCACCTTTCCTCTGTAACAGATCTTCATGTTAAAGTCACCTAAATTAAAAGCTAATAATGAACCATGTTGAAGCAGATTATGCACAAGCTAAGATGAGGAAAAACCTTGGGTGGCTATCTTTAAGTTCTGATTTATATTGTAAGATGGAATGAATTGTTAATGTGGGTACTCTGGCTATTGCCTATTAGTCCAATGCTCCAATTCTTGTCAACGAATAAAAATGGTGAAAGCTAGACATTTAGCTTAGACCTGTGCTCTTTGAAATCTGTTTTTGTCTAGTGCGTTTTAAGTTTTCCTGTTCTCTGAAAGGCTTTGAAACGGTCCACAAAAGAAAAACTAAAGATCCTGCACAATTGTCAAATTTCTGGCATTTGAAATAGAGTAGTAAGTTCTTTTCTTGCTTCAAGCTTAACAAAGACAACTGCTCCAGGAAAGAGTTAACTGCTCGTAAATCTAACTTGATACAATTTCATGCACTCTTGAAGTTGAGAAAAACTTCTAATAAACCTAAATTTTTTAAGAATGTGACTCATCTTTATCAAAAGCAATCAAAATGTAGGTGCGGTTGATAGCTAATGTTAAGATACTATATATATATATATATATATATAAATCTTAATTGTAGTGGAATTAAAGTTGTGATTATTTGGTTGAAGTGGGATTTATGCAAATCTCCTAATAACGGTAGAAGTCTATCTTCAAGGTGTATAATTATCCATATCTCCCATCCACTGCAGATGTCTATCTCTAATGTGAATCTTGCGTGAGTGGGTAACAGTTGCATTAGTTGTTCATTGAGTAAACAAAGCAACAACTGTGCATGTCTCGGTGATATAGCTTAAGGCAACTTTGGTTTGTGTAGTGGGCACTGAATATATATGGAATAACAAAGCTTCTAATGTGGGAGTCTTGTAATCAAAAGTGGGCATTAATTAAATACTTGAAAAAAAAACACAGCCTACATGCACTGGTGTGAAATTTTTGTGGTTAGTGTTTGTGAGATGATCAGATCACCGTCATGAGCTGCGCAGAGATACTGCCCCATTGGTTTTATTGTGCCGCGTATACCTTGGATTGTTTTCACATCTCAAAGTCTTTGCATGGACTTGACTTCGGTTTTGTAGTTTGTTTTGAGGTTCAGGCCTCTTGCATTTTCTTCTATTTTAGGAGATCATTGAGAGCTCCTTTGGTGTCTAGTCTAAAGATTTTGGTGGCTAATTTTTCTATGGTGTTCACATGATTTTATTGGACTGTTCATCGTGGATGGAGTGTTAATTTTGTGGTTGTCATTTTTGGTATTGGTGTGCAAAAATTTCAGAAGTTCTCTTTCATTTTTGTTGTTGTCTTTGTTATTGGTTTTGTGCAAAAAACTTCAACATTTGTTGCGAATTTTTAGTGAAAATATTGAGGCTCACAACAGATCTTTCGACGAACAGCTTTCCATTCTTTCGTTGATAAAATAGCATATTTAGGGGAGTTATTTTTCTATCTCAAGTATATTTAGTTTTTGTTATTTATTATTCTAATAACTTGAGTTATTTGTTTATTGTTTGTTCATTAAAAGATTGATTGAGAAAATCGTCTGTCGAGGTTAGTATGAGGTGGTCATACTATTGGGTGTGAAATTCTTTCACGGGAAGTGAGGTTGAGTGATAGTGTTAAGGGTTGAGTGATATCGGCTCAGTAAAGCCTTGAGTAAATCTACTGTACTTCGGTGAAAATGATTAAGCTGAGTGAGGGCTCCGCAAACGTAGGCAAAATATGCCGAACTGTATTATCAAATTTTCTGGTGTTTTTATTATTTCGATTTTGTTTGTTTTTATTTTGTTGGTGCCAAAAAAATTTGCGAAAAATTTGCAAAACAATTAACCACTTTTGGTTTTACAGCTAATATGTGCATTTGACAATCAAGTCCACAGGCCAAAACAAATACAACAGACATCCCATGAACTGTTCTCAATCACCATCAAGCTCATAAGCTAGTGCCTAATTACCAGGTCAATCTTGTCCAGTAGCAGATGACAAACTCTATAATAATAATACTCACGGATTCGACATCTTTCTATTAGTTACAGTGTCAATAAACTACAACAGGAGTCTTCTTCATCTGGTGACCCAAAAATAAGACAATGTAGCTGTTGATTGCATTATCTTATGGTCTTCAATGTTAGAAGAAGAAATGCAACAAAACAATGCTGTGAAGCAATATGAAGAGTATTAGGAGAGTAGGTTTCCTCAAGATTTCATATTAGCGCATGGCTGCTTAAGACGTAACATAAGACATATCATCTCATATTAAAGGCAATTACATTATAGTTTATTCTTCCAAACCACCAATTTAATATCCAAAATATGCCCTGTAATGCAAACGATTCAAGTTGCAATACTCTTATGTTTTGCAGTAACCATGTTTTATTTATTTACTTCTTTTTTCTTCATTGGAATATTCAACTACGCAACAAAGTAGAGCTCCTTGCCCTCAAATTTCTTTCTACTAACAACTGTGGCTTCGAACTTGGGACCTGTATCTTAGGAATTTTAACCTTAGATGTTGAGCTAGAATGAAATTTCATTTACTCTCAATAACACACTTCTTACCTCGGACGTTCAACAAGAATCAAGTCCTGAAAGAGTAGCTTTGTGGGAATTATTTTACTCTCAATAATACAAACTGCATTCCAAGGACGAGCAGTGGCATCCATTCACGTACAGCGTATGCGTACATGTCTTAGAAAGTATTGAGACATTAGCCGTCCAAGTACAGAGAGACCAAGTCATTTGTCTATTGAAAGCAGCTGTACATGGTGCTTTCAGAGAATGGACTGCCGGCTAAAACTTCCATCCACACGCTAAACTTTACAGTATTCCTGTCTCTATCTCACCAATAACGACTTTGAGCCTTTAGGATGACATAGAACAAAGAAGAGATAATATGCAAGAATTGAGAATATGTAGGTGGAATAAGGAAGTTTTATAGTACGAAATTGATGTTCTCAAGTTTAAGATCACAATGAAACAATATAACTTGCTACCAGAGGCACCAGCAACATTAATGGACTATACAGCTTCATTTCCTCCTCCAGTCTCTCATGATACTTCCCATCCAGGGCATCTTCAAGTGGCGGAAATACTTGTAAGCATAGTTGTGCTGGTCCTAGTTGCTTCCTTGTGTCTATATTTCAGGAATAGGCTCACTCGTCTTTGTAGGAACCGGTGGATAGTGAAAGGTTAGTCATAATCTTCTGTATTTCTCATGTTTGTATGATATGTATCCTAAAACTTATGAATCAAATCATCGTATAAAATCCAGGCAAAGTTTTGTTTTATAGATGTTCTTTCCATATCTGATTTCACCTTATAGAGCTTTTGTTTAGAAATGCTGGTCAGATTTCTCTAACGATTCTTGCCATATATACATGTACCAACCAATGTAAGGGAAGATAAATTTAAACTTGGAAATGTATTTCTTGCTTTACTTTACTCCATAATCTGTGTTTCTGGGATAAAAATTCAATCTTGGGATCAGTTTACTTGAACCGATCTACTGCGATTTCTGGAAATTTATTTAGGAAATTTAAAAGCTGATGAGGAACTACCGTTGAAGCGCTTCCGGTTTGAAGATTTGCAAAAAGCTACAAAGAATTTCGGTACAGAATGTTTGATAGGAACTGGGGCATTTGGTAATGTCTACAAAGGAACATTTGAAGTAGAAGGCACTCTAGCCATTAAGAAAGCGCATTCTGATTCATACCAGAGCCTTGAAGAGTTTAGAAATGGTAAGCTTAGTCTAAACATGTAGTTTTCAAGCATTTGAGGAATTTGAAAGAGAGAAGACTCGTCAAGCTTCGAGTAACTGATCCATCTGCAGTGCTTCCTTAAAACAGAAGTGAGGCTTCTTGCGAAAGTTAAGCACAAGAACCTAGTAGGTTTGGTGGGGTTTTGTGAAGAATCAGGTAGGCAGATAATAAGCTATGATACATTTCAACTCACCATATCAATGACAAAATTTCTAGCATTTTGTTCCTGTAAAGCTGCTTTTCATTAACTCTGCACACAGGAAAAGTGTAGTAGAAAACATTAAAGAGATTTGTTCAATGGTTGCCTCAAACAGGAGTTAATGGAGGAAAAATACTGGTATACGAGTATGCACCAAACGGTTCAGTGCTCGACTACCTCACAGGTAGGCTCCAATTTGGTGCTTATTGCAGGATGTAGTTGACCTTCATTTATGTAACTTCTTATCGTCGAGTTCCTTATAGGAAGAGGAGGTAGAACCTTAGCGTGGAGGCAGAGAGTATATATAGCCGTTGGAACAGCTAAAGGTATGTTTGCCTTGTCCTAACAATGACTAATGAGCTCTGCCGGTTAACAGAGAAGAAAAGTTACCGATGATGAAACAATTTGCAGGCATAGCTCATTTGCATGAGGGGGTGAAGCCTGGAATAATTCACCGTGATATAAAACCAAGTAACATCTTAGTTGGAGAGGGGTTCGAAGCCAAGGTCTCAGACTTCGGACTAGTGAAAATGGGGCCAACTGAGGATAAATCTCATGTTAGCACTCAGATCAAAGGCACTCCAGGGTACCTTGATCCTGCTTACTTTTCAAGTTTTCACTTGACTCCTTTTAGCGATGTGTACAGCTTTGGAGTTATACTCCTGCAACTTGTTACGGCCCGGCCAGCAGTTGATACATCTCAAAATCGCACAGATCACATCATTGATTGGGCAAGGCCTAGCTTGGAGAGAGGCAATGTTGAAGAAATACTAGATGTTGAGCTTCTAGTTGAACCATGCAACATGGGAGTTATGCTAAAGATGGGTCAACTTGGTCTGAGGTGTGTGGTTAGAAATCCTAAAGACCGCCCGACAATGACCGAGGTGTGGAAAGAGCTAGAAGCGGCACTTCTGTCAGCCGATGATGATAGCTTCTTCATCAATTCAAAAGATTCTTGTTTTGGTCCATCAACTGAGGATTATTCCCAAAGCATTGTTAGCATAGATGGTGTTGGCCTACAAAGATTTCATATAGACTTTGACAGCATCTCTATCTCTTTTGAAACTCCACCCTTGCGATGTTTTGAGACTAGCACTGTCATCTTTGAGAATAGTGACAAGAAGGAAGAAGCAGAGATCCAGCTTTCAAGTTGACTCCACGCTATATTCATTTTATTTTCATTCACTCAAAAGTTACAACAGCTGGATCGGTTAAAAGTTTACTAGAGCCGATTCAGGTGCAATTATTCATGCTGCTTGGTACAACTCGTGCATTGCAATAATCTTCTGTTCCATTTTTTTTTTATTTTCTTGAATTCCGGTATAAGAACAAACTGCCTGCAAGTTTTCAATTTAAAAGAAACAGATAATTACATGGAAAACTCCTTAAACTAGCTGAACATCATCAATGGACAATGACTAAACGAAAACAAGAAGCTGAGATGAAGAACTTGATTTGTGTCCTTCACAACTAACCATTTAACTTTGACAATGAAAATGCTGCATGCTTCTCTCCCTTGGCCTGACTTTACCGACTGATATTTCCATCTTCTCAAACTGAGAATCAAAAGACCTAGTCATCAGAACTGTTCCAAACCTCCATATTTCTCCTTTCTTTACGTATCTTTCACACAAGAACCTTAGAACACAAAGTCTCCTATGCGGGATACATTCATATCATTTTCGTCTAGTGTCTTTGCATTGGCATTGTGTGTTATAAGGTTGGTATACATGAGCGTTGATGCCTCTGAAAACTCTGTCAAAGTCTCAAAAACTGAAGATAGTCCTGTCTGAATTCCATGTATGGTGACTTGCTGAGTCTCCTGCATACTGGTTAGATGCTTCACCTTCTCTGCATCTAGGCTTTTCCTGAACATATCCAATTGATTTTTCCGTTCTGCCAGATAGTCTATACCTTTACGCACACTTGACTCAGGTAACTGATCAGAAAGTTTGGATTCAAGAATCCTCCTCTCCTCCCTCTGAAATACCAGGACCCTCTTATCGATCTCTTTGGCAAGTCTATCAACCTTTCTTTTCTGTTGTTGCTCCTCTCCTTGTTGATTGCGTAGGACATGGATATTCTTCCCAAGGTTTTTCATAGCATATGTTACAGCCTTATCTGGCAGATTCTGTAGACAAACAAACCACTTGTGACATGTAACAAGTAATGGGGGCCCTCTAAATTGGGTTGATGGCATTGAAAACTTGCTCCTGTAGAACAATTCATCTTCTGGAGCAATGAATTTGCATAACCAACAAAAAAGTGCTTCAATGTATGCCTTCTGAGTTGAGACGTATGTAGCAAAACATGAATGCCAATTGTCAATGGCTGCCTCAAGCTGAATAGTGGCAAGTCGATGAGAGTCATTGCAGAACTTTCCATAAGGAGGGCTGAAAGATGTGACATCAAGCATAACTCTATTTTGACTTTGATGTGATTCTGACATTGTTTTCCAGCTCCTCATTAGCCTGCAGAGATCAAGCTCAAAATGTTATCCAAATATATTGATCATGCCGTAAGGTTAGTTTTCAGATTCATTTAGTGCGTCAAATTAAATAGTAAATACTTTTTCTTACCCATGTAGCAGTTCAATAAGTTGTGGTTGTAACTCTTCATCTCTCAGTTTCCGGATTCTGTTAGAGATTGATTCTACAGTTCTTATTCCAACTGTTATTCTGGCATGTAGGTCATTCACATCAGCACTACGTTTATCCTTAGAGAACTTGCGCACATAATTTTTCCTAGCCTCTTCTCCGGTCTGAGCAACCGTACATGTTTAAGAAAGTTGTTAAATGGTGCAAAGAAGTATCTGCAATCATGGCTGGAGCCTAAAGTAAAGACCAATACTAGCAGACAATGCAACGTCATCAGGCATTGAAATGTAAAGGACAATAAGGAAGGAGTATAATAAATCATCTCACTACGCACATGTTAGGAACCAGTGCCTTGGAAGTAAATTATGAATGTCAGAACGACGGGTACAAGGGGTGAAAATCCAGGAACCATGATTTACCTTCACCTCTTCATAGAGCTTCTTCTCCCAAGCAAACAACCTTTCTAGAGTCAGGGCATGGTTCCCTGCTTCCATTCCATAGTAATCAAAGAGGTCATTCTTGAAATCTGTCCAACCTGATGAATTTGTAGAGTAAGACGTGAGGAGACTTCTACGCGACGAAGACCGAGATGAGGTAGATCTGTTCCATGTAATGGATTGGATAAGCTTGTTTGAGTTCTCTGCATTCAGACGCCAGGAATCAGCAATGAAAAGGCAGAATTCAAGTCATAAAGACAAAATTAACAAACAAAAACTAGTTGAAGATTGCACTCAAGTCGAATTAAGCAAATTCTACCCAGAGGAGTTATGATGATCTTCCAGAAGCGAATTTGAAGGAAATGAAATTACACAACTGCATTAACAAAAAGGAAATGAAGACATGCGTGGATGATCACATCTTTTCTTCGTGTTAATTACTAACAAGATTGTGTCCTTAGGCAACGTTGCTACGAATACAATCAGAACATGGCCTCGCCAATGGGTCCTCGGTCATTACTTTCTCACTCGATTCTTGCTTAACAAACTTCAGAAAAAACAAAAGACAGAGAGGAATTGCAAGTAAGAAGAAGGTCTAAAGAAGAACATACCTTTAATTTCCTCCAAACCAGAGTTCACTTGCACTCTGTTGGCCTCTAGCATCCTGGAAATTTCGAAGCCAGAATCATAAGCCCTGATGAAATGATCCTCAACTTCCTTCAGTGCTTCCAATAATTCCCTCCCATTTGCTGCTACAATTGTTCTGAGACCCTTGCTCTCAGCTAGTCTCGTATCAACAAAATCACCACTTATCTTCGTATCTGCCATGTTTTGGTTTTGACCCACATCACCATTTTGTTCATGGACAACTTCACTCTCATTCATCACCCTCTCTATGTCCTTTTCCAGCTCTGGAACGCCCTCTTTCTCTCTTACAGCCGTCAAATCCTCATCACAGCTTTGGCTAAAACAATTTACCTCCTTTGTTGTCATTTCATCAAACGGGTTGAAAAAATCCCACCCAAATCCTCTCTGTGGTGATGGCATTGGCATTGCCTGAACCTCGTCTCCGTAAAAGTGGTTGCAAAGTTTTTCAACATCTTCACTCTCACTATCTTCCTCTTTTTCATCAACTTCAAGAACTTCTTCTTCTTCTTGTGTCTCTAACCTAGAAGCATCTGAAGTTTCTTCAAATTCTGTGGGCTGACATGCAGTGGTGAGCTTGACGGGCTCGGGCGGTCTCTGTAGAAGAAAAGTTGGTTTGGAGATAGGGGTCACGTTGGGGTAGTCAGTTACCGAGGACGAAGGAAAAGTTATGAGAAAAGGAGAAGATGACGAGGATTGTCTAGCCACAAATAACCTCAAAGCCGTTGCCATTTCATGGAGAGATTGATTATACATGCGGTGTCCATCTGCAAAACCATACCTTTTCTCTACAGCCAATTTCAAAAGCCGTTTTCTTTCTCTGCACAAAGACACGACATCGTCAGCTTCATTCTGCTTGGACAAACCACACCCCATCTCCGCCGAATTCCACCTGAGAGTGTTCTTTCCCGGAGCACAAAGAACTGATATTTTTCCTGAAACTGAAGCTAGATTTTGCTAAAATGTAGGGCTGTTTGGTTTGTGTGGCAGAAAGGAAATGCTGAAAAGTTGAAGAGAATAATACTATGAGGGACTAACTGAAAAGGCCGGATACAGACAGAGAAGGGTTCTCAAGGAAATGAGATTGGCAATCGAATAGCTTTTTTAGTTTCTACCAACATGGGTTTTGCTGTAAAGTTGAAAAACAGCTGGTCTGGTCATTGTCAGTGACTAAGACGAAGAGCTCAACAGGCAAGAGTAGACGACAGCCAAATTGGTGGCATAAGCAATTACTCCTTGCTCTTTTGTTCTTCACATAAAGAAAGACACTGATTCCAATTTGTTTCCCTGTTCAGTTTGTTCCATCTTTGGTAAAATGTCTTTAACAGCACGTCCTATTTACTCCATTTCCAAGATACTCTTGACGGGAAAGCAGGTGAGGTGACTAACAAAAGAAAGGAGAGTCAAAAAGCGGCACTCACATGAAATTCAATGGTGGACACTGGACAGAAAACACCAGCTATTCCTATTTCCTACACAAAGATCCCAGCCTTGGACTCACTCCCGAATCCGGATAGTATGGTTATTTCGAGTTTATTATATGAGATTGCGCCATATCATCATTGGTATTTTTTGGTAAATTTAAAATTCATAGGGAGAGGGAGAGATATTCGGCAATTGAACAGTCATCAGTCCCCATGGGAATGGTTATTGGAGGTTGGAGATGACAACATTATTAAGAGTGACGTAATTGACTTTTAGAAAACAACACGTACAGTACAGGAGATATACGCTGTCGTAATCAGAGGTTTCGCAAACAGGAATTGAGATATATCGATTGTAAGAAAGAAGAGAAATCAGCGTCAGTTCTTGGAGGACCACTCTTAAGAAATGACACAGGCAAAGCTTGATTGGTCCCTGAATTGACTAAAGGCTGCTCTAGGCTAATGCAAAACCTTAAAGGTATGTTCACGAGGGCAATGCTCGAATACGCACTTAGCCATCAGACCCCAATTATATGCATCCACCCTATCCCACACAAAGCAAGTGAATGATCAAGAAAGAAAAATGGAAACCAGATCACGAGAGACTCTCTGTAGAATCTGTACTACTGCTACAACCAAAGATGACATTAAATGCTTTATCAGTAATAGGAATTTGATACGTATTTTCATTATTGTACAAGTTTTGCTTTCGTTGTACGTACCTATCTTGTTTTACATTTTTCTTTTGCAACGGCCATGGTTGTTCTTAGTCCTTGTGGACCCCGGTAAAGGAAGAGTTGTAGAAAAAAAAGAAAAGAAAAAGACAAGAGCTGTTTTAGCAATTGGAAGTAGAAATAAAATTTGATCTTGACTGTACATTCTGCAGGTCGACTGCCGAAAAAGAGGAGAGATGCCGAATAATTTATCTCCGGTGGGAAACAACAGAAGAATTGGATTTGACAGTTTAAGGATTGGCAAGCCTGCCAATAAAGAACGAGGAGGAACGAGGCGATTTGGCAATTGGCAGGAAGTAGGCTCATTTTTGTTGTTTTTTATAAATTTAAGAGTAGTTCTGATTTTGTTTCTTTTTATTTATATAAAAATAAAAATAGATTATATTTTATTATTTATAAAAATGAGCTCTAGACAGGTGTCCACTTTGTCCTTGTTCAAGATCGGCCCTAAGATCTAGGGAACTCAATTTTCGTTAATGGGAAAATGGCTTGGGAATGGCAGGTGAGGAAGAGGGCTAATGACCCCAATTGAACGTGCCTGTTTCCATTTTTTATGTACTATCTTATACCTTCTTTATCTTATTCATCTATCAATATTTAATTGATGGATGAAATAGAAAGGGTCCTGGGTATAGGGTAACCCGTAGAAACAGAAACAGGAGAATTGATCCCCAAATTGTTTACAATAGTGAAAAGACTTTTCAACGAGACTCGGTTAAGTTTTGATAAAATTGTTTGTATTTTGAATAATTTTTAAATTATCTTTAATTATACTAAAAATGTTTTTTCATTTATTTAAATATATAATATATGCTTTAATTTCAATATATTCATCATAAATTTTTGTCTGGTATCAAAGTTACAATATCATATCAATATCAGCACTAAATTTGGTTCTGATACAGTACCATTTGGTTCATTTTTTAAAATT
>JANITW010000236.1:16548220-16596586 GCA_027564335.1 Erythroxylum williamsii | reverse complement strand
GTTTAAATGTTAATTATCAACTTTCAATTTTAAGTTTTAACAATCTTTGCATAATACATAATTAATTAATTACATACAAACCCTATTTTACAATTCCATTTCCAATCCCAATTCTAATTTTCATATAACAAATTCATAACAAAATAACATAAGTTACTTACCCACGATATTCTTCAATCCAACAATTTCTAATTATTAACTTCAAAAATTCCATTCCAAAAATTTTCAAACCAATCCTCATTCCAATTTCCAAAACAATTTCAAAACAAAACAATTAATATTCACTAATTAATCCATTCCAAAATCGTGACTCCACCAACACCAACTTCTTCAACAGTTCAACCTCTAAATCCAATCTTCCACCCACCGACAGCATATTCATCAACATTAATACACAAATCAAAATTGACAAATCTAATCCAATCCACAACACACAAAAACATTGCAATGTTTACTAACAATTTTTGGAAACACCAGGAAGAGAACATATCAACTCATCAACCAACAAAATCAAGTATCAACACACCCAAAAAATATTTTAATTGTCGGGTGACTCGAGTCTTCTCTTCACTATTCAGGTTGGGGCTTCGGGTTTTAGGGTTGTTCGTTGTCCAGGTCTAGCCGTCCACCTACGAACGTCAGAGGGTCGGTGGTAGCGTGGACTTGCGTTGGTGACTGGTGCGACGAGGAGGAGAGGTACAGACTTCGCAAACCCAAATCTACACGATGAGACGAGGAGGAGAACCGGGGCGAGGAGGAGAATCGAAGAAGACAACAAGCAAGTATCGGCGGCGGTCAGATGATCTAGACGTTGGCGAGAGAGACGGTGAGAGCGAGAGAGTGAGAGAGAGAGGGTGAGAGTGAGAGAAGAGGGGCAGTGGTAGCAGTCGAGGTCGAGGGGTGGGTAGATTTTAGGTTAAAAATTTTTTATTTGCAAATTATTCCTTTGAGTTTTTAAAAGTTGCAAAATGACCCAAAATTTTTCAGTATGTTGGGTACCGACTAGTACCCAACGGAAAACTCTGGCCAGTATCGAAGTTGAGATCCAAGTACTGGTCTCCGGCCAGTGCGGTATGTTCCAGCCGGTACGGTACGGATCCCAAAAACTTACTACAACCTATTGTTTTTCTTAGAATAGATGAATTCAAATGTGTTTCAAATCTTTTCATACCTTATTGTACTCACACACTGACTCGAAATTTGAATTGCAAACCTTTATAATTTTGAAATACAATTTCTAAATTGGTCTCATCAAATAACTACAACACAACAAAAGTAACAATATAAATAAAATAAAGTAATCATTAATTTTCAAAAAGTAACAAAAGTGAAAAATATATGCCTCGATTAAGTTTATCTTTTTGATAAATAGCATTTGGAATCCCAAAATCACTAGAAGCATTGTTATAAATCTCCATTTGTGAGCTTAGGAAATCTTATATCATCTTATAGATAACTATTGTTTAAATAGTTAATAACATTCTCCTAGTAATTTTAGCTTTCTTTGTAAAATTTGATCCGATAAAGACACTAAAAATAAAAAATGCCCCAAATGCAAACAAAAGAGTTTTTTTTTAATCTCTTATTGATGATTGCAAGATAAGGTGTATACAAAAAAGGTTTATTTTTTATATTAGCCTTAAGTACTTCCTTTGCCCTTTTCATGGTATTATAAAAATAACTCATTGTTACCTTCTTATCATTACCAATCAGATGAAGTATTGTCATTAAAGGCTTACAAATTTTTAATGGGAAATTAACATTGGGAATAAAATTTATTATCTTCAAAGTATAATTTTAAAAATCTTCAATCTAACATTATACCTAGCATACTGAGGTAAAACTTATTTATTACTTGTAAACATTTTTTTCTATCTCCTTCTTCATTTGAATAAAACACTAAAGTGATAAGAAATTAGTTACACATCTAACAATAATAGGAAGACACAAATTCTTATTATTTGTGAAATCCTTTTACATTAAAATCAAGACCCATACACGATTGTGGATGAACTTGGTCATCTTTTTCTACTTTCTGCAAAGTCTCATCAATAGAGAAATACCTAGTATCTCTTATATTTTTTCAACATCAGGTCAATGTAATGTACAACATAAAGAGTCCAATAAAAAGAATTATACTTGCTTTGTAATCTTTTTCCAGTAACTTTATAAACATAGTCATTGTTAATAATAAATTGAATAATATTTTTTGGCCCAACTTCATTTATAACTTCATCAAATATTTGAAACAAAAGTAAAGTTAGATGGATACATAGAATTCAAAAACATTGTCCTTTTTGATGAATAAACTAAAAAAATTAATAATATACTCATGTTTTCTATTTGTTCAACCATCACATATGAGTGAACACTCATATGTAGCCCAAATCATTCTTTTTTCATCCAAATAACTTTTTATTTTCATAAATAATGCTGCTCAGAAGTTTACCCCTATTGTCATCAATTGAAGGAGCTTTGTATCTTGGATCGTAGGAGGCAATAACATCCACCATAGGCTGATAATAATAAGATTGAGCAGCTTTAAATGTTATACCTGAATCATACCATCATTTAACCATTGCCATGTCTATATTATAAGCCGCTTCTCTAGATTGTAAGGCACTACGAATTGAAGGCTAAGCTTTAGGAGTTGATCGTGATGTAAAAATAATTAAATACTTGTCCTTTTCTTTTCTTAACATCAAGTGCAACATTTCCTTCTTATTAGGTAAGAATATTACCACCTTCAACATCCACTACTTTCATCTTGACTACCAATAATAGAAATTTCACTATCAATTTCTTTGTTCAATCTTTGTCTTCTATATTTCTCATGCTAATGATATTCTTCAAGCAAAGTCTTTATTTGTCATTTTACATTATGACTTACTTTTTTATAAGGCTTCAAATCAACTTTGACTCCAACTAAATCCTTCTTCAATCTGGTGATTCTTGGCTTTCAAATGCATGTTATAATACAAACAAATAATATGATTCTTCATTCAAAGAACCAATTTAGCATAAGCCCGAGTTAATTCTTCCTATATCTAAATAGACTGAATTATCATGAGTACTTAAGCTATCCTCCATTTATCTATAAAATACATAATATATGTCAAAATTAAATTAATAACTTCATATTAAAATAAAGAACACTTAATTTCATTAGCAACTACTATAAAAAAAAATGCATTGTTTAACTCAAAATTAACATAAAAGCATATACATCTTATATAACTCATTTTGTATAATTAAACAATTCAACCATTAAGACATACACTCACAATTATAGCCCATTAAATATCAATCATAACTGATAGCTATAAGTTTACAACCTATTTTATTTAATCACATAATTCAACTATAAACTAATCTATTTTGTTTGCTTGTATAATTCAATTTATAATGCTTATCAATATAACTAATTTTAATCAATATTGTTACTGAAATCTTAATTCCCAACTTTAATTTAACAATCTTTTATTCACCAATTTTAATAAACTTTCTTATTTTATTACTCAAATTAACTCCATAGTCAAGAGTCAACATATATAGCACAATTCAATTTTATCCTATACAGTTTACCAAAAACCAACAATTCAACATATACAATTACATATATACATCTTATATAACTTATTTTGTATGATTACATAATTCAACTATAAAGACATACACTCACAACTACAAACTATTCACCACAACTCACAACTATAAGTTTACAACCTATTTTATATAATAATATAATTCAACTATAAACTAATATATTTTATTTGCTTATACAATTCAATTTATAATGCTTATCATTATTTTGTTTCCTTAACTAATTGTAATCAACATGTTACTAAAATACTAATTCCCAACCTTAATTTAACAATCTTTTATTCACCAATTTTAATCAACATTCTTAGTTTCTTACTCAAATTAATTCCTTAATCAAGAGCCAACATACATGATACATTACACAATTCAATTTCATCCAACATAATTTACCAAGAGCTAACAATTCAACATATAAAATTACTACATAACACAAAGTTACAAGACACAAATACACAATTTATCATAAATTCACACTTCAATATTCATTTATCTGTATTCAGTATTCATCATAACACCAATACACAATTCAATATTCAAATCAACAATCAACACAATTCAATAGTTCAATATCCATATTCCATAATTCCATAATCTACAATTCTACAAAATTTGTTGCAAATTTTTGCAACTTCCAGTGAAATATCTCGGAGACATAAAGGTTGCAAAATGTAAATACACAAAATTTTGCAACCTTCACTGAATCATTGCAACACATAAATACACAATTTTTTGTAACCTTTACTGAATCCTTGGACTAGCTCAGTTGGGCCAACGGGTCTGCATGTCTACACGTGGATTACAGTGTAGTGGTGCTGGTCAGTAGGTGCAATGACGGGTTTATGTGGGGGTGCAATGTAGGTTCAATGCAGGTGAGTGTGGACTGCAATGCAGGTGCGATGCAGGTGATTGATATGTGTGCTCGAGCGGTCAGCATGTAAAGAAATCAAAATACTGAAGAAAATTGACTTGAAATGGCTACATATTTTATGCAGCGATTGTACAATATTATATACAGATCTACAAGAGTCAATCATTGCTTGTTCTATGCCTAAAGACTAGCTATTCTTAATTACAGCTATCCACATATTTTGGTTAAACTATAGGCAAGAATAATTCCTAATGCTCCCCCTCAAGTTGGTGACTGAATGATATGAAGTCCCAACTTGTCGCGCAACATTGTAAATTGATCCTTTCCCAGATCCTTTATGAATATATCACAGAGTTGGTGACATGTTGGTACATATGATGGACTGATCATCCCTAATTGCAACTTTTCTCGAACAATGTGGTAGCCTATTTCAATGTACTTCGTACGTTCATGAAACACAGGATTAGTTGTAATATGTAAGGCTGCCTGATTATCACAATATAGAGATGCAGGGGCTGTCAATGACACTTTCAAATCTTGAAGAATGTAATTTAGCCAAGTTAGCTCTAAGCAAGTGTTTGCCATGGCTCGATACTCGACTTTTGCTAATGATCGAGAAACATTTGTTTGTTTCTTAGATTTCCATGATATGAGTGAATTTCCAAGAAAGATACAATATCCGGTCACTGATCTTCTTGTGGTACGACATCCACCCCAATCAGAATCACAAAACGCATTTAATGAGAGATTGTTGCTTGAAGAAAAGAGTAAACCTTGGCCTGGAGTTCCTTTGATGTATTTAAGAACTCAGATTGCAGCATCCCAACGTGGTTCACGTGGTTGTTGCATAAATTGGCTCAACGTCTGAACTGAGTAAACAATATCAGGCCTTGTGACAGTAAGGTAGATTAACCTTCCAATAAGTCTTCTATACTTAGTTGGATCATGTAGCAAAGCCCCATCTGTGGGTGTTAATTTTAAGTTCTGCCCCATCAAAAATTTCTCTGGACGAGCACCTGTAAGTCCTGTATCATCCAAAATATCCTGTGCATATTTCCTTTGGGACATAAAAATCCCATTTTTTGATTGGGAAAACTCAATTCCCAAGAAGTCTTTCAAGTCTCCTAGATCCTTGATGCGAGAGTAGACGTTCCTTGAGAGATCATATTTCACTGGGATCATTGCCTGTTAGGAGAATATCATCTACATAAATGAGTATAGCAGTGAATGAAGTATCGTGTGCCTTTGTGAAGAGGGAGTAGTCTGCTTTGGACTGTTGATAACCGACCTGTTGATTGGTATTTGAGAATGTGGAAAACCAATTCCTTGAAGCCTGCTTTAAACCATGAAGCGACTTGTTGAATCGACACACAATGTTCTCCCCCTGTCGGTGAAGTCCTGGAGGTAGTTGCATGTAAACAGTTTCATGTAAATCCCCATGAAGGAAAGCATTTTGCATGTCTAGCTGATGAGTGATCCAATTTCTTGCAGCAGCAACCGTGAGGAGGCACCTAAGGGTGGTGAGTTTTGTAGTAGGAGAAAATGTTTCATTGTAATCGACCCCTTCAACCTGTGTATAGCCTTTGGCGACGAGGCGTGCCTTATATCGCTCAATGTTTTCATCATAGTTATACTTAATTTTGTAAACCCATTTGCAGCCGATGGGTTTGTGACCAGGGGGAAGGGGAACCAAACTCCATGTATGATTTTGTTCTAATGAGGCCAATTCTGCATTCATAGCCTCTACCCAATTTGGATCCATGATAGCTTGAGCATATGAAGTGGGTTCTTTGTGAGCTATAATGTTAGCTAGGAAAGCATGATGAGAGGAAGAAAAACGAGAATAAGATAAAAAGTGTGAGAGAGGATACCTTGTACCTTGCGATGGACTTGAGCCTGAGGTCAAATGAGTGGCTGGGGCTTCAACATCGTAGTCATCATGCCATATCGAAGTGAACTTAGGACGAATGGATCTGCGCAAAGGCATAGGTGGAGATGGGCAACGATCATATTGGTTAAGCATAGGTTCAAATGAAGAAGAAGAAGAAGATTCAACTTTAGGTTCATGTGAAGATGTTGTCTCAACAGGTGTGATAGACTTAGCTGGATGTAGAGGAAAAGAAGGTGATGGTATATTGATGGCCAGGTTTGGCACAGACTTAGTGGTTTGTGGAATGGGATGTTGTGAGAAAGGGAAAGTATCTTCATGAAATGTAACATCCCTACTGACAAGAAAATTTTTGAAAGTTAAGTCATAGAGTTTGTAACCCTTTTGATTGGTGGGATATCCTACAAAGACACATCTTTTGGCGCGAGGTTCAAATTTGTGTGTGGGATGAACTACCGTGGCATAACGCAACCAACCAAAAACTCTTAAATGAATGAGTGATGGTGGCTTGTGATAGAGCACCTTGAAAGGGGATTTATTTGACAAGACAGGTGAGGGAATAAGGTTTATAAGGTACATCGTTATTTGGACACATTCTCCCTAGAAGGTTAGAGGTCAGTGTGAATGATAAATCAATGCGCATGCAACTGTGAGAATATGACGATGTTTGTGTTCAACTACTCCATTTTGTTGTAGAGTATAAACACAAGTGTGTTGATATTCAATGCCATGAGATTGAAAATAGTTGCGCATGGAAAGAAATTCAGACCCATTATCAACTCGTACAGATTTAACATTCGCATGAAATTGCTTATGTGCAAATGTAATGAATAATTGCAATAAAGTTTGTGTTTCAGATTTGTGTTGCATGAGAAACACCCAAATGCATCGAGTGAAATCATCTACAATGGTTAAGAAATACCGTGCCCCTTAGTGTGTTGGAACTTTATGAAGATCCCATATATCACAATGCAACAATTCAAATGGACTATGAGTTGATATTGAACTAGTAGGAAAAGGCAATCTTGTCTGTTTTGCCATGGGACAAACAGTACAATTATTGTGGAAAGAGACAATATTAGATGGAAGCAAAGAAGAAAGCAATTTAAGGCGTGAAAGTGATGGGTGGCCGAGACGCAAATGTCACAAATCTGGAATTTTAGACATCTGAAAGGTCTTTGGAATCTGTATTAGCGGAGACATGTAATACAAATCACTGCGTTGTTCACCCGAGCCAATCATCCTCCCCGTAGCCAAGTCCTGCAAAATACAACCATGTGGGAAAAAGGTAACGCAACAGTTTAAGGCAGTAGTTAATTTGTTAGCAGACATGAGATTGAGGTGGAAATACGGGACACACAAAACGTTGTTAAGTGTTATGTCATGGTTAAAAGAAACTGTACCAGTGGTGGTGATTGGTGCGGTGGAACCAGTGGGTAAATTAACTAAGGAAACTATTGGGGATTTTGTGTGTGTAAGTAGATTTGGATCAGATGTAATGTGGTCAGTGGCTTCACTATCTAAGATCCAAGGCTTTGTGAATGCAGAATTGATTAAAATATTAGAGAACATAGACAGACCTGTAGCATTTGCATATATGTCATTGTTACCAGGTTTGGAGTTTTGATTGATCATGGAAATAGCCTTGGCGAGTTGTTGAAGCTACTCGGTTGAAAAACCTTGTACTAATATGTTGGAGTTATCATCTCCCTCTTGTGCTAGTTGAATTGAATCTACCGCATTAGCAGCTGGAGAAAAATTGAGTCCATTCCCTTTAGGACCACGTTGTTGTTGATGATGACGATTGTTCTGAACTCCCTGATTGTTGGGAACCCATGTTCCATTCTTAATCCTGCATCTATCCTTAGTGTGGTCCTTTTTGTCACAAAATTTGCAGTGAAATTTCAAAGTACGACACTTTTCAATTGTGTGGCCTGATTTGGTGCAATGTTCACAATATTTGTCTTTGGAGGCCTTCGAATTGTTATTTGCTTGACCTCGTACTGCAGCAGCGATGGAGAAATTCTCGGTGGTTTCAGATGTCATTTGACGTTGAGTTTCTTCTTGAAGAGCAAGAGAGTAGGCTTGACAAACATTGGGTAGTGGAGACATCATGAGTATATTAGTGCGAACTAGCTTGTAAGTCTCATTGAGACCCATGAGACATTGCATCAATCTGTCTTCTTCTCTTTGGTCACGGTGTGCCTTTATCTAGTTACAAGTCAGAAGCGCGCAATGTGTCTCCAACTCATCCTAAAGAGCCTTAATTTTTGTGAAATATGATGAAATAGACATATTACCTTGAGAGATGTTAGCTATGTTCTTTTGAATCTGAAAAATCACTGGAGCATTCTTTTGTGAGAATTGATCACGGAGATCTTCCCAGACTTGTTTGGCAATTTTTGCTTGGATCATTCCTTCTACTAAGTCTGATTCCACCAAGTGTGTCAGCCATGATAGAATCATGCTATTGCATTGATTCCACAAAGCAAATTCTGTTAGCTCTTCTATTTGTGATGGAGGCTCAATTGAGCCATCCATGAAGCCAATTTTGTTTTTTGCTGTGAGGGCGTAAATCATGGATTTGCTCCATGATTGATAATTGGCACCGTTTAATTTGATTGAGACAAGCATGTATCCAGGTTGGTCTGAAGGATGAATATGGTATGGACTTGATGGATCACTATTGAATTTCACAAGAGCTTTGTTTGATAAAGATTGACCTTCAGTTGACATTGCCGAAGGATAATGAAGACTGGATATTTTTCAAGACAGAACAGTGCTCTGATACCATGTAAAGAAATCGAAATACTGAAAAAAAAAGACCTAAAATGATTACATATTTTATGCAGTGATTGTACATTATTATATACAGATCTACAGGAGTCAATCATTGCTTGTTTTATGCTTAAAGACTAGCTATTCTTAATTACAGCTATCCACATATTTTGGCTAAACTATAGGCAAGAATAATTCCTAATACAGCAAGTGACGGGTGCAGTTGTGATTGTGCAGGTGTTATGGCGTCAATGGGTGGGTGCAATGAGCTGACGATTGGGACCTGACTAGTGCGACGGGCTAATGGCTAAGATGTTGAGAGCTGAGGGTTGAGAGTACGAGAAGTGAGATGAGACTGAGCGAGACGCCGGTGATAGCGATAGATGGGCCTGGGGGCCGAGAGCAAAGTCACGTAAAACTAAAATTTTTCAAAATTTCAACGTAATCATTATGTTTTAAAATTTGCAATTTAATCCGGTAATTGACAAATCAATACCGTCCAGTGCCAAATTAAGGTACGGATGACTCGAAACTACACCATTTTTCAGCCGATACAGTCCACTACAGTCCCCATACCGTACAGTACAAACTCATCAATAATGGTGCAAATACCAGTCCAGTTCGTGTAAAGATACAGATATTTGTTTATCTATCTATTTTGTGATTGCAACTTTTCCCTTTCTCCTTTTGCCTCCACTAGAGCAGGAGTGGCTACAGCTGTGAAGAAAACAGCATAAGGAAAGAAAACACGAAAATGGCAGTAAAGAAACGGAACTCTCATTCAGAGCTTCATCTTTAGAATAAAATAAAGATATTGGCACAAGGACAGCGTCCTATTTCCAAATTATAAACCATCCTTCCCTCGTACCTACTACTACATAGCAGCATTTAAAGAGATTGAACCAAAAGTACCGGTGACTCCCCCAGAAGTTGCATTGCAGAATGCCAAAACAGCAGTGGCTCTGTTAGAACCTTCATCAGTTAAATCAAAGCATTTGGGTGCTCATTTGACATAAAAAATTTGCAGGAACCTAAATGAGTAGGGGAAGATAAAGCCAAAATGATAAACCAAGAAGATCTTTGCATTGCATTTCCCCTCATTCTTTCCTTCTCTTATCACTTGCATGCGTACAGAAACTACAGAAGATACATATTCCCAGTTAAAGTGTGTAACATTGTACGTTAAAAAAAATCTTCTCCTCCCTTATATTCAATAGCACGATGGAAATTCTTGAGAAGGATCCTGCATATTGTACAACAATATCAAGCTACAGTTTGATTAGTTGCTGCCAGAGTTTTCCCAGGGAAGCTTACTCCACCCCGTTTAACAGATACCAAAGGACCTCTGCATGTACTGGCTCTGCTCACAAGATTCGAATCAAGAAATACAACTATGACCGTGATGTCATCATGGAAATGCCGACGGACCCCACGGTCAATTTTCTTCAAATCTGAATATCTCATTTCTCTTTTTTTAGCAGCTTCCTGCAAAGCAGTTTTCACAAGCCTGCGAGCAATTCCCTGCATTCATGCAGAAAAGTAGATAGATCAACAGTCAATATTTGCCTCACATCTGCCCTGCAGAGCAAGCACCCAATAGGACTCCACAAAGTGGACCAAAGCTCTACCAAGTACCAAGTCCAGAAATGACACAACAGAACGAAAAAGATAAATTAAACAAAATGATGGTTACTTGTGTTAATTACAGCACACTTGTATCAGTCAATATAATGAAGCAATAATTGCAACCTCTTTCTTCTCTTGTCATTTTATGTTAGAACAAAACTGGCAAATTCTTAAAAAGCAATGAAAGCTGTTTCCAAGAAAATGTCCAACCTCAGAACTTCTGCAATATTGGACTAATATCACACCAAAAACAGCAATTGTGCTTTGAAACAGATGGCTTACATTGTGTGGGTGATTTTGAACTATATCAACTGCTTCTTGATTACTAAGATGTTCCCACAACCCGTCAGAAGCACATATGAGAAACTGATCATGAGGTTGTAGTTCATGAGCTGAAATGGATGGATCTGCACTCAAAATTGGCCTATTAAAAGGTTCCCGGAGGCGGAACTTCGCATACAAAGGCTCTCTGTTGAATTCAGCCTTTTTAAGATACACATCACCAATTGATCGGGAAACCTGTCATGTGAATCAGAACAATAGAACATCATCTACTTGGACCATCCTATAAGCTATTCAATATTCAAAATAGTGTAAATAATAGCCAAAATCAGTCAAGTGAACCACACATTGAAGATCAATATCAACACAGATAAAACAACAGCTAAATTTTTATAATTAACAAATCCACATTTTTATACTGAGAATCCCATCTTTTTAACCCATTCTAGCATAATTACAATCAGAATACCAGACTTTAACCATATATGTCTTTTTAGAAGAAGGCAAACGTCACAAGCAGTACATATTGTCAGTCAATTGAAGAATGTTTCAAGGAATTCATACAGCAGTAAATTACAAATACTAGCATGAAAACTATTGTGCAAAGAATCAGGAAGCTAAAAAATGATCATACGGAAATAACATAATTGCAGCAGCTACTCAGACGATACATCACCTGTATCAGGCCCTTCACCCGCCATACATTATGCTTTAAAACAACAATATGCGAGTCATCTGGGTGCAAAGAATGCATCTCCTGTCTGACTGATTCCAGGCACACATTATGCTCTGATGACAACTGGATAGCAAGAACCTCACCAGTTGCATTGACAAGCCTCCCAAGGACAGCTCTTGAATCACCAAGATTAGCTATATAAAGGATACCCTCGCAGATGACTCCCACCAGACAGCAAGATCCAACAGCTGCAATTTGAGGCTTCACAGGCCACTGTTTAGTGACAAGAGAGAGAAAACCTTCCTCAGTTGCTTGGTATGCTTTCCGTATAACATCTACAGACATGGACTGCTGCTCCGTGGTGAACCCTATAAAGCCATTCATCAGCTCATAGACATTAATTTAACTTCAAATAAGACCACGGGAACAGACACAATTTCAGGCATCAAAGTAAATTAAAAATTCTCCAATGTGGAAGAAAGCCAGTCAATCAGTTTCCCAAACTCCACAAACTCATGAAGGGTTTTATGTCTCTTACTCTTTAAATGCTGGAATAAATGATCACAGACATAACGTGATGTCTCTGGCCCTCCATGGCCATCATATACCCCAACAAATGTACCATAAGGACCTGACTCGAGAGTGCTCAAGGGTCCAGACTCAATCTGGCTTTGATCCTCGAGTAAATTGTTTGCCTGCACAACAGCCATAGAAAATTCACCGAAACAGTGCTGCCCAGCATCTTTGTACCATAGAAGCCCGTCTTGCCGACCTGCTGCATCTGAGCTCGTGCGAGAACTCTCTGAGGACGGCTGCCAGCAGGCCCTCAAAAAGTCCATCAACCTTGATAACATCCCTCATCTCATCCAGACCAACCTACAATTCCTCCACATCCAAAATTGGATGCAATAACATTCCTTCCAATAACCCTCACCAATCTTCCCCTTAAATCTCTGCAGAAACCATTGAACTTATGAACATATAGCAAGTGAAAGGTCAAAACTTTATGCGACATAAACAATTCCCAAATGCAACTGAAATGATGAAAAAGAAAAAAAAAAACTTTTGACCCCTAATATAGGACAAAATCTCATCGACTGGGGGAAAAAGAGAGAAAAGAAACATGACATCGATTTCATCTCCTGCTTAATATAGCAAAAAATAAAAAAAAATCACTACCCTTAAGCTGATACTGCCTAAGAGAGATTAAAAAAGAAGAAACAACAAAGGGTCGAACCAAAAATGAATACGGTCCAATCCAAGTCCACATTCCACGCCTCAGAGTCCTACCTTATAAGATTATTTGTCACAGATTAACAAATTCAGGAACTTTTTTTAGAAGTGTCCAAAACAGAAAAAAGAATCATCAATCCAACGAACTAACAAATACAAAGAAAACAAACAACAATAAATCAACTCACAGTTAAATTAGGTTATCTCCACAAATTCTGGTCAGCCACGGAATTATATGCCAGATGAAAAGGATGGAGATCTGAAGGAGACAGAGCAATACATGCGGGTCTAGGTCTAAAAGAGACAGATCTGTAGATCCATCAGAATCAAAGCTCCGCGCATGAAAAGAGAGAAGACTTTTTCCTTTCTTGTTTGCTTGGCTTCTCGATGCTTCTCCACCTTAACCACAAATCACTCTTCCCTCAATCTTTTTACGTTGGGGGGTGGGTAATCCAGAGAAAGGAGAGAAGTTGAATAAGCAGAGGAGGAGTTTCTCTGAATCGGTGTGATTGGAGAAACTGAAGCTTGTCTCTTGGGTCTTTATCGGCAGACAAAAGCCCGCTATGATCAAATCGATGGCTCAAAAAGCCAGCAATGCATATGGGCACCCATGGGCTCCACTTTCATATCTAATACAAAATACTATATAATTACATGGAAATAAGTAGATTTATTTATTCTTTTATTTATATTTAACCAGGGAAAATAAGCCTAAAATCTTAAATGTTCTGACCTAAAATCTTTTATGTGATCACATAATGTAAGAAGAAAACTGAAATCCAAAGGAATTTGTTTTGAGTGTCAGGTATGTTAAGCAACGAATTCGTTACAACAGCTTAAATTACTGTGTCAGATCAACTCAATTGATTTTATATATTTTTTAACAAAGTATTGTTGGAAATTCAAATGAATTTGCACTGATTATTTGGTGTTTTTCTTCAACATTAAAACATGATTTACAGTGCAAAATGTTTACAAGGGTTTGTTTTGTTTTATGCTCTTGTAATTGTATCATTTACTCTTTCAACGAATAACACAAACATTTGGTACTTTGAAACATTTTGACTTGCATTTTTTCACCTCGCAGAACTCACGTGTAATGCAACTACCCCACGTTTTCTTCATTCTCGACTTCTTATAAATGCTTAGGTGTGGTTGAATAATGTACGTGTCAACCACGTAAAGAAGCAAGCCAAGCGGCAAGTGCTTTCTGGACTGTTTTAGACCCACTTCTTAACAGTAATTAGTTTGTTTCCTGTCATTTTCAGACTACGTCAAAGGTCCTTTTGACGTTTTTTAGTTATCATATTATAAAATTTTAGTATATTTCAGCAATACATACATTGGAACATTTCGTCTCCACAGCCGGCGCGTTTCTCTTGGGAGCAGATATCCTGTGTCACTTATTTTGTGCCCTTGGTGGAGATGATTTACAAGACGGGGTTACAGAATAAGTGGTACAGAAGATCTGAAACCGTTTCTCTTGTACAACTTCAGCTTGATTTGGTATAGCTTCAGACTTTTTAACTAAGGGGGTGCTTATTTAGGAGTTATGAAAAAAATATGGATATAAAATAAAAACTTATGTTTGATATTAACAGAGATAATACTTTAATTTCTTTATATTATCAGAAAAATGAGATTCAGCTATATTTTTTTCTTATTATTTACTATATTTATTCTTATTTTTATTTCCGATACTTATACGAGCTAAGCGACTCCTTCCTATTTTTTCAATACTTCTTTCTTCTCGTCACTAACGATGCTATGTCAAATTGACAATTTCTGTAAGCAGTTACCTCAGCGATGACGTATGCAAATGCGTATTAGTTACTTCTCAAGTTTATGTAACTTTTCCAATTTGAATATCAAATTATTTTTCTTAAATTGTATTAATTAATTTAAGCTAGGTTAAAAAGAAAAATTTACAACCTGTTATTATTGAATCAGATTCACAATTGATCATTCAGAGTTTGCTATCTAATAATCGCAATCGGTCAGACGTTAATTTCATTGTTACTGATTGCTTATTTCTTTATAATTCCATAAATGCTGTTCATTTTAGTTTTTATAAAAAATTTGTGAACTGTGCAGTTCTTATTCTTGCGAGAAATATTAGTTTTATATCAAATCTTGTTTATTGAGATTTATCTTTTCTAGCTTGTATTTTTTCCAGCTTTAGCTGCAAACAAGGTTTATTAATGCAGTTTTTATTTGTTTGATTTCAAAAAAAAAGAAGCCTTACAAACGGGTCGGATCGTTGTTTGACAATAAGGTGGGTCTCATCTTAAAATATGGGCCAATCGAAATTCGACGCTAGAGATCAAAGTGACACGGCAGTCGTCTCTCGTCGTCTTCACACGTCCTGAAAGCTTTCCACTGTTTCCCCCAATTTGGACTCCCAAACCCAAATTACAAATTCGATTTCCCACTCCATGAACCAAATTCCCAAATCGAATCGGTAAACCCTAGATAACGATTCCTCATGGAACCACCTCTGTTGCCGTTTTTCGTCAACTTCTCTGGCGTCTCGATGAACGACTCCTTCTCCCCTCCGCCCTCTGCGAATGGCGATGGCGACATCCCTGACGCGTGGTACGGGAACATCCAATACCTTCTTAATATATCGGCGATTGGTTTGTTGTGTTGCGTTTTGATCTTTCTCTTCGTGAAGCTTCGGAGTGACCACCGCCGGATGCCGGGACCCGCTGCTCTAGCAGCGAAGCTCCTAGCTGTCTGGCACGCCACAGGCCGGGAAATCGCCCGGCATTGTGGGGCTGACGCCGCCCAATTCCTTATAATTGAAGGCGGCAGCTTTGCGGTGTTGCTGTGTACCGGCGCTTTGTCTATTTGTATTATCCTTCCGTTGAATCTCTACGCTGGGACTGCGTTTATTGATGACCAGTTTTCAAAGACGACCATAACTCATATAACGAAAGGTTCTGGTTATCTGTGGATACATTTCTTGTTTGTTGTTGTCGTCGTCTTTCTGGTTCATTTTGGTATGTCTGCAATTGAAGAGAGGTTGAGAATTACTAGGTTTAGGGATGGGAATGGGAATTTGAGTGACCCAAATGCAAATTCTTCTGCGATTTTTACGATAATGGTGCAGGGATTGCCTAAGAGTTTGGGGGATGATAGGAGGGTGCTGCAAGACTATTTTCAGCACAAGTATCCCGGTAAGGTTTATAGGGTTATTGTGCCTATGGATTTGTGTGCATTGGATGATTTAGCCACCGAGTTGCTTAGAGTTAGAGATGAAATTACTTGGTTGGGTGCCCGTATTGACTCGAGACTTTTGCCCGAGGGAAATGAAGATAATGGTGTAGGCGATGGTGTTTGGGCCAGATTACGTTGGTGGGGTTTCTGTATTTGGAAAAGAGTGCAACGTTTGTGGGATCAGGTAATGGAAAAGATAGGTTATGCGGATGAAGATAAGTTGAGGAGATTGCGAGAACAGAGAACAGAATTAGAAGCTGAGTTGGTAGCATACAAAGAAGGTCGTGCTCCTAGTGCTGGAGTTGCTTTTGTGGTATTTAAGGATGTTTATACTGCCAATAAAGCTGTTCAAGATTTCCGATATGAGAAGAAGAGTCGCTTTGGTAAGTTTTTCTCTATCATGGAGTTGCGGTTGCAGAGGAATCAGTGGAAAGTAGAGCGAGCACCATTGGCAACAGACATTTATTGGAATCATTTGGGATTGACAAAGTTATCACTTAGGTTACGGAGACTGATTGTGAATTCATGCTTGCTTTTGATGTTATTGTTCTTTAGTTCTCCACTGGCATTGATAAGTGCTTTACAAGGTGCTGGCCGGATTATTAATGCAGAAGCAATGGACCATGCACAATCATGGTTGGCTTGGGTACAGAGTTCTAGCTGGTTTGCATCCATCATCTTTCAGTTCTTGCCGAATGTTATTGTATTCATCAGCATGTATATTATAGTTCCTTCAGCTCTTTCATATCTTTCGAAGTTTGAAAGACACCTAACTGTTTCTGGGGAGCAAAAAGCTGCACTTGTGAAGATGGTTTGTTTTTTCCTTGTAAATCTTATTGTATTGAGAGGCCTGGTTGAGTCTTCTTTAGAAAGTGCCATTCTGAAAATGGGTAGGTGTTATTTGGATGGAGAAGATTGCAAGAGGATACAGCAATATATGAGTGTATCATTCTTGTCCAGATCTTGCCTGTCTTCTCTTGCATTTCTAATCACAAGCACTTTCTTGGGAATATCATTTGATCTGTTGGCTCCAATCCCTTGGATAAAGAAGAAGATGCAGAAGTTTAGGAAGAATGACATGGTCCAGCTAGTGCCAGAGCAATCTGAGGAGTATCCATTGGAAAATCAAGCCGTAGATGGTCTTCAGAGACCATTGTTGAATGATTATTTGTCATTCTCTCCTAGATTCAACGAGGTTGAACCAGAGGGACAAGATCTTTCTGTTTATCCAATAAGCAGAACATCTCCCATTCCCAAGCAGACGTTCGATTTTGCTCAATACTATGCGTTCAACTTGACTATATTTGCTCTGACCTTGATTTATTCATCATTTGCTCCACTTGTGGTTCCTGTTGGTGCGGTGTACTTTGGGTATAGGTATGTTGTCGACAAGTACAATTTTCTGTTTGTTTATAGAGTGCGAGGTTTTCCTGCTGGCAATGACGGGAGGTTGATGGACACTGTACTGTGGGTCATGAGGTTCTGTGTGGATCTTTTTCTCCTTTCAATGCTTTTGTTTTTTTCAGTCCAGGGGGACTCCAGCAAGCTGCAAGCCATTTTCACACTCGGAATATTAGTAATGTACAAAGTGCTGCCTTCGGATAATGATAGTATGCAACTATCTCTATTGGAAGGCATACAAGCCATTGATAGCATTGTAGGTGGACCTATTGATTATGAGGTTTTCTCACAACCCAGATTTGACTGGGATACATACTATTCATGATGTGAATCTTAATATATAGCTTTAGTGGTATCTCCCTGGTGATTTTTTTGGCAGAAAATCTCAGTTATTGACGTATTGTACAGGCATATAGTTAGATCTCTTTACTTTTCTGCTGGAATCAAGGCAACGCATTTTGTAAAGCATATCTACCTTGCTTTCTACTTTCCACATGTCATTGTCGTTCTATGTTGTCTAAGGTCATAATAGCAGTTGCCAAGAGCAATGAACAGAAACCTTAAGGTGCTTTAACTAATTCCTACTTTCCGCAAAACTATAAATGCAGTTACATTTTGCCACATTAATTTAGTTTAAGAGTAGAATATGATGTCTTTTCAGATCTTGCAACCAAATGCTTAATATTGCAATGATGTCTTGGGCACTTTGGGATGAGAGTTTTGAGATGAGAATCCTCCTAACTTTCACTTTCTACTTGAAAGTTCAAAGTACTAGGTAAGAAAACGAGTTGTTCAGCTTTTGTAAACATCCAACTCTGGGGTTAGAGCACATGTTTTTCGAAAATATTTGTGTCATTTATTTATATAAACCTTACATACATATGTAAATAAAATAGGATAAAATTTGATTAATCAAATAAAAGATCTCATCCTTAGCTAAGAGTCCAATCAATTTGCACCCTCGAAAAGACGAGAATCATCCAAAAATCCGCTACTCCAGCTCTATGCTGCAGATGTGAAGTGAAGGTTTATTGTACCATTTCCGCAAGAGATGTGATGTGCCTCGTGAAAATTACCCATGCAAGGAAAAACCGAGAAGATTTCCAGTTCTACATGTCAAGGTACAGTTGTGCACAATAAAAATACTGGCAACTAGCTTGACAGTCGATGATGAAATGCATGGTCCAAATGAATTCCAGGCTATATATGAAACAGAGTGAGTTCAGGAGATCAAAAAGTCAAGATCGATCCTAAACTCCCTCTTAGCCTAGCAAATTCTCTTCTCCCTCCACATGAACAATGTGGCTCCACTGATCAGTAATTTCTCACTTGCAATCTTTCTCTTTCTCTGATGCACTTGTGTGGCAAAGTTATATATCTAGGAGACCTAATAGGTAAAATTAGTAGTTGGGAATTTCAAGTTGCAGAAGAATTGTTGAATTCATTTCTCGTCACTTTCATTTTGCTTCTGCAATTCATGTGGAGAGGATCGGAAAAGAATAGATATGCATCATCTAACAGTTAAAAGCAACCTCGTGGATTCAGGTTCAGAGGCTACCAAACTCGGGTTTGGAGGCAACAACCAGCCCCTTTGTCCAAGACCTCGACGGCTCAGCCCCACCATGCCTGATTTTCTCAAGTCTCTCAGGTGCAGCAAGCACAGGTTTGGACGCTGTTGCTCTTATTCCTATCCTTGAATACAAGTTTGAGTTCTTTTCTTTGGGTTATGAACCTTTTGCACCCTATCTAAAAGTCCTTCCAAATGTATACCATACCATACTATGAACAGCTGTTGCTATTCTTGGAGCTGATTCATTTTTCTCCGTTAATATCAGCCAACCAATTCCTGATGGAAGAAGTGGGATTCTGAATCTGATTCCTGGCAAGGTTAGTACGGTTCCATCTCAGCATATTTCCCAATGCTTTGCGTAGAACCAAACGAGCAAACGTGTAATGAACTGTCCCACTTGCAGACATCGGCGGAAGGCAGAGACTCTGTGTGCACAGGCTGTTCACAGTCTTGTTACTCAGGTTCTCCTCCTGGAAGAACAGATAATCCATTGGTTCATGACGTCCAATTTATTCACCAGATGGAGCTACTTTCTCCTTTTACCAGAACCAAGCTTTCAGACAAATTTGGCCTCAATTCTGCTTCCCCTTTCTAATCGGCTTCTCAGAAATGATGTATCATCCTTCAAGCAATGGGAATTTTCCACCACCGGAATTGCTTTTAACGATCTTTTTCTTACTTGCATTTTTGTAGTATCAAAAGACATCATTACGTTTTCAACTTTTGCCTCTTCCTTTGTTACAAATTTGTGCATTGTAATTTCTTTTTGATACCTTCTTTTGTAAATAACACAGGCTTATATATATGTAATTTGTACATGCGTATGTATTTTCAAAATATACAATCTTTGAGGGAAATTCTGGTGTCGAGTTTGGTTATGTAAAAGCACTTGTAGATGATACATTCGTAAATTACTGGAAAACGACTTTAACCGTTGGATGACGTAAACGCGACTTTCCCAAGACTGGATTTCAAGTTAACTGCCGCAACTGCCACTCTCTCATTTCTTTCTGTAACTACGAACACTGGCTACGTCTCCCTCTCTGCTTTCTCTCCCTAGAATGAGCTTGGAAAATGTCGTTTATTTCGTTTTCTAGGGTTTAAAGATGCCATCTTTCTTAAGATTACTACTTCTCTTGTTGATCGGGGCTCTCTCTCAGAGCTGCAATGGCCGTATTTTCACTTTCAAGATGCATCATCGTTTCTCTGACTCCGTCGAGAATTGGTACCGTTCTGTCCACAGGTTTCTTCCAGGAAACCTTCCGGCCAAGAGAAGCTTCGAGTACTACACTCAGTTGGTGAGCCGGGATGGGTTTCTTCACGGCCGACGGAAGCTATACAGTACAGTTCATTCACACCTTGATTTCTCTGATGGGAACTCTACTTTCAGGATTAGCACTTTGGGATTGTATGTTTGGTGTTTTATAGCAGGTTTTTGGTTGTTTTCTTTAATTCTTGAATTGTTATTTTCTTGTAATGTTATCCCTGGGCAGTTTGCATTACACAATGGTGGAGCTGGGTACCCCGCCGGTGAAGTTCATGGTGGCGCTTGATACTGGAAGCGATCTTTTCTGGGTGCCTTGTGATTGCGACCGATGCGCACCTACTCGGAGCATCAATTACGCTTCTGTACGTTTTCCTATCTGTTTTGTTTTGCCTGTGGATATTGATTAACTTGTTTGTGCTTTACTCCATTATTTTGCCTACACCTCTTACGAGGAGAGGACCTAAATGGCTTGAAATTGAGATGGGTCAGGTCCTTCAGGATTTGGTGCTTCCATTTGGAATGATATTTGCTGTTCAAATTTGATTCCCACTAATATAATGTGTCAGGATGTTGAGCTCAACATATACAGCCCTAAAGCGTCATCCACAAGCAAAAAGGTTACATGCAACAACGATCTGTGTGCACAACGAAATCGGTGCCTTGGAACATTCAGTAGTTGCCCTTACGTGGTCTCTTATGTCTCAGCTCAAACGTCTACTTCTGGGATCTTGGTGGAAGACGTTCTGTACCTTAAAACAGAAGATAGTTATCCAGAATCTGTTGAAGCATATGTTACATTTGGGTGAGTTCTTCTCTACCAATTAATTTGGACTTGGAAACCTTCGCTAGTGCAGCCTAAGTCTTTTCTTACATTGTTTCTGCAAATTCCGCTCAAGGTTAAAAGACAAGTTGGATTTGAATTGTGCAGTTGCGGACAAGTTCAGAGTGGTTCGTTTCTGGACATTGCTGCTCCAAATGGCTTATTTGGGCTTGGGATAGAGAAGATTTCAGTTCCAAGCATGTTAGCTAGGGAAGGATTAGTTGGAAATTCATTTTCCATGTGCTTTGGGCACGACGGAATGGGACGAATCAGTTTCGGAGACAGGGGTAGTTCCGACCAGGAAGAGACCCCCTTAAATTTCAATCCATTGCAGTAAGTGGTTATTTCTTGTGGTGTTTGGTTTTGGCTAGTTACTATGCATCTAATACCTACATTTGCGTAACAGCCCTTCCTATAATATCAGTGTGACTCATATTCGAGTAGGGACAACCTTAATTGATGCAGATTTTACTGCTCTTTTTGATTCCGGTACCTCGTTCACATACTTGGTCGATCCAAGTTATGCGAAGGTTGCAGAAAATGTGAGCACCCTAAATGTTGACACTTACTTTCTCGAGTCTCCTTGTCTTGTGGAGTATTGGTATTCAACATTTATGTTTCTTTGCAGTTCCATTCACAGGTACAGGAGAGGAGGCGTCCACCTGATTCCAGGATTCCTTTTGAATACTGTTATGATATGAGGTTAAGTCAGAGAACTGTATCCACTGTCTTACCCACTTCTCACCATTGTCATTCTACTTTTCATAATTGTAGTTTTTCTTGATTATGGACAGTCCGGATGAAAATGCTACTTTGATCCCAAGCATTAGTCTGGCCATGAAAGGTGGAAGCCAGTTTGCAGTTTACGATCCAATAATTGTCATCTCCACTCAGGTAAACTTGATCATTTATATGTTCTACCTATGTGATGTTTAAACGCAGAGTAAGAGCTGTCCCTTGCAGAACGAACTTGTATACTGCTTGGCCATTCTGAAGAGTGCAGAGCTTAATATAATTGGACGTAAGTGTTATCCTTTTTAAGTGAAAGTAAGAGTTTCATTGCTATAGTCAAAACCTAAATATTAAAATGATTGAGGCTGAAGTGCTTGATTTGCAAAGAACATAGCTTCAAATCATGTATGTTATTGCTGGATCCTCATGCAGAAAACTTTATGAGTGGTTACCGGGTGGTATTTGATCGAGAAAAGCTTGTCTTGGGTTGGAAGAAATTTGACTGTAAGTTTGGATTTTATATCAACTCTTTCCGTCATTCTTATATATGCAACATAGCCTGAGGAGGTAACTGAGTTGCTCGCCATTCCAGGTTATGACCTTGAGCAAAATAACACTTCTCTGACTGACCCACATCCTTCCACTGTTCCTCCAGCTGTTGGTGCGGCAGTAGTAGGTAACAACTCCAACGCAGAATCAACAAAAGACGCCAGGAATAACTCTCACAGTTCAGCTGCGTCAGCGCGTTACTCTAAGCATGCAATTTTTGTGATCCATGCAACATTTTTATGTTTGATGTTATAGCCATTTACATTTTCATTCTTCAGGCATAATCTTTTACCTAAAATAGATGGATAGAAGCCAAGCCACCCTCTCTTATGAAATTTTTCTTGGGTAAATTATCCACGAAAAATATCTTTAAATTTTTATTGTTAAAACATATACATTGATAAAATTTATTATAAAAACATACATAAATATTTAGAGTAAAAACACAATAAACAAATCCCACATTTGAGGAATTTAGGTGGAAGATTCTTTCGTTACAATCAATGGGAGAGATTTGAATGTGGAGAGAGAAGTGGTTATCATTATCAAACAAGAACTGGATAAAGATAAAGAAAATATGATGCCTATATTGGATGGCACAATACTTGGTCAGAAGAAGACGTAAGTGAAGTGTAAGCTGTTAAAACTTAAAAGTATGATACAGAGAAAATTATAAAGCTGAGTTATTGGGTTGAACATATGGACATGGTATTGATCAAGGTAAAGAAGGAGAATGTGATGATAAATAATTTGCTGAAAAATATAGAAGGGGTTAAGAAAAAATTAGCCATTTGTTTCACTTAGTTAATTTAATATTTTGGTTTGCATATCGTGTAAGATATATTTTGATGTGAACGTGATTAGTCATCAAAGGATCTATTGTATATGCCTAATGTGTCACTTACAAAAGTTAGGAATAAAAAAGTTAAAAGAGGCTTTGAATGGGTTACTTCAAGACACATACTCATATCAAGTTTTAAAGAATATGCCAAAAATTATTTTGGGACATTTATTAGACCCAAACAAATTAATGATTCAAGTTAAGGTTGAGAAAGATTTAGAGACTTAAAAGTTACTTTGGGTGAACATGACTTTAGACAAGGCCATGTTGCAAACTATGTCCCTTTTTGAAAATGACCAAATGGCGAGCAAATAGAACAAGACTTCACATATAATAGTATGCCAAGCCGTATTGTCCTAAAAAAATAAGTTTAAAGAAAGGTCTTGCACACGGGCAAGAAAGGGCCTATCAAATTTTAATATTGAACATAGTTTGGAATATAATCATGTTTCAATTTATGTCTATTGAAAAAGCGTAATTATGTATTATTTAAAGACTATTGTATTATTAGTTGAGACAATTTTTAGAGATTTGACTTTTGTTATATGAGAGTCATGAGTGCTATCCTTTGTTCTTCATTAAACTTCCAAAGGATTTAACCTTAGGTGGGTTTGCATTCCTTATTATTACAACCTAACTTTAAATTAGATTTTATTATCCTTTTAATTGAATTCAATTGAATTCTTTTTATATCTGTTACATTTCTGTTTATCAATCACATTTTCCTTATGACTCCTTATTCATTTTAAGAGTTGCAGTGGTTTTAAATGGGTTGTGTTTGTAAGGAAGAAGAATGAATGGCCTACAAGTATCTTCTTCAAGTCTGGAATTCATCAACTCTTCTAAATATAGTGATGTGAAAGAAATAAGTAAATTTAGGCTTGGCATGACAACAAAAATTTATACTTCATAGACAAATAAGAATTTAGATAAAAGATTCTTTTGTTACAATCAATAGAAGAAGAATGGATATTTAATTTTTAAAGTGGTTTGATAATGAATTTGGATAGAGAGAGAAGTGATTGCCATTACAAACAAAAACTGGATAACAATAAACAAACTATGATTGCTATATTGGTATAATACTTGATTACAAGAAAAATTATGTGTGAAGTATGAGTTATTGCAGTATGATGCAAAAAAATTATAAAGCTAAGATATTAGGTTGAACACATAGATAATACTATTTATGGTAAAGGAGGAGAATGTGATGATAAGGAATTTACTGAGGAGTGAAGAAAGAACTGTTCTTAAAAACAAATTTTGCACTTGGATTAATGTTTTGGTTGTATACGTTTGTATATTATGTAAGAACTCATTTTTCTCAGTTTGATGCAAACGTAATTAATCAAGAAAAGGATCTATTACATATGCACTAGTTACAAAATCTAAGAATAAGAAAGTTAAAGATATTTTGAATGGGTTGATTTAAGATATATATCTATATCAAACTTCAAATAACACTTCAAAAATTATTTTGTGAGGTTTATTAGACCCAAACAAAGACCAAACACTAGCTAAATAATTCAAGTTAAGGTTGAGAAAGATTTGAAGACTTAAAACTCACCTAGCTAAACACAACCTCAGATACAGTTACGTTATAGGTTATGTCTCTTTGTGGACATGTGCAAATAGCAAGCAAATTCAACATGACCTTACACATAGTCACATGTCAAGTTGGGTTATCTTAAAAAATTAGTTTTGAAGAAAAGGTCTCATACATAGGCAAGATAGGGCCCTTGTTACTTGAAATTGAATACTAATGTCAAATATAATCTAAACTACAATCATGTCCTAGCTTGTGTTTATTGCCAAATTGTAATTTTATATTATTTATAAACTATTGTATTCTTAGTTGAGATAATTTTAGAGATTTGAATTTTTATTTTTGAAAGGCTTGAGGGCTTTCTCCCTTGTTCTTAATTGAATTTCCAAATTTATCAAAAGATATCTTTTTATGACATTCTAAATACTTTATGAACTTAGTTCTTGATTCTTTATAATTAACGAGTCAATTTACTATAAATTTGATTTAGCTTGCTTGGTAAATTCTCAAACTTGTTTGTGGTTTTCCTAGGGCTTAACTTTGAGTGGGTCTTGCAACACTTGGTATCGAAGCTTAACTCTAAATTAAGTTTGGTTATTCTTTCCATTCAAGTACTCTTATATCTTTTTTATTTATTTTTAGAAATTAAATTTCCTCATGACTCCTTATTCGTTTTATTAAATCTTGTTTTTGTCTTTGAAGTTTCAATAAAAATCAAAATAATGTCATTTTTGTGTTTAAATTTTTTCTATCTCTTCTTTTATGTTAGGGTTTGTTCTTGTCCAATTCCTTGTTTCATGTCTTTTATTTAAAATTGTTCTAAACATTAGAATTGCACTCTTATTTAATCAAATTCATGTGGTTAATATATATATATAATTTTTTAAAGAAATGGATCAAAGTCTAGTTGTTCAAGTGTATAATCGATTCTAGTTACTCTTATGGTTGAAATTAAATAAAATCTTAATGATAAAAAATATGGTCTAATTGAATCCTTCTTCCTTTTTCCTTCTTTCATTCAATTCTTTGCTTCTAGCTTAACCCATGACTTATTTCATCCTTTAACCTTTAATTCTTTATGTTTTTAGATGTTTACAAGGTTGAAATACTTATTTTAGTTTGTTTAGTTCCTTAATGAACTTGAGAAGGAAGCAAAGAGTGGTAAAATATAAGAGAGTGTGATATTATTATCAAGAAAAACCAATTATATAATAAAACATTAGTGACTTGACACTTCTTGAGAACATACATGTAGGGGAGTGTGTGAGGAATTTGTCTTCGCTAACTTTTCCTCATAACTTTTAAATATGTCTTCTAAAGGTGGTTCTACGCTGAAAGAATAAAAAGACATATTCTTTATGTAGGTTGTGGAGGAAAATTTTGAGAGAATGAGAATGATATATAACAATGTGAAGGATATGTTAGAGAACTAATCCCATTAAATTACTAAATTGAAAAGGGATAAAACTTCATGTTGTTAATGAGGGAAGACATATTAGATGCAATCCAACTCCTTAGTGGAAGTTGATAAATATAATGATGAATTGAATGTTCATGAAGTTGATATACATTTGAGTTAAGGTTTAGGAGAGCAAATAGACATGAATGGTATCCTAAAGGTTGAGAAGTCATCGATAGGAATCTTATTAGAATCAAGATGGAAATACCCTCATTTAAAGATAAAATGATCTATAAGCTTATTTGGAGTATGGAAAAAAGATGGGATTGATTTTTGATCAACATAGTTATTTTGAGGAGAAGAAAGTAATGCTGGTTATAATGAAGTTTACTAATTATGACATTATTTGTTGGGACCAATTAGTGATCAAAAGAACGAGGAATTATGAGCTACTTAAAAATTAGAATGAATTGAAAGCTCTCATAAGTGTAAAATTATGCAGAATCGTTTTTATAGAGATTTGTATTACAAATTGCAAAATTATTTCTCAAGTTTTAAAAAATGTGGAGGATTATCATTAAGGAATTGAACTAGTAATAACGAAAACCAATGTTGAGGAGGATAGAAAAGTAATTATGATGAAGTTTTTAAATAGTTTGAATATATGTATAGCCAATGTGATAGCGCTATATCATATGTTGAGTTAAAAGATATAGTGCCCATACCTATAAAGGTCGAAAGATAGTTAAAACATAAAAGAGTATCAAACTATCCAACTGATTGTAGTCACTCTTGAAGGTCTAATTGAAAAAGGATGATATAGATCCTTCTAAAGTAAAACTTAAGTCATCTAAAGATAAAGAAGATATCTACAATAAATGCAAAGGTAAAGTTGATTCTTTTAACACTTTAAAACTATAGATATTAAATATTACTGTTTTTAAGAAAATTGCATATTGAATCTTAATATCCAAATACAATATAAGGGATGATAAAGAGGTGGAGAGTGAAAATGACTTGGATTAAAACAAAGCTATACCATTATTTGATTTTTTTAGCAATGATGCCGTTTAGTATGATATTAAAGGTGAGACCTTTGTTATTATGAGAGCACTAACTGTTTAATTCAAGAAGGAAGACCAAAAGTAGTAAATGAATAACATATTCCATACTATATATCATATTTATAGCAAGTGATATAGAATAGTGATTGATCAAAGAAGTTGCAATAAGATGATATTACTTCTCTCATAGAGAAGTTGAGTTTGTCAATTATAAAAATTCAAAGCCAAATAAACTTCAATAGCTTAACAAATGCGAGGAGATCAAGGTGAACAAATAAGTGTTAGCTTCTTTTTCTATTAGGAATTATAAAGATAAGGTATTATGTGATGTAGTGGCTAAGGAAGTTGGTTATATTTTATTGGGAAGGTCATGGCAATATAATAAAAGAGTTGTAGACGATATCTTTAAGAATATATATACCTTTCTAAAGAATAAAATACTAATTACCTTTATATCTGAACACCCAAACAAATTAGTAAGGATCAATTACAATTAAAAAAAAGAATGAAGAAAAAAGAGAGAGAAAAAAAAGTGAGAATGAGAGTAAGAGCTCAAAAGAAAAAGAGATAATTGTGAGAAAAAAGGAGAATGAGAGTAGAGTGATAGCTCATTAGTGCTTTCTATAATAACTAACCTATAATTATACTTTTATACAAAGAGGCTTACTTCAATGTTAGGAAACTTATCATATGTTTTCCTATTGTTACTTTTTTGTTGCAAGAGTATGGGGATGTTCGTTGATGTTTTTAACGAATTACCACACATTATAGAAATTATGCATCAAGTAAACTTTTTATCAAAGTTGTAATTCCAAATCATAAATAGACAAAGGAGATTCAGTGACAAATGAAGGAGTTGATGGATAAGGGCTACGTAAGCGAAAACATGGGTCTATACACATTCTCGTGCTGCCAATGCAAAAAAAAAAGTACTTTGCATATATGTGAGAGTTGCATAGTTATCAATAACATAATGGTTAAATATGGACATCTTGTCCATATGTTAGATGATATGTTTGATATGGTTCTTTTATATTCTCTAAAATTGGTTTGAAAAGTGGATATCATCTTATTAAAACGAGTAAAGTTGTTGAATGGAAAACTATCTTTAAAACTAAGTATAGTTTGCATGAATGGTTAGTTACGTCATTTATTCTTACTAATACATCTAGTACCTTTATAAAAATGACTAATCATTTTTATATGAATAAAATATTGTTAATTATAACATGATACAATTAATCTATAAGATCAGATGTTTGTATAGTGGTTACAATGGTGTGATGTTATCAAGATTAAATTATGTTTTAGGTACATTATACAATATACGAACATCTAACATAATAACTACGATGGTCTAATGTTATCAAAATTTTATTTTGTTTTAGTTATAGTATACATTATACGAATGTATAATCTGACAACACTATAGGATACATTATACACAAAACTTACATGTGGTTTAATAACACTATAAGATACATTATACACAAAACTTACATATGGCTTGATAGATTAAGAGGGTACATTATACACAAAATGAGCGTATGGTCTAATAGATTAATAGGGAAAATTATACACAAAAATTTCATTTGATCTGATAGGTAAATTATAAAAATATTCTAGTTAACTAGGCTTTTTCTCCTTTTACTTTTCTAAATATGCTTTTTATTCTTCTATTTTGTATTTAATCATCATCTTTTATAGCAACTAAAATAAGAAGTTTTCATGGTTTGGCTAATCTTTAGCAAAGGTTTGTTAAAGATTTTAGTATAATTACTACACTATTTACAACAATTGTTAAGAAATATGTAAGGTTTCATTGGTATAGTGAACATGAGTGAACATTTAATGTTATTAAAGAATGATTATGTTTAACACCTTTATTTGCGTTATCTAATTTTTATAGAATTTCTAAGATTACATATAATGCCTAAAGAATAGACATCTAAGTTGTTTTTTCTTATGTAAGATAAAAGGCTAATATTCTACTTTAGTGAGAAATTCAAAAGTAGTCTTGAACTACCTAACTTATGACAAGGAGGTCTATACACTGACGAGAACATTAGAGATAAGACAATATTACTTATGACCTAATAAGCTCATTATACATATAGTCCTTAAATTGTTGAAGCATTTAGAAAGGCAAAGTAAGTTGAAAACCTGCCATACTAAATGGATGGAGTTCATTCAGACCTTTTTATATGTCAATAAGCATAAACGTGGTAAGGAACAAGTGATTGTTGATGCCTTATCTCGAAAGTATGTTATTTTTTCTTCTTTTAATGCAAAGTTGTTAGGATTTGAATATATGAAGGAACCATATGTTAATTACAATGACTTTGGTAATGTATATTTGATATATTCGTTCAGTAAATGTTATATGTAAGATGGATACTTGCTTTTTGAAAATAATTCCATGTGTGATCTATCTGTGCATGAGGCATATAGAAGGGATTTGATGAGTCACTTTAGTATTAAAAAGACATTAGAAACTTTATGTGAACATTGTCATTGGCCTAAGATGAAAAGTGATGTTGAAAGAGTGTGTAGAAGGTGTATGATATGTAAAAAAAGCTAGATCTAGAGTTTTCACATAGATCATATGCACCTTTACTTTTACCTAGTAAGCTATGGGTAGATTTTTCTATGGAATTTATGTTAAGGATCCTTAGGTCAAATAAAGGTGGTCATTCAATAATTTTAGTATATCACATTTTATTCCTCGTAATAAAGATGATGATGTAACTAATATTGCTTATTTATTCTTTAAGGAGTCGTATAATTAAATGGATTTCCTAAGAGTATAATGAGTGATTGAGATACTAGGCTCCTTAGTTACTTTAAAAAAATTTGTGGGATAAGTTGGAAACAGAGTTAGTAGTTTCTTTTAATAGCTATCCTTAAACATATGATCAAATTAAAGTAGTAGATAGGATCTTGACCATTTTTTTTTCTTATGTTATCATTTAAAGGAATTTAAAGAATAAGGAAGAGTGTATACCACTTATTGAGTTTGCATATAATAGGAGTTACTAATCATTTACTATTTGAGATTTTTTATGATTTTAATCCACTAACTTCTTTAGAATTATTATATTTATGTATTGATGAAAGAGTTAGTTTGGATGAGAAGAAGACTGTTGAGATGGTGGAAAAATTTTACGAACTTGTCAAGCATCAAATAGAAAAAAAAAATTGAGCAACATGTGATCAAAGTTAATAAGGGTAGGAAACATATTATCTTTGGACATGAAAATTGTGTTTGGTTGGAAACGAGGAAGAAAAGATTTTCATTATAGAGACAGTCTAAGTTGCATCTAAGAGAAGATGGTCTATTTTAAGTTATTGAAAGGATTAATGATGATTGTTACAAGGTAAAGGTAAATTCCTTAATGGAAAAGTATCTCAAATTACACTAGATGTTAAATTTACAATCTCTGGTAACAATGCAAAAACTTATTTTTATGATTTTTTAAAATCTATTTATACTTCAAATATACAGGTCATATCTTTATAGCATAAATAGTATCACTCCCATGAGGATTGTTATTAAACACCTAAAAAAATTATAAACTTTGTTTAAGGTAAACAATATAATAAATATAGTTAGAAAATAAACTAAACTAGAGAAAATTGACAATTGAATAATTAACAAGGTAGTGGTGAACTTGTGATTAATCAATGATAACAACTTAGGAATTCCTTCTATCCTTGTTTTGATCTCACCTCACCTCCTTAATTTAGTAATACTTGGCCTTAGATATCTAAAATTACCCTCTCTTGAGATCTAACCAAGTAATCCTAATTAAAACAGGATTTGAAGCAATACTATAAGCAGCTAACAGATATAAAATCTCTCTTCAATTTCCTATTATTATGATGTTTATGAGTCAATTATGGTACCAACTCTATCTGTGCAACAAAATATAAATATTCTATCCTAATCTCTTATTCAGACTAAAGATTAAAGCAATAAATGTCACAAAGTATGTTTCTATTAAATCAAGAACATAAAAGTTTAAAAAACAATTCAAGAGTAATTCCTAAAACAAATTTAGCAATTTATAGCTAAAATAAATCCACAATTTTTCATAATCAACATTCAAGAACAAGGAAAGAAAAGGAAAGAGTAGAAGATTGAATCTTTGATATATTCTTCTTTTTTGCCTCTTTGGTCTCCTTATTAGATGTTTTAACCACCTCTTCTTATGTTTTTGGGTGCCTTTTTATACTTCTTAGTCCTCCAGGGCTCTTTCTAGGATTTCCTCACTTGCTTATAATTCAAAAGTAACCCCAAATTATTAAAAATATAAAAATATCATGACTTAGAAATTTTGCCTTTGCACGATCATTTATGTGCACAATTGAGCACTATCTCTTCTCTGCATGCACTACCTAGATTATGCACAATTTTCATGATTAGCACGATTGTGATAGAGGCTCCTCAACTGCTTTAGCTTCAATGCTACACGATTGTACCAATTTTGCATGATCTTGACAGAGACTCCCCAGCTGCTCCATTTTCAATCCTACAAGATCGTGCACTAGTCTTTTTCCTCCAACTTCGTTAACTTTTCTTGAATTTCTGTATCTCAACTTCTCCTTCAAACACATTAAAAATCCCTTAAAACATGCATTAAGGTCAAATTCTTGCTCTAATCAATAATTTTCAAACAAAACACTAAGAAAACCATAAATCTAAGTCCTAAATGCCTGATTATCACCCAAGAAAACTCATAATAACACATTCTACAACCTAGAAAACACACTTTAGAACATGCCTATCAAATGCCTACAAAAAAAGGTTTCTTCTTTCTAAAATATTTGCAACTATCAAGTGTTTATTATGGCTCCTTAATATTACACATTAAGAAGGAAATTGATAGGGTTTCAAATTTGAACTTGTCTAATTCTTCTTATTTCTTCTTGATTTTTTTTATAGTGGAGAATTCTAATTATATATTGACAATATCTCTCTAAATTAAATTGGATTCAGGCATTAGATTAGTCACTTCCAATTGTTAATGATGAGTTATAATACTAGTTAGTTCTTTTCAACTTCTTCCTACTGGATAATTATCTCTTGGAATTTTAATTTGGTGCCTTATTGTAGCCTTCCTGTTTTGGTTATCAACCTATTCTAGTAAACAATTATTTTCATCCTCATTCGAGAATTTTGTATTGAAATTTGTTTACTTAAATTCCTCTTTAACTTCTGCAAATTCATTGTAGTTCTTATGCAATATATTCTACCAGTTGGTCTTTATTCCATCTTTTGAGGCTTCATTAGCTTCCATTAATATGAAATTGGTATCTTCGCCTACTTCTTCCTCATTCAATCTTATAATTTTCAACTTCTCACATAGATCTTTTAATTATCCAGCTCAACACAAAACTTGATATAACCAATTTTTTTAGTTTTGTAATTTATGCATATAGACATATGGGTTTCTTTAATACACTAGCTAAATAGTTAAGTCCCATTGTTCTCCAATATTTAAGCAAGATGTTGCAAAAATTTGTATAAATTGGAGTTTGTTGCTTTCTTTGCTTGTCTAGCCTTTGTCTAGGTTTCCATATTTGTAGCTATAGGTATGGTCAGGTTAGATCGGTGATTGACCTTCTTAGAACACAATTTGAGCTTGGCTCAAAACTCAATCTTGGCTTACATTTTTTGAGTTTGAACTTGATCGAGTTTTAGGTTGCCTAAATCTCTTTTGAAAAATTAAATCCTCCTACTTTTGCTTTGACTTGTCTTAAATGTTCGGACATTTTAACTATACGCTTTTTCTCTCTTCACATTCCCTCGTAAAGATTGGGGAGGTCTGTCTAGTAAAATTGATCTAAAAATCACCTGAAATTATATTTGTTTTTACTAGAAAGAGGCGATTCACATTTAGAATATATTACCTAAAAGTTATGAGTATATGCACCCAAGGGCCAAACAAATCGAGATTTTGTTTTGGAGGACCGAAGTCACTATCAGAGAAAGAAACATGCTTACAAGAATGTTGTAGTTTCTTTTTTCTCTATTAAATTTGTTAGGTAACAGGCAGCCAATTGCATTTGCATCTTAAAATATCTCATGCGAAACATACAACTAAGACCTATCATTTTCGATCTATATTACCAAAATTTCAACTTTACGATATATAGTAAGAATAGGTCTTTCATCTATTTGGAATATTTCTGAGGTTCTTTTGCTCTTAGGTTAATTATTATGCCAAGGAAGCTAGTGATCAGGCTTCTATTTCGTTGCTATGTTAATTTATGTTGAAAAAGTTTATGAAGAAAAGTTGGAACATAGGATTCTTACAAAAAGTTAAGCCCGATTGCCATCATGTTTGACTTTGCATGCAATTTCATAAAGTCGGGTTAGGTAAAGTAAGCTCCTTCATCATCAGGAGGTGCGAAAAGTTGGCAGTGGATCTTGGCTCTTGTGTGGACGGAAACCTTAGTAAAAGTACCTATATTGATGAGGCGGCGATGAATATTTTTTCCTCTTAGGCTTATGAACATAACTTAGATCGCGGGGACCAAAATTGACTCAAAAGATCGTCAACTAATCGTGTCTAAACAACAACTATTCAATTGAATATAAAGCAAGAAATTCATTCTTGGGAGTCCTCTCTTATCGGGCGAAGCTGGTCTCTTGCATCATTTTTTTTTTCATATCACATCTGCATGTGAGTCTATCAGAAACAATCTCTCTATTATGTAAAAATAAGGCTGCGTACAATTGACTTTTTTAGTTCCTGTTTCACTGTAAAATTTCAGACTAATTGCGATGACGACGATGATATCAACTCTTTTCTCATTTTGATTTTGCCAGACAGATGACCAAGTGAAAGTGCTCATTTCCCATTTTCTTATGTCGCGGTTGCGTACCCAACAACGAGTGAAATATCATGTTTTTCTTACGGTGAAGTATCATTTGTCAATCACAAATGGTTAAAAGCAGCCTCACAAGTTCTAATACTTGAAAGGTTTTTAATTCAAGCTTGAAAATTTGGGCTTGAATCTCTTATTAAGTGTATTCAGCTAATAAGTGTAATTGCGTGTAACTTAAAAACACAGTGAAAGTAAAAAGTTTGAACTTTGAACACAGTGAGGAAAATGTTCGCGGAAAAACACAGTTAAACGTTGTTTTCTTTGACCCAAGAAGCGTTCAAAGATGAATGCAGAAGCCCAAGCTTGAAGTTTTTGGGGGTGACTTTAGAAAGTCGAGACTGAAGATCGAGACACCATCATCAATTGCGGTCGAATTCTTCCAAGTTCCACCAATTCCAGATGACTACACCTGCCTAAGCCAAACCGAAACCTGGCAAATGACAATTCAATTCAGGAAATCACTTGCTGTTTGACTCTCAACACATAGACTGGATGCACCGAAGATTCCAAGCCGTTGGACGCGTGACACTTGTCTGATTTAGGTAGGGAGACTATGCATCAAATGGTGTAATCTGATTTTCAACACAAAGCCCGATTTCAAACAACGTAGGACCCACACCCACAATTCTCTTTATACATGGTGCCCAACAAACCCGCGCTTCTTCGTCTTGTATCACAAAGTAACTCTCTCTCTCTCTCTAAGGACAACGAAAACGATACGCACCCATTCCGTCCTAAACAGCAGCTAGCCACCCTTCTTGGTGTCATCATCTCAACTTCTCAGTCCTTTCTAGCACATAATTCAGGGGATGTTCATGGCCCAAGTTCCTATCTTTTCTTATAGTTACTGTAGCCGTTACTACTACAAGTCTCTGTGTTGTTCGTTACTCTCGTTGCTGTTGTTATCGGTGAGAACTTGCCATGGGATCGGAACGTTTGAGTTTGACATCCATCACCGGTACTCCGATCCGGTAAAGGGGATTTTAGCCGTTGATGAGTTACCAGAGAAGGGTAGTTTTCAATATTACTCTGCTATGGCCCACCGTGACCGCGCATTTCATGGGCGGAAACTTGCCACCACAGATGGGTCCACTCCGCTCACTTTTTCCAGTGGGAATCATACTTATCAAATCAACGCTTTGGGATTGTAAGAGCAAATCATACTCCTTTACGTTTTTGTTGTCTTCAGTTATCGTGCATGTGTTAATCGTAATGTTCGCGCTTTTACTGTTGATTACTGGAGGATCATTAATTGTTTAGAGAACACGGTGTTTTGGTTAAATTCTGCTATGCTTGGTTGTTGAGAGGATCGGAGAAAACAGGGTGATAACTGATATGCTTGGTTTAGTTTCCATAAATTCCTCGACGAGCTCATGTTTACCGTTCCTTTAAAGTACCAGTTTGCGACATTTGTATCTTGTCTGTCTTCCTATAGTGGATTACTGAATTCTATGTTGAAGTTTGGGCTGAAGTTGCTAATTCAAGCTTCTGCTTTCGCTTTCCCTTTCTTGTTCGAATCCATTTTACAGCTGAATCTCATCTCCAAGTGTATTTTCTCTCTTTCTCTTTTTATTCCAAATTTGGAGTCTTTTCGTCGTTGCTCTGCTTCCTTTTTTGTTTATATTCGAAAAGCTTGTGCTTTTGTTTTTTTTCTTCCCTTTTACTGATAGACCAAAACTGAAAAGCAAAAACGGACTTGCAATTTTAGCTTTTTTATGCTCGCATCGGTGAGATCGATGGCGGTGATTGCAATAATGGTTTTTCTGCCCTTTTCGTTTCTGGTTCAGTTTTTTGTTACATTCCTGCTAAACTCATAGAACTTTCAGAAAAGACAGTCTAGAGAGAGCGATATTTGCGAAATTTCTGACAACTATCAGACATCAAACTACTTCATTAGTTTTTGCAATTTCAATAACTTGAAAATAGATGAATTTCGAAATTGTCAAAGAGTTCAGTTTTCGGCTTCTACCTTTCCATTTGAAGAGGACTGTTGGTTTTCCAATTTCTTTTAGAATTGTTCTATTTCATTGCAAATTGGTCAAGTAATAGTTTTTCAATTGGTGATTCTGGGAGCAGATTCCGAGGCTTTTCCTTTTGATTTTCTAGTCAGCCGGATTGATTTGTTTCCCTTTTCTTTGCCTGTTCTTATAGTCTAGATGACATGTTTCTTAACCTGAGCACTCTTCTGATTGGTCATTTTGCAGTTTACACTACGCTAATGTTTCAATTGGAACTCCAAGTTTATGGTTTCTGGCTGCGCTAGACACTGGAAGTGACCTCTTCTGGGTGCCATGTGATTGTATTAGTTGCGGACAACTACAAGGACTCGAAACCCCTTCTGGGAAGGTAATAGAACATTATTTTCAAGGATTTTGTTTCCAGAAATTTATGATAGATCATCTAGGCTCCTTCTTTTCCATTTATCCTCTTTTCTTCTCGATAATTTTTTGTAGCTAACTAATACTATCTCATCACCATACTCTTGAAGTATTATACGAAAGATATGTTGTCTTTAAGTTGGTAGAATGGCTTCCCTTGATCGTTGTTTCTTGTTGTTGCGCAAAACAGTGGATACAGATGTCCTGTATTCCATCGTGGCCAGCTTGTGATGGGCTAGATTTTGTTTTGAGTTGTTCAATTTTCATGATTCTACGTCTAAGACGAAGTTGTGTTGCTCTTTTTCTAACTTAAGCTCTGTATATCAAACAGCGAATGGAGTTTAATATCTACAGGCCTAATATGTCATCTACAAGCCAGAATATCCTCTGCAATAACGACTTGTGCTCACAGCAAAAGCATTGCCTGTCAGCTCAAAGTAAATGCCCTTATCAAATAGCATATCTTTCGAATGGTACTTCTTCAACTGGGGTCTTGGTAGAGGATGTGTTGCACTTGATCACGGATGATTCTCAGACAAAAGCTGTTGACGCAAAGATTTCACTCGGGTGGGTTGTTTTGTGTATCAGTAGTTATTAGTTACATCTCTATACTGACCTCCTATGGCGTGCATGGATGCTGGTGTGTGTAATAGCTTTTGCATTATTATGCATAAGTCTAGCTTTTGATTCACAGTTCATAACTATCTCTGTTTAGGGATTCTTATTTGGTATAAGTCACTTGGTGATTCAGACCTCTTCCTTCCTTGCAGTTGTGGCCGAGTTCAGACAGGTTCATTTTTGGATGGTGCTGCTCCAAATGGTTTATTTGGTCTTGGTATGTCCAATATATCAGTTCCTAGTACTTTAGCAAGGGAAGGATATATCCCGAATTCCTTCTCTATGTGCTTTGGACGTGATGGGCGTGGGAGAATCAGCTTTGGAGATAAAGGAAGCTCGGACCAAGGGGAAACGCCGTTCAATCTGCACCACTTACAGTAAGCACTCGCTTGTTTCAGTCTTGATTGAGCCACATAAATTTGAAGACAAACTCACAGACACATATACATGCACTTGACTTTCTACATTTAAGCTCAATGGTGTGATGGTTGTATTAATACCCAGTGAACTTTGTTGTCAGTCCAACTTATAACATCAGCATCACTCAGACAAATGTGGAGGGGAATGCTACTAATTTGGACTTCTATTCAATCTTCGACTCTGGCACCTCATTCACATACCTAAATGACCCAGCTTATACGTTTGTAACTGAGAAAGTATGTTGTTCTTTTATGTCGAAAAGCATTCTGTATCATTTTGTTTCTTAAGATTTCACTATTTTCTGCAGTTCAATAGCCGCGTGAAAGAAACTCGTGCATCTCTTCCTGACATCCCGTTTGAGTATTGTTATAACATTGGGTCAGTTTCATGCGGAAAAACCTCAATTATATCTTTTTCTTCAATGCTTGAGGAACTTACTTTCACCTTGTCTACAGCTCAAATCAAAATGAGATATTGATTCCAACACTGAGTCTGGTAATGAAAGGTGGAGATGAATTCAATATAACCGATCCAATAGTAGTAGTTGCTAGCCAGGTACAATCTTACTGTGATGTTTTATCGGATCTTATCATTAGCCTTGGGTTACATATTTGTTCTTGCAATATGCAGGATGGGGCTAATTTTTACTGTCTGGGTGTTGTGAAAAGTGGAGACGTCAATATCATTGGACGTGAGTATCTGATTACAGCTTTGTTTTCTTATGGTTAAAACTTGCTGCTTGTGTTCTGTTCACTATGGAATTTAACGTTGGGAAATTATACTTTTCGTAATAGTTTTCCTTACCGAAATTTTAATATTTCTGCATATGCATTACCAAAATTCATTAGCTAACAAATTATCTCTGCACATCCAGAAAATTTCATGACAGGTTACCGAGTAGTTTTTGATCGTGAGAGGAATGTGCTTGGTTGGAAGCTATCTAACTGTAAGTGTAGTACCTGAATTTTCATCTCACCTTGTTGTATCTGCTTTTCCTGTGGCTAATGGGATACTTTCTGTTATAGGTTCTGACGATGATAGCTATTCCAACACTCTACCAATCGCCCCGGCTGGTTCTGCAAGGCCTCCTACCAGTGCGGTAATTCCACAAGCTACAGCAGGAAATGATAACAATTCGCAGGTAACAGGGGGATTGCCATCACCTGTAGGAAATCATTCACCCCAGTTGAATCCCCTCAATTTCGTGCTTATAATCGCATTCTTTGCCATTTTTTAGATATCTTTTCCAATCTTTTTCCCATTCTTCTGCTTAGTGAGACTTTTGCCAACTCCTTAGCTTATACACTCCAGACGTTCTTCTTCCCCACATAGTCACACATCAAATTCGAAGAATTGTTGGCCATTCTTTCACTATTATTTTTGTATAAGTAGCATACTTTAAATTCTCAGGTTGTACATACATATCCATTAATTACAGATACAACGGATACAGTATTGTCATATTTCGATTACTAGCTGTTGCAGGTTTATCGATTTTGAAATAATTTTTCTTCCTAATTTGCGTGGATGTACGTTTGTAAGCAGATTGCATTACTTAAACTAGCTTATGTCTAGAACTTGTTCGATTTTTAAATGGTCCTACCGGGCACATGATAGACTAAAGAGCTAGGCGCAATGACTGATTGAATGATGAAACATCAATGCCCCAAGAAAAACCATATAATACAATGATGAAAGTATAACTGGCAACGGCAGAGTCTAGTTGTGTGAATTCAAGTAAAATTGAAGAATCTACACAATAGGGAATATATTATCTAAAACCCTCGAGTCCGCCTGATCAGTTTGTTCATAGCCTGAATGAATAATTCAGGTAAATTATGGATCTTAAGATGGTTCATTAGCTATAGGGAGCAACTGTAGTCTTACCCTTTAAAGATACAAATTGCATATTAGGAAGCAACTGTAGTCTGTCTCCTGAAAGATACGTATCGAATATCATTCATTAAATTAGGTAAAAGAACAAGGCATAAGAATTCCCGTCTATAGTCTATGGACATTGTTTAAATATGTGGTCATAAATCACAACATAAGAATTTACTCACTCTGCTGATGAACAAGTACGAGAAGCAATAATCAGAGAACAAAAGGAATTTTGCAGTTGGAGCAAAGTCAACCTTTGCTTGGAACAAACTGTGATCCCTCCCTAACTCGATTCCACGTCTGCTAGTCTATGTAATAGTAGGGAATGAACACTTGGATGTTACCAAAATTTCGTTTTCCCCGAAATCTTCACTTCTTTTTACTGCGTGAACCAAGGATGATACTGATAGCTCTGGCTAACAATATATCCTTCATTCCCCTTATGTTTGAAATTTATTTTCTTTCTTCCTACCGGAGGGCAACTGCACCTGTTTTGACTTGGTCTTAACTGATTTTATCAATGACGATAACTCAAGCTTCTCTCTCTTTGGTGGTGAAATCTCAGAGCTCACATTCACATTGGCGTTTGTCTGATGATCAACCGATGGTGACAGAGTGCTGGTAATTTGTTTATCGCACTCATTTCCCAGCAATTCGTGTTTGTCATCCCTATGCCGCTTCCTAGCCAATTGGCGGGCATACGCTGCGCTCCTGTCACAGTGAACTCAAACTTTTAGTTTAAATGAGAAGCAACCTAAATGAAATAACACATGCACACAGAAGTAATATCCGATAGAAAACAAGTACATATGAGAATTAAACATTTTTCACGCTGCATCATAGTGGTTAGTTGTGCATAAGCAGTACCTTTTGAACTGTGGATCCGTGGGATCCAAAGCAAAGAGAGAAGTGAAGCGAGCTGAAAACCGAGGATCGTCAAAATCAGCAACTGGCAATTTTTCCTCGTCGGGAACTTCATCTCTCCTTTTACCTTTTGCTTTCTTAGGTTTCAAGTTGTAACCCTTACGACCATCATCAGTCCCCTTATCATCAGCAAGTAACAATTCAAGCTCTGCTCTGCTTGCCACTGCTTCCTCATCTCCATCCTGGTCTGCCTTATCATTTTTGGCCCGAGAATTTTTCTTCTTTGCTTTTTTCACCACAGCCTCTTCAATAAAGAAATCATCTGGTTGTTCTGTTTCTTCATCAATATTGCTATTCTCATCATCTGAAGAGTACTTGGATTTATTTTTTCGAGCCTTCTTTTTCTCACGTGTTTTTTTCAATACTGCTTCCCAAACACTTTCTGGTCCCTTATTCCGCTTTTCCAAGACACGCTTACTTATCTCCTCCAAGCCAGTGTTGAAAGTAATCTCCATATCTTTGCCTTCCTCCTCACCACCTCCATCTGACCCATCACCAGACAGAAGTAAAGCACGATATTTTTCTCGCTTACCATGGTTTCTATTCAATGCATCCACCATCATATTCTCATTCTCACCATCATCATCAGTTTCACTTTCCTCCGAAGCTAAAAACTCCTTCAACTCCAGTTCTGCTAGCTACAGGAAAACAGATTAGGCATGACAAAGTTGCAAGAAGTATACAAAATCTCCATCATTTGAACACAATAATTGATATATGATGTCCTTTCTCATTGAGCAGTGTATTTCAAATATGGTTTTACAACTCTAGTAATTGTTTCTTCTATACTCCTTGCTCACATCAATAAATCATGCCATGTCAATATATGGAAGAATGACTCACGTGTTCAAGTATATCAACGTGTCAGACATGCGCAGAGTATTTACGTAGTCAACTATGCCTCATACATTACAAAATGTTCAGTATATGAGAAAACTTATTAGAAAATTTTGTGGAACGTTTGCACATGACCAAATGTCCAGCTACATGCAACTAGTCCTTAGTGAAGCAGCAGTAAGATCCTTTGCTTTCCTTCATTGAAGTTCATGTGCACGCTTCAAGTGTCTGAAGGCCATATTACCAATGAGGAATCCAAAATGATCAATAAATGCCAAAGAGAGAAAAAGAAGAATCAACTCAAAGAAGTCATGCTTCTTTACAAGCTAATCAAGTAGCCATCTCCAAGAAGGCAAAGCTCTAGTGGTTAAAGTTTCTTCCAATACAGGGTTTCACTCGTTGAACATCAAGTCTAAAGCCTAGAAACTCATTTTAACTTGATTAGGATATATCATGTCCCCACAAGACAAATGAAGCAAAATACAGAAAGCAAAACAATCACAATTTTTAAAATGCAACATAATACTCTAGTGGCGCCTCAGGTTTTCACCACCGATGAACAAACTAAAAGAGTAGTCATCCATTACACTTCCACATGAAACTTGAAACAATAGACTAATTAAAAGCAAATTCAGGTCAAGCTCAAGCACCTGATCAGCAGTAAATTTTCTTCTCAAAGTCTTTAAACGCTGTGGCTCATCTTCATCCCAAGAAATAGGGATGTTACTGTGCTGAAGTGCTCTAGTTTGGAAATCCAATCCCTCATAACCTGTAGGTTTCTAAAGGGCGGTAGTTGAAGCACCAAAGAAAGCCCAAAAAGTTAAAGGCTGCATTTTTTGCTAAAATAATACTCTTTAAGTGCTGCAAAGGACAAAAATCAACCGTATGCTATAGTCCATTATTTCAAGTCATGTCAGGAACAATGCTATAGTCCATTATTTCAAGTCATGTCAGGAACAAAATTTCCGAGGTCAAGTATTTCTCTAGAGAAAGTAACCATAAAAAAACCACCAATCATTGGCCAAATAAACATGTACCTCTGTAGCAACATCACGTGGTGGATGTTTAAATTCCATTGAATCAGGAATAAATCTCAAATCGAGCACATTGGAAGACCTTTCAAACTCAAGTCCATCACAAGCTTTGTACAGATGCTCTGAGGTTGCAACTGAATCACATTCCACAACAGCATAGTAGTACCTGACATAAAACAATAAGATTAAAAATACATGGAAAGCAAAGGAACCATATTACAAAAATATGAAAAAGAGGTTGTTGTGAAAAGATGAGAAGTTGCAAATTCTTATTATTACCTAAGCCTACTTTTCTCATAATCACGCAACTTCTCATAGTCAATCTCGTTGTCATCATCATCTTCATTTTTTCTCTCTTTTTCATCATCGAATAAGGCAACAGGACCATGGATTTCTTCCTCTTTCATGCGTTGAAGCCCAAACTCAGAGGGATAAACAGCAACAGACAATATTTCTCCATCTTTTGGTAGAAATGAACGCAAGACTACAAACAAATCAGCAGCCTACATAATCCAATTATATCATTAGTAAGTTCACAATACAAATGGAAAGATACACAGTAAACTTTTATACACAGACAGAGACAGTTTATGATTGGAACTTTGTGTAGATGGTATATACTACCAGTTCTAGTACCTAATAAAATTGGACCAAATAAAGAAGAAGATAATGATGATAAAATGAGAAATGGATTAGAATTTAGTCAGGAGAAATCAAGTAATATGTTTTTTAATAACTTTAGAATTGGCAATCGCTACTCTGTCAAATGCACATAATAGCCTACAAACTATGTGTTCCAAGTAAGTCACCGACAAGCTAACAACTAAAAGCCAAGTTGGCTCGTCAAACGATAGGTTCAATCCAACTGCAATTGCAAGCTCTAGCATGTCTCCAATTCTGACCAGCCATCCTAAGTTTTATGCGAGTTGTAACCCTCTTACTGCGACTCAAACATGCAAACTATTGGGCTGGGAAGCTCTTGGGAGGAGGGAGAAGTTGCTCTACTGATTGGACCATCCTTTGGGTGATTAAATCACATAATAACCACCAAGCGGCATCATAGATGAGCAAGTCATATTGCTAAACCTATATTCTCCACATTTACGGTACCTTTTCTGAACTTTAAGCAGACTCCAAACTTTAAAATTTGAAATATCTAGACAATAAAGTACTATCAAAATAATTTCAAGATGACCATGGTTTTATATAATAATAGCAAAAACAATTGAGTTTCTCCGTTAATTTTGAAATCAGACAAATACAATAGCCATAATTCCATGTCCATAAGTAACAAAATTCTCCAACTACAATAACATACCCGAACATGCTGCCAATCCATATTAACAGCAGCAAGCCTGCGGGTTCCATCCTCAATTAAGGGTACATTTTCCACCTGTTCCGCATTAAAAAAAGTAACCCAAAAAGGTTATACGTACCATTTAGCCACCGTACAGCTTTAAAAACAATGCCATAAGAATACAAAAAGATTACTCCCTCACAAAACTTGGCGGATAACTCTACTTTCTTTTAAAACAATCAAGCACAAGCTCCGAACGTACCTCTACATCAGGCGTTTCATCGTCATAATCCACCTCCACATCGTCCTCTTCGTCCGTGCTAGAATCCGCTTCACCTCCCTCTCCGCCGTCCTCCGATTCTTCTGACTCACTAAGACTCGATTCTCCGCCACCCAATTTATCCAATTCCTCACTCTCACTCTCCACTACCATCTCCGTATTGATGTCGTCAAAAGCATCTTCTTCATTTTCCTCCAATTGTCGCTTTTCTTCTTCTTCTTCTTCTTCTTCGAGACGATAATAATGGCGCAGAGAAGCTCCGGAATTTTGCTTCTTAGGCTTCCCGCGCTTGTCCGACGGAGCAGAAGATGACGCAAAACTCTTGTCGGTGAACATGCGATTGAAGCGGGAGTCGATCGCAACCTTGGAATTGTGTTTTGGAACTTTCTGGAATCGAGGGTCCCAGTGTACCGACGCGAAGCGGGGATCTTCGATGATCTTCTTACCCCCTTCATGGTTCTCGTGGTCGTCACCTGAGGCCTTCTTAGCTTTTTTTTTCATCTTCTTCTTGTCGCTCTTGTGGTCTTTGTCCTGAGAACCCATGGCAAGGAAGGTTTACAGCAAAGAGCTTTAGGGTTTAGAGTTTCAAGAGATGACAATACTATTAGAATGGCAAGTATATAGAGTATAGACGCGGGAATCGTTTTAACTTTTAACTAGGGTTTCATCACTAAGCCGTTTGCTACTGAAGACTAAGCCGTTTTAGCATTAGTCAACTCCCGACGTTTGAATTGATTCTATGGTATAATTTACAATCAAATCGCATCGATTTTATTATAACAATATAGCTTTATACACACCCATACATATATATAATAGAAAATTGACAACAACATTTTAAAGTGTGCATAAAAAATCAGCTTCTAAATTTTACTATAAATAAGTTCATTGATGATATAAAGTAACTAGAGAGTTTAAGTATTGTAAGTTTAGGCCCCAGCTTAGGTCTTTGTGAGTAGGCCTAAGGTGAGGGTTTAGGATAGAACTTGAGCTTGACTTACAGATTTCCTCTAGCAAATTTGTAAAACCAAATATTAAGATGTTTTCCTGACATTTTCCCTTTAATACTTAAATTAGTAAAGCTAAAGAGAGGAATGAGAGAAAGTAAGTATGAAAAGAATGACCTAATAATTAAGAATAGTGATTTATAAGTGTCTATGTTGGTGTAACTTGTCTATCTCGTGCAATATTGAAAGATCCTTAGTTTATTAGGATACAAGTTAGGCTCTAGTTCATAAAAGTTTGACTAATATATATAATTTGCCCACCGAGTTTTAAACACAAGCATTCTTTAAGGTTACAACTTTTAGTTTGTAAGATATATTGTCTCATTCTTTTTAGCTACTTATCAATCGAGTTCTTATCACTTGCCAATTATGATTCCTATTCAAAAGATGAGACTTAAATCCTATTTTTTCAAATTAAATTTTAAACTCAAGTATCTAAGTTGAAATAGGGAGGAGGTTTAACATTAGGTTTGTAGTCGACAAAAAATTATGATATGCGTTTATCTTATTTTGAATGGCTATAGGATGTGTTAACATTCACACTAAGATTGTGGTCACATTTGAAATAAACACTTTTCCTTTGGACATTAATCCATGTATAATACATCTTTAGACTTATATATGAAGAAAAATGTACCTTTTTGAATTGCAAGCCCTTTGGTAGAAGACAAGGTCTTGAGTCGTTAAAACAATCCATCTCATACCATTAAGGAATATATATTGTGTGTCCTCTTTTTTATAAATACCTATATCCTTTATGTTTATGCGCTTTCTTTGCTTTAAATCAAATATAAGATTTGAAGAAAACTAGTCGATCAACTATCATTCAATATAGGCTTGTCATCTTCATATAGGAAGGCTCATCTAGTTTCTTTCTATTAAGATAATACCCATACATAGTGGTTGTCAAGTGAAAAGAGTTATAACACCAAGATTAGGAGTGAATTTAGTACTAACTCAGAGTTAGTAAGATGTAAGCATATGGTTATACACAACGAGGAGCCTCCTAAGTGAACACATGACTAGAAGTGGAAATTTTTTATTACTCTCTTTGAAAGATGGTAGTGAATGGGATTTCAAGCTTATATTGAGTGAACCTAACCTCTGGTTTACTAGTAAAGGTGGCCTTTTTCTACTCATGCAAAGGTTATAGCCATTGTTTGGAAGGTAAGTAATAATTTATTCAATCAAAAAGATGGAAAGTATAGAGATTATTGAATGATTACTCTTACAAATATAGCTTGTATAAAAACCAGCCAAATACACAACTTTTAAAACCTAGCATCAGCCTTTTCTACATCCTCAATTGTTGTCTGATTCAGTTACAAGTGAAGAGTAGATAAAGATCTAACATGGTTGCCATTCTTAACTTGAGGTAGAACTTCATCCAGTTGTATCTTTTATAATCTTCTAATTTCCTAAAGATCTTTGTGTTTCACATTCTCCAAATAAAATGCACTAACATAACAAAACCAGCCTTGAGCACTTTTCGATCCCCTTTGCAATTCCAGTTCAATCTATTTACCTATAACAAGCAGTCCATCTAGCTGAGACCTCTATCTTGAAGATTAAATATGCAGATAAATTTTATCCATAGTTGTCTTGTTTGAATACACCTAAAGAAAATATGATCTATTGTATCATCTTCTGTATAACATATCGGGCATGATAGGTCTAGAATCTGAAATTTTATCTTATCTCTGGTACATAGTTTTTTCCCAGTTGCTAACCAGAGCATAAAGAAGTGTGCTTGGAAAATTCCAGATACCTATATCAGTCTAGAGAGGGAGGAGTTGAAGAGTGGACCAAGCTATAGTTGATTACAAGATTGAGCCATAAAGTTGTGTGACATGTATCGCTCCCATCTAATCTCATATTCCTATATCTGATCTGGTAATGCGAGTAATCGATAGATGAGTAATGCGAGTGGGACAAAGAAGTTTGAAAGAAGTTAAGGATGTTTAACATTATCATTGAGTTGTTTTATGTCACAAAGTATCTAATTTCTCACTTTTTTTTTGCTAATATATGTGAGATGAAGTTCGCATTATTTGAGTGGATTATTCTTTTGATGAAATTATTCAAATAATGAAAAACAAGATGATAAGAAAATTTGATGAGATTGAAAATACCATGACAATAATTGATGTCCTGGATCCAAAATACAAGCTTGCATTAATTGAATATTATTTGTAACATTTTATGGTGATTGGGTAGTTTAAGAATTATTGTTCAAGAATGGGTAAAGAGTTGGATCACAACAGTATAGTATTAGTTTCAACTTCCGTTGGTACATCATCATTAAGCAAGAACCCCAAGGCTAAAGAACCTGAAACTCCTTAAACACATACTTTTGATAGAACATGAATAAGAAGAAATATCTAACCCTAATGAACCCTCAATCAATTATATGAAAGGAAACACAAATAATAAGGTTGATTTGAAAACAAGAACGGAAATTTGTCACAAGCATTTACCTTAATAAGAATTATATTCTTGATGCAATATAAGAAGACAAGAAACCCTCCCTTAAGAATAAGTTATTCAGCCAATCTCATCATTAAACAATGTTTATTATTATGTATTTATAACCCTTGAAAAGAAAAAACACCCTAATTATGTAAAAGGTCTTTAAACATGGGGTCTCCCACCAAAATAATTAAATCCCAAACTAATATTTCTAAAATACAACCCATTAAATCTAAAAGTTTTAAACAAGCCCAAGACATAAGTAATGGGCTAATGAAAGTTATACTTATAATATAAATAATTAATTAAATAAGAAGAAAAGTCTTCTTGCTCATTCCGCTCAACTTGATTAGTTATCTTGTCATTAGCCCTCATTGTCTCTCGAGATTTTATGCCATCTATAATTCGGCCCATGTAGGATTGAAGCACTTCTTTGAACTTCTTAACTCTTGATCTTGTTATTGGTCCCTTCGACATTACTAGCTCATATTTGGCGTTATTTCACTTAAAAAGTTTCACGATCATGTTCATATCAAAGAAAGTATCAACTTGGTTTCAATTTAAAGGAATTTAAATAGAAAAATAAGGTTTATGATTTCAAATAATAGAACAAAGTTGGACAATTCATGGGGAATTGATATTTTCAAAATAGCTTATGAGCATTTGATATATTAGTGTGGAAGAAGTTGAAGAAGTTTAATACCTAATTATGCAAACAATTGGAAAATATTTGTTTGCTATCCCAATATCTATATATGCTTTTCAGTATGTTTTTAATGTTAATAGTTAGATAATGAGTCCTTATCATAGCAGGCTTCATTTGACAACTTTGGAAGTGTTAAAGTACATTAAAAGTTGGTTATTTACCGAAAATATTAAAGGTAAACTCTATGATACTTTAGTTAATTTTATAATTATATATCATATGAGCTTATATTTTCTTATAGATATATATATATATATAT
>JANITW010000236.1:16533936-16548120 GCA_027564335.1 Erythroxylum williamsii | reverse complement strand
GAGAGAGAGAGAGAGAGAGAGAGAGAGAGAGAGAGGGAGAGGATGTGAATATAAAGGATCAAGGTCATTCATCATCGTGTAAGTTTATTTAAAGAAATATCCATCGATGAAGGTATATTTATTTATTAATACTCATGTATTCATTCAGTTAATTTGTTACATAATAATTTTAAAATATAAAGGAATTGGTGCTAAGTATTGACAATTTTGACTATATCAAAGATTAACAGGTAATTGTGAGTAATGTTGTTCCCTTCAACAAAATATATAAGTTCAACTTTTAATCCACATACACTCTAGCATTACAAGTAGTACTACCATATAGTTATTAATTAATGTTGAAGTTACATCTATTGCCAATAAAAAGAACTAGGACATGATGAAAATGATTTAGAATTTGAAACCAATTTTTTAATTGCATGAAGCTCACCATTAAGCCTGTTGATAGTATTGTAACCAGTCGCTCGCTAGACCTGTCAAAGTGGACAAGAAAGTGTGACGCATAGTTATGTATATTCCTCTATGTAGATCCATTGTTTCCCTCAATCACATAATATGATCACACAAATATGCCATCCAATTGTAGTGCTTAAATGGCCGTATATTGAATTTCGATGAAAGAGTTATTGAAATTGACACAACCGTGCTCCTGATCTTGCTCATATTACAAATTAACTGATGTTTCTCTATGCACAGGGGTCTAGGACATAACTTAAGGTTCAAATGCTATTTCATCTCTGTTCTCTATTCAGTTTACTTCAACAAGGATCTATGCAAAAGAAACATTGACTAACTGTGGTTGAATATAAAATCCAACATCAACATGAAGAATGGATCAGAGTAACTCAACAACTGCAGTTGCTAGCCCAGGCTACCAGCTATCTCAGCTTGTTTACTTCCTAACATAATCTCTGCCAACTGAATATTGCCACCAAGGGCCACTACCTTGTGCGTTGGCATAAAAGAGAAGCCGTCAAGAAGCGTCACGCACTTTAATCCCCACTTTTCCATTAAGAATTCGATAAGATGATGTCCACTGTCCATAATTGAAATAGGAAATATATGAAGGCTTGTCATATCAGAAGTAGGCTTGTCATTAAGATGCATACTAAAGGAGAACAAGCTAAACGAGAATTTTGACACGCACACGCCCAACTACCTTCTGTTATGGTAAGTGGTAATGAAGACAGACCCTGGAGAGTTTTGAAGCAGAAATGTGACGGTGGCAAAGAGGTCATCAAAGGCTTAGCAACATAAATGGCATTCGTGTTTTCAGTCTCAAGCCAAACGACTGGGAAGTATAGAACAAAACTGTAAGGCAGAATAGAATTACCACTTGCATCGTAAAGCACATCAGCCCCGAGAATAAAATTCAGCTTTAAACTGAATAAAGCTGCATCCCAAACCCCCCATGTCAGCCCCAACACCTATAAAATAGAACTGGATTTCGTAAATACTACTATCAGAGCTGATTGTAATTACTCTGCAGGTTAAAACCAAAGGCAAAGGTGACTTCTTACTTTACATTTAACTTTGTTTAGGTCACAGACTTTTTTCATGTTGTCTAGCACCTGTCAATCATAGAGGAATGAATCATCATAGTTCAGGATAAGAAGTAACAGGCCCAGCCGAACTCATGAATTATAAAATGCACACGGAAATAAGATAGGCTTCTTCTCTTTAGGATCTAAAACCACAGGAATGACAAACCGAATACATCCCAGAGAATGACTTAATTTATAAAATGGATTTGCCCCATTTTTGCACTAGGAAATAATTTATCATGAGGGCCAGTGCTAGATTACAGGGACTTGGTAAGACAAAGATAGTTTAGCGCAAATGACTCGTGAATGCTATTCCTTCCTCATTGCTCTGTTGATTAAACTAGCTTCTTTGCATCCTTATTATCACCAAAAGATGCAGTTAAGTAGATCAAACTTATATTCTTTAGGAAACCTATTAAAGTTCCTATGCAGCATAAATCACAAATGTTGCTTCAAATAGTGGCTCCTAAGAGTGACAAAGAGCCCACATTTGGGCTGTATCAGAAATCTCCAATCAATTCAAAATAACATCAAGATTGGCATTAAACATATAGGTCCCAAGAAATCAATAAGCAAGTTCAAAACCTCTATTTTGCTGGAATCGTCTGTAAGAGTCACGTCCAAGCCCAACTTAGCAGCTACCAGTCCAGGCAAAGAAGTCCCAGCACCGAGCTGCAGAAACAACATGCATAACCAAGTGCTTATAAATGGATTCAGAGACACAAATGAGATTAGCTAAATTAGGAAAGGAATAAAATCACCTCAAGCACTCTAGAGCCTGAAAAGCGCAACCTTTGCTGCCAAACGTACTCGGCCAAGATCACACTACAAGGCCACACAAATAGCCCGTAATCTTCCTTCATATTCTGAACCAACGCCACCCCAAGCCACAATACAAGATACAGTTTTGAGTCTTTTCTTGTAATTAGAAGCTAACTTGCTCCGAGGAGTTGGATGAGTACCTCGTTAATCGAGATAGAGAATACTGGATTTTCCAGATCATCGCCAAAATCATGCCGAGAAACTGTCGTCATAGTCCGACGCGACGGTCTCTCGTGGTCGCGGTCGTCATCGCCACGCTTCATCTCTGCCAGTGCGTTGTCCAAACGTATCGCCGCATAAACGGTGCGTTTAAGACAGCTAACGTGTTTGAACGGGCCATGATAAGGAGTGGCCCACCTAGTAAAGCGAGGGCATCGGATTGTCAACACATGTTACACTTCTGTAGTTATCCTGCGTCTGGTCTTTCTATAGTTGTTGGGCTTTTTCTGGAAACAACCCCGATCTTGTATCTTTCTCTTGTCCGTGTAGTAGCCAGTGTCAGTTTTTGCTCATGGCTCTTGTTCATTACTTGATGGCTGTTCCCGTTGAAACTTCTAAGCACCAAAAACGTCCGATCATTACTTCTTCTTCTTCTTCTTATTCTTTTGCTACTCGGCCTTTGGTTTCTTTAGCTCTCTCTTCCTCTTCCCTCCAATCCAAGTCTTGTGGGCTGTCAAAACTCCGAAGAATTGGACATAAAGGTCAGTTCTTTTCACTGGTTTGTTTGGTTATTATCCATGTCATTACATCTTTGATTACAGTATGCCTAGAAAGCCATTATGGGCATATTGAATTATAAAGATTTATCATTTGGAAGAGGTCATCTTAGCTCTTAGTAACGAACTTAAGAAGCATCAGAGGAAGAGGATATTTAACTCTTTCGTTCCTTTTTCTCTTTGAACTGTGGCGTACAGCGAGGGAAGCTTTGGAAGTGCTTAGCAATCATTTATTGATTCCATAACGGGATTCGGTTGATAAAAGGAGAACCTTGAATAACTAAAACATTGGAAAAGCCTTGAATTTGTTTGAGTGCCATAATTATGCTTGTTAACTGTGGAAAATAGGGTACTAGTGGCCTCTTTTTGTTTGTGGGGTGACGGGACTGCCATACTGGTGAAAGATTCTATACATCTACATTTACGTAGGGGTTTACAAATGCTTTCTTCGGAAGTTGGCCGAGAGAGGGCAACGTGTAGGGGGTTCGAGTTGGCCTTTGGCCATGGGAGTAAGTGAGTGGAGGGACTAGGGATATTTGGTTAATTAGTTATTAATATGCCAGTTGCTTCTGTGTTTCACTTGGAGACTGAAATTTGTTGACCTCATCCTGCTATTTCAATAGATTGTTAGAAGAAGTTTGATATTTTCAGTTTGATGTCATTGTCATTACATAAGTTGTTGGTGACCTGGTCTTTATAATGCTTGTTTCATTAGCAGCTAAAGCTACGCCACAAGAGTCAGAAGTCAATTTAGCCGCGGATGCCTTTACTGATTTCAAGCATCTGCTTCTCCCAATCACGGACAGAAATCCTTATCTTTCTGAGGGGACAAGACAGGTGAACTTTCTTTCTTTAGGTAGCTATGGTCTTCTGCTTGCTCATGAAAGAACAAATAGTTTCCATCAAGACTTGTATAAATTTCTTCCTCTCTCTTTTTTATTTGGATAGGCATGTTATTTCTTTCATTATTGGCTTTTATGTAAGTCTTTGTGCTTTCTAATCTAAGTTGGTATGTTATTGTTAAGACATTGATTTGAACCGTCAAGTGTAGAATTCTATTCCTTTGGCCTTACTGAATCATTTCTTTCTTGCCCATTTCATTTTGTTGTTTCTGTTGATAGGCAGCTGCAACAGTTACTGCACTGGCAAAGAAATATGGAGCTGACATAACTGTTGTGGGTGAGAACATACTGACCTACACTTGTTCCGTCACAAACTACCTATATTGTAGAGGTTCCTCTCTGGCACATGTCAGATGTAATGAAATTATAAGTTGATTGTCGAACTTTATGTTTTATGTAGTAATTGATGACAAACAGAAGGAAGCGCTGCCAGAACATGAAACCCGAATGGCCAGCATACGCTGGCATCTCTCTGAAGGTTTGTATGTGATCCCATAATTTCATGGATTTGAATAGGCAGTGGTACAACAAGGTAGCAAGAGTTTGAATGATCACAGTTAATAATCAGATAAGTATATTCTTGCTTCAATCTGAGCAGAAAGCATTTGAAACTCGTAATTGAAATGAAAGAAACTATGCTATATATGTGTGCATACTGATTGCGTTGGTTAATTTATGGGAAGGACATGCACCATTGAACAAGTGTGCACCGAAGTTCTACTATCACTCTGTCCGTCAGATGTTAAAATACGTCTTATGGCATCATCTTCTTGTGTCCTCTATGTCTGTGTCTAAGTTACTTACAAATACTAGAAACATTATAGGTGGATTCCAGGAGTTCAAGTTGTTGGAGCGACTCGGGGAAGGGAACAAACCCACTGCCATCATCGGTGAGGTTGCTGATGACTTGAACTTGGATCTCGTAGTTCTGAGCATGGAAGCAATTCATTCTAAGCATGTGGATGCAAATCTGCTAGCCGAATTCATTCCCTGCCCTGTGTTACTCTTACCATTGTAAAGTGTAGCCTCTGAAGAGCCATCATTTGCTGAACTGTCGTCAACTTCCATTTTTTCTCCAGAGTCTCCACATCCGTTTTGGTTTGACCCTTGTGGCTAGTTTGGCAATGTGCCTGCTGGATGTATCTGTCTGTGGGTTTATGTTGTGGTTGTCCTAGAACTAAGAGAGGCTAAATGTTATTCATAGAATGACATGTACATGCATCTGATCTTGATAAATGGACCTCTAATTGGTATCGGATTGGATCTCTTTTTGCCCATTTACATGTATAATTCAGCATGGTCTTATCGTGTCTTGGGCCGTACTTCTCAAGCTCGTTGCAATGACTAAGGTAAGTACTTACATTCACTTTGCTGGAGAGAGTTTTTCGAAGAATGGCAACTTTGACTTGGATGACCTAAGTTAAACATTTACGCGTATTATCTTACAACTAGGTGGACCATACACCTGAAGAATTTTTTAGGTCCTTGTACTCATGCCTAGCTTTATGTTGTTTCAAGGGTCTTTGCAATTGACATAAATGGTTGAAGGACTTGGATGGGACTATAGGAGGAGAAGTCAGAAGAGTTTCTTTTCCTAGATTCTGTACTTGTTATTAATAGAATCATTTGTTTAGGGGCAGCTACGTTTTACGGGGAAGTATTCTTTGTTTCTTCACCTGAACGAGTTGGGAACTGGGAAGCAAAATGTTCAAGTTTTCCTATAAGCCACGAAGTAGGACATCCCTGCCTGCAACCGAAGGCGACGTATCTCATTGTAGGACGTGTTTTTGAGAGGAGGGACCAGTATGATAAGGATTGGTTTAAATTTGTCATGAACTTGAATTGAATAGCCTAGCTATTTTCTGAGGAGTCAGTATTCAGTACTCATCGTCAGTAGTTAACAAGCTGCTCCTGGAGACCACCCTTAACCCGCAGATCCGCCAAAATATATCAGTTACAGTGGCCATAAAAGGGTGTTCGAGTTCCTAAATAAGCGTGCTTCATGAGTGTGTGCACTTAAATTCCAGAGAAATTTGTTCGCTGATGTATTTTTAAGCCCCAGAATCCATGAAATGAAGGAAACCATTCAACTACTAGTCTTCAACACAAAAGCATTTCAAGGTTTAAATGAAGATTATTCGACCGGAAATCCAACAAGAAAGGACACCATCAAATTGGCCATCAACAAGTAGCCACTCCAACCCCCTGGTAATAATCATTCAATGAAATACCCAGCCCACTATATTGTGAGAGTCGTACGTTTCTGTGAGCATGGGCAAGGCATGACTAGTTGGTGGAGTAACTGCGGAAGGACCCCAAAGCTTTAGCTGCTCCTGCTCGTAGTACGAATTGATGGTAGAATGCTGCTGCTAGAGCTCCAAGAAATGGTCCAACCCAAAATATCCACTGTTCGTCAAGAATCAGAATTAGAAGCCAAATCAAGTCGCTGGCAAATTAATTTCTCAATTTCTAGAAAAGGAGTTGTGTTGGATTTCAGTCTAGAATCATCTAAACTTTTATTGTTTAAGGATTCAAGCTGTTGGCCTGAGGCCTAAAATGAGATGAATTGTACAAGTTTTGAACCATTCTGTCAAGCTACGGGCCAAGAATAAATCACATATAACTTTCTGACGATGTAAATTAATTAAGAATTTAGATGATAAAGACATGATGAGATTGGAACGGAGAGAAATGAGGAGACATGATGAGAAGAATAGTCTTAACGTACATGATCGTCCCAAATAGTTTTCTGGTTGTAAATCACAGCCGCTCCAAAGCTCCTAGCAGGATTGATGCCTGTGCCAGTGATGGGAATCGTGGCCAGATGCACCGTAAACACGGCAAGCCCAATGGGCAAGGGAGCCAAAACCTGAGACAATACAGTACACACGTGAAAATCAGCCTTCCGACCAAAACACACTCATGCTTCCTAGGTTTTCAACCGCTTACAGGAACATGGGAATCGCGAGCTTTGCGTTTGGGGTCAGTGGCCGAGAAGACGGTGTAGACGAGAAGGAAAGTGCCAAGTATCTCAACTCCCAAAGCAACAGAGTTTGAGAAGCCAGAAGCCACTGAGTTGGCACCGCCGCCTACATTGTTATAGTAAGGCTCCGTTAAACCCTTCACCAAACCGACTCCACAGACAGCCCCCAGGCATTGCGATACCATGTAGGCTAGGGCTCGTGTGAGCGACACTTTCCTAGCCAGGAATAGCCCGAACGTCACCGCGGGGTTAATATGGCCACCTGTTGTTTAAACAAAAAAACAAAAATTGTTGAACATGACACTAGTTTTATTCAAGAAAAATTCTTGGAGGAAGCAAAGAAAGCTCTAGTCGATGGAACCGTTAGACTGCGTGGTGTACCAGAAATCCCTGCAGTGCAGTAGACAAGAACGAAAATCATGCCACCAAAGGCCCATGCTATACCAAGATAACCAACACCGCCACAACGGTCCGTCTCAGATTGCACTTTGTAGCCGATGACTGTGGCAACACCTACGAAAAGGAAGAGAAGTGTGGCGACGAACTCTGCGATAATAGCTCTGTAAAAGGACCAACGCCTTAACTCTTCCATGTCTAATAAAGAAGCTGGTGGAGGGTCTATGTAGTCCTTCCCGTGGTGGTGAACGTGGCTCTCCTCTGCCATAGCAAAATTGCTACACAACTCGCTTCGTACTCTTAGTTCTTGGCGTCCCTCTGTGGATGCTTGAAAATGCTAAGGAATAGAGCTAGAACCAGGAATTTAAGGACAAGATGCTCGAGGGGCCGGGTTACGTTGGAGGTTTGCCTACATTGATTACGAGACTATTGTCTTGTAGATAAAATGGTGCACGTTTGGAGGGGACCATTATGTGTGATACAGTCCGTTCTGTTGCCAAGGCTCGTCTGTGTCCAATCTGCATTTGTTTTTCCCGTATCAGCACGGTGTCTTTTGCAAGATTTTTGAATTATGAATTAATTGCTAGTGAGTTATGACATTTTGTCACCACACTACGATTGTATTCATACGGTTATCGTAACCTGTGATTAGCTGCAATCCTTGTGTCAACTTTTTCTTCGCGAGATTTGCAATGATCTCAGAATTTCATATGGAAAATACATATATCCACTGGTCATCCCCAACTTAGCCTAACATATCCAAGCTTGCTTCGGAAAAGTATTGTCGCTTTGCACTCACTCACTTGTCCAATATCTAAATCTATGTGGTTGGTAATAGGTATATATGCATCCTTGGAGTTGGATGGCGTACATACGTTCCGCATAACTACAGCTTTAAGATTGGAGGTATTCGTCTTGGAAGATTTAAGTATGTTTGGGGTTTTTTGTATGACATACGACGTTAAAGGTCTATTTATAGGAATAATTATTTTAATAAGTTCAAACCTTTTTTAATCTTTCAATTATAGGTTGAATTTTAAAAAGTAACAATAAAATGTCTAAACTTTCAATTTTTTTAATTCTAGCCTGACGTTTGTCTCTTCGTTATTTTTAATAACATAGCACAGTCATGTGTCGACGCCCCTCTTTAATTAAACATCTCAATTGATTTAGGTGAAGATTGTTTGATTAACAAAACGATGTCGTTTAGCTTTGATAATAAAACAATGTTGTTTCAACTAAAATGAGATGAAAAATCTTCTGCCTCACTTCTCTGTCTCTTCTCTAACGCGCAATGTTAAAAACTCTGTAACCTAAAATCCCCCCAAATCTCCCAAAGTTGTTGCTTCTTTTATCGTGCATTGGTGCTTCTTCTATTGTGCGTTAGTGCTTCTTCTATATCTATGATTTCAAGCATTGGCGCTTCTTTTATCTTTGTGATTTCTTCGTCGGATAAAAACTGAAGAAGCAGTCGTCGGACTTCCTATGATGCCAACTAGGGTATGATTAGTCTTCTCTCTCCCTATTCGTTTTTCCACTCTAACTAGAGTAACTGAATACATGATGGTCAACTTGCATTTCATCTTAGTGTTTAATGAAAAATATGATTTCTATTTTGCTTGTTATATGCTCTAATATTTAATATTTGGTTCAACTTGCATTCCATTTGGTAATTACTGAATGCATTCCATTTGGTAATTATTGAACAATTTGATTATTATTTGGTAATTATTGACTGCATTCTATTGTATTTGTCTCAAATTTTTTACTATAATTTCTTATTTGTATGTTGTGGATACATCCTTTTTTTAAGTGGTGCATCTACAAAATGACTTACCTATGACCGTCTCAGTAGGTGAGGCTGCTAGGTTGTGAAATATTGTCAAAAAAATTTCAGAAAATTTATAAAGGTATGTTTCTAGTACCTTTCCATTATTTCAGTTTGTATTATCCTTACATATGAAAATGTGCGTGTATTATTCTGATGCAATCTTACTAGCATATTTTTGTGCACTATTAGTTGTTGCTTCTTTTTTTTTCTTCTTGTAATAATTATCATTTCGTATTTAGTCACAGTTTGCCTTTCTAGATATTGGTCAATTTTGAATTTCGTTATGGTGGAGTGTTAGAAAGGTAGGAAAATAAATATGTTGGGGTAACATTAAAAGAAAAAAGAATATGGGTATTGATGAACTAAGCATGTTAATTCTAAAAGGGATTTCCAAAAATAAAGGACATAAAGTAATCTCTATGTTTTACAAATTTCCACATGAGTCCATTAGAAGCTTGATGAAGTTAGGCTTAAAGCATGACAGGGACATGTTGGATATGTTGAAAAAATTGGAAGAATTGAATTGTCAGAATGTTCAAATATACTATGATCATGGTTATGAGAATCTTGTGATAGATGGCGAGGAGTCAAATTCTAATGATGAATCAGAGCAAGATGAGAGGTTATTCCATATTGAAATGAAGCAAGATGAGGACTTCATTGTTATGCAGGATAATGATTATAGTGATGATTTAGTTCATGAGGAGTTCTTTGGAACTGATGATGAAGAATATGTTAATACTAGAACAAATGAGAAGAAGTGTACGAAGATTTCGCAAAGTGGTTTTGAATTCAACAATGTTGTTGATGGTGTCGGTGGAAGTGAAAACAATTTCAATGAAGTTGGTGATCATTTGAATGATGCTGGAAGAGTAGAAAGAAGTTTTAATTGTGCAAATAATGATTATGATGACAGTGATGATGAAATTCAATCATCAGTTCCTAGTGATGATGAAACATCAATATCAAAGAAGAAATACATTAGTTTTAATCCAAAATTTGAAGTGACAAATTTTAAGTTTGAAATTGGAATGAAGTTTAAGGACGAGAAGCAATTGAGGGAAGCTATAAGGAAACATGCATTTATAAATGGGCATAATGTTTTAATGGTGAGATCTGGTGTACGAATGGAAGCAATTTGTGATGCACATTGTCCTTTTTGGGTTTATGCTAGCTAGATTGGAAATAAGAAAACATTTGTTGTGAAGAGAGTTGAAAACACTCATATCTGAAATAAAGTGCAGAGGAATAAGTAAGCTAGTCGAAAATGGATTGCCAATGAATTCAATACACAAGTTTAAGAGGAACCTTAATTGGCTTATTACTGAAATGATGGATGATCTTCAATCAAAATATGCATTAAAGGTCACTAAAATTCAATATTATAGGGCTAAGTGGGAAGTAATTACTATGCTTCAGGGATCAACAGAACGTCATTATGCGAAGTTATGGTCTTATGGAAATGAGTTAATGCGAGCTAACAAAGATGGAAAGTTTAGCATTAAATGTGGTTTTGGTGAACAAGTCGGGAGACCAATCTTCAAAAGATTTTATATGGGTTTCAGTGCTTTGAAGTATGGCCTTCTTGGTGGATGCCGGAAGAATATTGGGTTAGATGGACATTTTTGAAGACTTTCCTTGGTGGTGCATTATTATCTGCTGTTGGTCGTAATGGAAACAAGCAGATGCTCCTATATGTTGGGTTGTAGTTGAGGGAGAAAAATATTAATCATGGAATTGATTTTTGACCATTCTTGCTGAAGATCTCCACATAAGTGGAAATTTATGGACATTCTTAAGCAATCAGTAGAAGGTAAACTTTAAATATCCATATATTTTATGTTCATTTGTTTATGTAATCAACACTTAATTAATTTATGTAATTATTTACTTTACAGGGTTTAGTGGAAACATTAAAGGACTTGTTTCTATAAGTTGAACATAGAAAACGTGTCGGTCATGTGTATGTAAACTGGTCTAATGTTCATAAAGGGAAGACGTATAAGACTATATTTTGAAAAGCGATGAATTGCACAACGCAAGTTGATTTTGATAAGGTAATGGAGGAGTTGAAGAGCTTGTTAGTGAAGGCTTATGAGGATCTTAAAAGTAAGAATCCAAAGACATTTGTGAAAGCCTTTGTGAGCCAAGACCGAATCGTGAAATAGTACATAATAATATTTAAGATACGTTTAATGGATTCATTTGTGAAGCTCATAGCAAAAGCTTGATTGGTATGTTAGAAGACATCCAAGTTTCTTTAATGACTTGGATACATGGAAAAAGGGATATGACGATAAGTGCACAGATAAGATTTGTCCTAAAGTGAGGAAGAAAATAGAGGTAGCATAATAGGATGCAAGACATTGAATGCTCAAGACAAATGGAAATTTGAAATTTGAAGTCAGTATATTTGCGGACAAGTATGTCGTTGACTTGCAAGCACGAACTTGTCAATGTAGACTGTGGGATTTAACGTGGATTCCATGTAAACATGTTATGGCTTGTATATCCTATTAGAGGGAGGATATCGATGCTTATGTGAATCAGTGTCATAAGCGTGATTTTTATTTGAACACTTATTAGTTTACTATGAAACTCATCAGTGGTCCTCAGTTTTGGCCAAAGACTGAAAATCTTCAACCAATATTACCTCCACTGATTAAAAAGATGCCTGGAAGACCGAAAAAGGCAAGAAAAAGTGATTACATGAAGAACATCGCAATCCCAACGAATTGACCAAGGTTGGAGTAGTTATGAGATGTCATCATTGTCGTGAAATTGACCACAATATAAGAGGATGTAAAAATAAAAATCAACCTCCAAGCTAACCTAAAATTTTTAAGGTAGATAGTTCAGTTGTGTAACAAATGTGTTCTTATTCATCAAGTATTTTAACTTTATGTTTGGTCGGGTCGGTCATGCAGGGCCCGAGCCTAGTCAAAACGACCCGCGGGCCGATTGGCCCATCCTTCAAAGATCAGTCTCATACCCAACAGCTATGTCAAGCCCAGGCCTGATCCACGCTCTCCTTAGCCCGTCCACATGCGAGAGACTCCCATGTACACGTAAAGACCTAAACCTAGTTGTTGCTTCATATATAAGGTATAATTCTATCATAACAGAGGTACGCAATCATAACCTAGTTTTCTCTGCATTCAGCAACCTCACCTTCACCAAAAACTGACTTGAGCATCGGAGGAGCTAATCGGGATACAACCCCCGACGTGCCTTCTTTGTTTTGCAGGGATCTCAACGCCGAAGTCACTGCAGGGAGCAGCCAACTCATGGATCCAAACGGCAACATTCAGTTCCGCCAGAATCCGACAGAACCAATGTTTATTTTCAATGTGTATAATGCAGCAAAAAAAAGGAAGGCCACCAAAATCAGTATCTACTGAACCCCCTTCATCCATTACTCATACCGGTTAAGTAGGTAGATTGACACAATCAGTATCTACAGGATCAAATACTACATCTTCTATATTACGAAGAGAGACAAGAATGGTTAGTTAACTTTAAGTATAAAATTTAATTTGTTTTTTAACTTATATAACATTATAATTCTTTTTGTTTTATAGGCACATAGAGGATACAGAGTAGGGATGATAATGGGTAGGGTTCGGTTCGGGTTTTACTCTACCCATATCCATATCCATTTTTTATAGCTCAACCCATATCCATTGATTTTTACGATTTACTACCCATATCAGGGATGTGAATACCGGTACGTATCGGCCGGAAAACGAAACCGGTACGGCTAAAAAGATACCGGGAGTAAATTTCGGTGGGTACCGACCGTTTTCGATCAGTACCGGCCGGTACCCAGAATTTCAAAACTTTCCGGACCATTTCGGAAAATTTGATATTTTCCGAGGACCAAATTGCAATAAACAAAACTCTCGTCCCCCCGACGCTTCTACCTTTCTAGACTCTTCTTGGCTCATCTTCGGTTTCTCCTTCTTCTCCACGCCGCTGCTCCTTCGTTGTCGGATCTTGTCTCGCCGTCTGCTCATCGTCCCCTCCTCGTCGTCGACATGTTCTCCAGTCGTCTTCCTTCGTCTTCGATCGGTGGTTTGTGACTTTGTTCTCCAGTCTTCGTCTTCGTCTTCAATCGCTGCTCCTCCTCGTCGCCGGCTTCTCTCCTCCTCGTCCTCCTCGTTGCCAAGCGCTCCTCCTAGTTGCCGGCTTCTCTCCTCCTCGTCCTCCTCTTCGCCAAGCGCTCCTCCTCGTTGCCGGCAGCCTCTGCTCTTCTCACTGTTGCCATCGCCATCGTTCGACTCTTTCTCCAGCTCTTCTCACCGTCGCTATTAACGAAGGACTCTAGCAAAACAAAATACCAACTTTGAAAGAAAAGGTAATAAAATCGTCCGGTGCTCTTTGTCCAACGTAATAATCACTTGTATAGATAACGTCGCCAAAGGAATCCAATCACAGCCCACCAAAAATCCGTCTAATTAAAGATTATGAGAATCGTACACTATAAGATTTTCCTATAGATCTTGAGGCCCCGCTCCTCTATTTTGTTCCTAGATAAACCCATCTCTTAAAATAAAATAAAGATTTTAAAAATAAGTTAGAGCAACCCAATTCAGTTCCTTAAAGCGGTTCAAATTCAATAGTAGAGCATATATGTTCGTCGAGCTACAATTTGAAATTGAAATTTCATTTGAGAGAGTTTAATTTAGTTGAAATATTTAAAAGATAATTGCTTCAATGTATAAATAAAATAGAATTTTTAAATAGGAATTAAATTGAATTTTTGTTATTATAAATTATTTATTTGTTAAATAACCAATTTGAATATAATTTATAAATTAATTTTATTTATAACTACACATAAGTATAAGTCAACCTAAAGAGTTTTCCAATAATTATTTTCTATATATATATAATTTTAGTGTAATTTAGTTTTTTTTAATAATTAGCCCAATATTTTAATATATAATATTAAGTTCTTAATCATTATAATATGTTATAGTAATTTATA
>JANITW010000236.1:16484582-16498560 GCA_027564335.1 Erythroxylum williamsii | reverse complement strand
GTCTCAGCTTATATACATGACCAACTAAACTAAGCTTGATAACTAACTAACAGAAAAATAACCGTCAATAATAAATAGTCAACAAGTTCGTCACATCAATTAAGCATCGAGACTCCACCATCACAACAACTAAACTCAAGGCAAAGCTTTGAATTCATAAGCAGCATCTACTCTCATCCTAATCGCCATATCTATCTGACATGATTCTCATTAATTCTCAAAATGATGGTCACTGCTTTTAATTCTCGCATAGAGTACGCAGCAGAGGTAGAGGCAAATATCGAAGAGGAAGCCATCTTTTTAGAAATAACTCTTGATAAGACTCTGTTTCAATTGGGAATCACTTTTGGCTGGCCATAGCTACTAATGAGTCAACGTAATCCAATAAGTTGTATATCTTAAATCTTAATAGGGCATTTACTCCCGCAGTCAATTTCGATTTGGGGGTTACCACTTTTGTATTTGCACCCTCCGGATGCCTTTCATTCCTCCTCGAGGATATGGCTGGGTCTTGTTACCCACGACTTATGTTGTAACTGTTTGTTCTCCTTTCTCTTTAATGCAAAAAAAAGGGCATTTACTCATCCTTTTGGACAATTTAATTCTCAGTCATATCAACCTTTTTTCTTAGCCTTCATAATCGTACTCCAGTCTAAAGTATTTATCATTTTAATCAACCCAACTAAAAAAAACCATCTTCACAGTTTCAAATTTGATGAAAATGAAGATAAATTGTCACACATTATCAATTTAGGTACTTAGAATCTCCAAATTGTCAAAATGGACCCCAATGTGAACCTAACACTATCATCACAACCTTCTCCATCATGAATATTCATAATAATATAGATCATTCACAATTTAATTCCAGTAATGTTGTTGAATAGTAATATGATATTGTTGCAGTTATTACATGACTCTTTATCCTCTCCTTTTAGAATCTACAACTCCATAAAAAGGTTCAAACCAAGTACTTGTTGGTAATTGACATGTCCTTCTTATTTCATTTACTATACTTTCATATTTTTTTACCCATAATCATCCACTTTACTTTACTAATATTTTTATTGTTCTACAACTACAAATCTACTACTCATTGCCAAATTTATTACATATAACTCTTATTTCATTGTAGTTAACTCTTTTACTTATATTGTGAGATACCTCATCACTAAGATACCACTTTTTGTGGGTTCCTTCCATAATAATCTCTATTCAATGAAGACTTCTCTATACCTTAAAAATCTAATTTCATTTACAGTCGCTATATCTTCACTCAATTTGTGGGAATAACATCTTAGTCATCCATATTTGTCTATGATTTCTACTTTATCACATTTTTTATCTATTGAGTCAAAAGTTATAAATCCTTATATCTTTTTTCTTCAAAGAAAAATGTTCGCTTTTCTTTTCCATCACACTCTTGTGTTTTTACAAAACATTTACAACTTATTCATTATGATATTTAAGACCCCTTCTTATATTTTTCTTTTTTAAAATATCAATATTTTATTATTTTTATTGATGATTTAAGTTGTTATACATGGATCTTTCTTTTAACTTAAAAATCTAATGCCTTATCTTGTTTTAAAAATTTTAAAGTTACTACTAAAAAATTGTCTCCATTATTGTTAAAAGTTTTCAAAATGATGGAACTTCTAAACTCATTAAATACTCTTTCACTCAGTATGTCACTATTTTTGTTATAAGATTTTACAATTTCTTACCCCTATACTCTTCACAAAAATAGAATTATTAAATAAAATTTTTATTATATTACTGACACTAGCCTCACTCTTCTTTTTCGTACTTCTCTCTTTAAAATCTTTCAGTTTGAAACGTTGTTCATAATTGTCTATCTCATTAATTCCTTACGAACTCATCTTCTTTACCACAAGTCCCAATGTGAACTCCTTTTTTACACTAAAATAGAATTTTCTAATCTTTGAGTCTTTGCTTGCCAATATTTTCCTAAATACTAAAATCTACATTACGTGTTGTTCATAACCATTATTTTTGGTATAAAAGATATCACTTTTAAAATTTATATCTCCTGATATGTTTGTTTTCTTGAAAGTCACTTTCCCTGTGCCAACTTGTCTACTAATGTTCCCTCTCCCTCTTCCTTATCCATCATTTCCTTACCCTTGCCCTTGCCTATCAATATGCCTTCCCCACCTACTTCTCATACTTCTTCTCTTATCTACTTGGCTCCTCCACCTTCTTCACTCCATTTTCCACATCATTTCTCGCACCTTTTCTAATTATATTACTTACTCTAGTCTCATCCATACCCTTTGTGACCCCGAACCTACTTAAGCTAATAAATTTTCTCACTAGAACTAAGTTATACATGATGAGTTCAATGTTTTATATTACAATCAAACTTAGAATCGTGTTCCTTAACCATTAGTTGCTAATATTGTCAGTTTTAAATGAGTATTTTACATCAAATGAAATCATGATAATTCCTTTAATCACTATAAAACTCATCTTATTGCCAAAAGGCATCATCAAACTCTAGCTATTGATTGTACAAACACCTTTAGTCTAATTTTTAGACCTACTACTATTCGCGTTATTCTCACCTTTGCTCTTTCTCACAAGTAGTCTATTTGTCAGCTTGATATAAATTGTTCATAGTTATATATAACAACCCATTTTATATCTCAAACCACCTAGTTTTATTGATCTTCTTCATCCTTATTATGTTTGACACCTTTGTAATGCTTTTTATTGTCTCAAACAAGCCCTTAGGGCTTGATTTCATCACTTGAGTCAAAAAATTCTTAAACTAACTCTTTGTTCATTGACACTATTTTTTCCTCATACAACCTTTTTTTTTAATATATGTTGATGATATTTTAGCTATAAATTCTTCGCCCACCTCCATTACCTCTCTTACCCTTAATCTTCACACAACCTTTTCCATTAAAGAATTGGGTCCTCTTCATCATTTTCTTGACATCGAAGCTACCAATATACCCACTACTCTTCTTTTTACCCAAACAAAGTACACTAAAGACTTCTTTTTTCCATCGTTTTTAACCACACCTATTACCCCCATCCTCCCCTATCTAAAAACCAAAGTTATATCCTTCCTAATCTTATTGAATATTGTAGCACTGTTGGTGTCCTCCAATAACTTGTCACGCTCGTCCTGACATTTAATTTGCCATAAACAAAATTTTATGTTTTTGCATTGTCTTATTATTATTCACTAACTCGTGGTTAAATAAAATTTGTGCTACCTTCCTTCTATACCTTCTTATGATATTCACTTCTCTCAATCTCCCTCACTTACATTACAGGCCTAGGAGGATGCTAACTAGGCTAGTTACCCTAATGATCACCTTGTTCTAGGATGAAATTAGATTGCCTCACATCAAGCTCACTCTTTAGTGTGGTAATATTGGTACAATGTAACTTACTAGTTGATTTGGTCTCTCATACTCACATAACATACATTGATATTGACATCCATTTGTTCGAAATTTTGTCACAAACAAGGCTTTCTTCATCAATCATATGTCTTATTCAAATTATGTTGTTGATATTATGTTTAAAACTTTGTTTTCCTTTGCATTTCACCTTTTTTGAAGCAAGCTCTTAATTTCACACTATTGTGAACTTGAGGGAGATCGATAACATACAGTGCATGTTCACTTATATTCTACAAGAACAAACAACATCTTAATAGAAGTCTTGTTGAGACTCAAGGATGAGGAGGTCCAGAAGTAAACAACCTTATTCTTAATTAATAAATTTTTTTTGATAGACTAATAAAAAAGACAAAAAGAAAAAAGTTTTTGAGAATTGTTTGTAAAAAAATTCAAAATCAAAACTGAAATAAAATATAAAATATAATAAATATAAAATAAATATAAAATGTAAAATGTAAAATGTAAAATGAAATAAAGAATAGAATAAATAATAGTAAAAATATATATGTTCACATATATTCCAATCCCAATAAATTGTTAGATATATTTTAATATTTATGTTGTATATCGTACATTATCTTATACATCAATAACTTGTATATTAAGATGCAAAACTTTTCACAAAAAGATATGAAAAATAATACATATTTCTATCGTATTTACTTTATCATCTAAATATTTATATTTTTGTCATTGTTTATACTTTATAGAATAAATCATATCCTAATATTATATATTAAATATTAATATAACTATTAATTTGTTTAACATTATTTCTAATGCTTATGTACCAAGTTTGCATCACCACTAACTTGATTCCAAAGTCAATTGCTCCTTTTTATTCCCATTCTTTTTTAATTCTAATATCCTCATTATTATAATATTTATTACAATAATTTTAAAAAAAATAAGGAAGCAATTATACGAGGACAATGATTATTATTATTAAATTACTAAAAATTTATTTTATAAAATATTTTTTAATTATTTACAATATTAAAAATCGTATTACTCACTAATCATTGGCCACGTGTCCTTTTCTGAAAAATAACGACGATTGAAGGTTTTATGATCTATTTTGCCTACAATTTAAAAGCACAAAAGACGGCGGCGGGGGCCAGGTCCCAGGTGGCAACTCTTGAGGCCCAGAAACAAATAGCCAGACACGGGATGGTCGATTTGTACCAAGTTAACTTGCTTTCCAGGTTCCCAATGCCTTACTAACCAAGTTATGCCGAATTTTAATTAGTTTTGTCACAACCTCTGTAGTGTAGGTAATTCAAGTTCCTTAATTAGATTAGATACACATTTAATTGCTTATAATTCAAAAATAATATAAAGAAAATTATTTAAAGTACATCAAAGCATCATCCGAACATTTATAAAGGGCAAAACAAAAGGCCGAGCATCCTGAGAATTCTCAAGCGGAAAGCAAAGCAACCAAACAAGTACTCCATAGGAAAAAAAAAAAATCATTTTTCACCTAATCAAACCAAACGCAACGCAACCCCCCAAAAGATAGAGAGAGAAAGGCAGTGCCTAGTACAGCCGTCGGCACAATCTGACTGACCTACGGTCTCTCTCCGATCGGCGACGTCTTGCGTTTAGGTTTTCAATTTTGGAAACTCCTCCCACATTACTCGCAATCGCTTTGGAAATCCTTGCTTCTCTGATTCTTTTACTTTTTCTCTATTTGATCGCTTCCAGTTTTGCCCCCGATCATCCGGTCTTGTAATCCAAATTCTCTATTTTCCTGAACAAATGGCGAGTACTGCTTCGGCGATGATGACGTCAACGGCGGCGGCGGCGGGGGCAAGCAATCACTCTCCACGCTACTCTGTCAGTAGCCCCCAATCGCGACGCGCCGGCAAGGGGGCCTCGGCCTGGACACAAATCCTCCACGGTGAATCGGAGACGATCGCGGTCTCTCCGTCGCCTCCTTCGGAGGCGGCGATGGTGTCGGCGTCTTCGTCGACTTCTTCGATGGCGGAGGAAGAAAGTTCGGAGTACGGGAATGCGTCCGGTGGAAATGCCGGTAAGCGAACGGCGTGGAACAAGCCGTCGAATGGAGACTTGGAGATTGGGGCCGTCATGGGGGCCGATTCGTGGCCTCCGTTGTCAGAGTTGGCCAGAGGAGGTGCGACCAAATCGTCTTCTGAGTCGTTGAAAGCTTTGTCTGATGGATCGTCATCGCTCTCCGTTTCAGACGTTAGTTTGATGACTTTGAAACTATTTTATATAGTCTGTTTGCTTTATTTACTGAATTCGTTGGTAATTGTTGTTTCTTGAATTTAACTTGGTTCAATCAGTGAAGAGTATGCTGTATTACTTGTCTATCGTATGACTATTTATGTTGGTTGCTTGAAAAAATAGATTTATATATAAACACAGAACGGATGGTTCTTGAATCATTGTTTTCTCTTTGGAAAATTCTGGAAAAATAATGGATGCAAGTGGAAATTTGAAATCATCAGATAGTTCTCACAATAAATTGGTTCTAAAATTTGAAGAATTTGTCCTGCGAGTGCTGTATTCTGGGTGTTCAGTGAGTTATCTTACAATACAGTGTTTAATGTTCTGCTCTTTTTGACAATTACAGGGAACTGAAACTGTGGCTTCCTCTACTTCACCTACACACGCTAGTAATGCCCACACAAGTTCCACACCAAACCATACAGCACCAGCTCGTCAAAGATCAATCAAACGCAATGGTGCAAACTCTTCTTCTTCGAATGGAGGTACACCTCATCCACCTGGAGTACAGGGTCCAGTTGGGGAAACGCAGTTAAATAACTCTTCGCCTAGGGACCACTCACAAAGGAATTCACACTCACGCAGTGCTAATGATCACCCACAACAGATGCGCAACTCTTTCAGGAACCGCAATGGTGGGTCGCATTCTCGTGGAGATGGTTCTCATTACCACAACCTTGGGGGCAGGCGTGAGCAAGATCCTGGAAACCCAGATTGGAATAACCATCGGTATTACAATGGTAGAGATGGTCACATGCAGTCACAAAGGCCTTTCACAAGGTTTATTAGGCGTCCACCACAGCCTTCACCTCCTCCTTCCACTTCGGCATCAATTATGTCATCTTCACCTGTGCGAGGTTTTGGCAACCCAATGGGCTTTCCTGGTAATTGGTACCACTATTTATTTCTGCTTTTTCTTTTGTGAAGATTTCTGCTAATCTACTGTCCATGTCCAGAATTTACCCCGCATTTTTATTACGTCGACTCTCTCAGAGGCATGCAGTTTGTTGCAGCGCCAGTACCACCTCATCCAATGTTTTTCCCGAACTTTCCGTTGCATTATAATATAGTGAAGCAGATAGATTATTATTTCAGGTACCTCTCCGTTCTTTTACTTTGTTGTAGATGGGTTTTTATTAGTTTTTATCAGTCAAGACATCTTTTTGTTTCATGTTTGTTGAGAAATTAACTGCATTTGTGCCTTAATTTTGTTTCATGCAGTAATGAAAATTTAATTAAAGATACATTCTTGAGGCAGAACATGGATGATCAGGGCTGGGTAGATGTTAAATTAGTAGCAGGCTTCAAGAAAGTGAGTGCTTATGGTGATTGTGAACTTGTTTTTTTACATTTTAAATGTTATCTACTGCGTTTGCTGCTTCTGCTTGACACCGGATTATCTGTTACCAAGAATGTATCAGCAGATTTTATTAAGTTGAACACGTTCTCTTGCATCTTATTTGCTTACGAAGGTGGGAGAAAAGTAGCTGGTTGTTTATTGCTATTCCTGTTGCTTTCTATTGTATTCTTTCGTTAAAATTGATACATCTTGAAACTTCAGTGGGTTAATGTTGTTAAAGATGCAATTTGTTCTTCTTGCATTTGCAGTTTGAATATAATGTGTTTCATTAAACTATAAACTTATAGTGTCTATGAATTCTAACATGCATATTTCTGCATTTGTTTCAATTTATGGACTTTAAATTAATGTTATGGAGCCATCCTTTGCAATCATAGTTTAAAAAGTTACCATATTGTCAAATGTAGCAGTAGAACTACCATCCAATAAGCTAAGTTTTTAGTATAGTTTGATGTAATTTGCCAAAACTATTATTTAGGGAAATTGAAGGATTAGAGGTTAATGGAATTAAAAGAAATTAAGGTTCACTTTTTGTTGGGGTAAAAGATGTGGAGCTTCCCTGTAGTTTAGGGAACTTTAGAAAAATTTGTTACAATCTAAAATTCTTAATTTTTTTATAGAGTTCAATTTTAAAAAAAAAACCTCTTTTTTTAGACCTAGGTTTGAAAATAATGAAAAGCACATATGGTATGAACATCTCATATAAACTAATTAAATTACATGACGATTCAACTTAACTCTTAAAGTTTTGAACTAATTCAATTTGATTCAAACTAATAATTTATTATAATTATCTTAAATTATTAATTTAAGCCGAATTTAATTGGTTTAGGTTGAATTTAAGTATTAAATTGGGCTATCATATTAGTGATATTTTATTAGTCTATGGATGATATTCATATGATTTGCGATTGTTATTATTTTTAATCAAAGTCTTAGAGAAAATGTTTTTCTAGAAAATTAAAAATTGGATGGGATTTTTTCGATAATTTTATAGATGAAAGACATTTTCTAAAATTTTTTAAATTATAAAGTCTTTTATTTCGAGGGAAGAATACATCAATGAGAAGTGAATTTGATAAGTTTACTTTTTCCTTTTTTTATTGTGTGCTTGAAATCTTTATCTTTATAGGAGAGTAGTTTTTATTGTGTGTTTGAAATCTTTATCTTTGTAGGAGAATAAAATTATGTTTCATGGTGTGCTGCCAGATGCCGAAAATACTCCCACTATAAAATGAATTGTGCTGAAGGAAATATTGCCACTTGAGATACTTCAGCTTTCCCCAATATGGATGATATTCATATGACTTGCGATTGTTGTTATTTTTAACCAAAGTCTTAGAGAAAATGTTTTTCTAGAAAATTAAAAAATTGGATGGGATTTTTTCGATAATTTTATAGATGAAAGAAATTTTCCAAAGTTTTTTAAATTATAGAGAAAGTCTTTTATTTCGATGGAAGAATACATCAATGAGAAGTGAATTTGATAAGCTTACTTTTTCCTTCTTTTTTTTTAATTGTGTGCTTGAAATCTTTATCTTTGTAGGAGAGTCATTTTTATTGTGTGTTTGAAATCTTTATCTTTTAGCAGAATAAAATTATGTTTCATGGTGTGCTGCCAGATGCAGAAAATACTCCCACTATAAAATGAATTGTGCTGAAGGAAATATTGCCACTTGAGATACTTCAGCTTTCCCCACCCCCCACATTTGATTGTTTGTCCTTGTTTCTCTGTCTCTTTCTTGTTTTAACCCATGCTATAACCTTAACTCCTTACACTTACGCTTATGCATGTCATTGTTATGTAATTCTATTTCAATAACCAACTATAGAAGTCAAGTGGGAAAAATAAGATAGGCAAACCTGAACTTTGGTAACTATCTTGTTATTCTTTATGCCGAAATGCCAAGTTATGATACACATTTTGCTCAATATAACCAATTTGTGACTCCATCAGGTTATAATTACTCCTAATGTCTTTGTGCGTTGCAGTTGATAGATTTGACATAGATCATATTTTGAGTTATTTGTGCCGTACTATGTTTAATTGCTAACTGTAGCTAAGTGAGTACAATTTCAGACATCCGGATTTAAGATGTTAAACACTAAACTGCCGTATCTCAACTATCGGTAAAGGGGTGCACTGGAAATTTATTGAATTGTGTTGAGAAATAGCAGCACTTTCATGCTTATGCTACCTTTGCTAGGGTATTTGCCTTTTAGCTGAGCCCGCAAGTGTTCAGGTTAATACTTATATAATACTTGCCATATGCTTTTATCTAAAACTCTTCTAATGCTTTTATCTAAAACTCTTCTACTAAAATTGAGATGAATAATTTGTTTAGTGATGGATGGAAGTTACAGATCATCAAAACATCCTTTTAAATGGGAAATCTAATTCACCATAATCATCTTCTTCACAAGATTTTTCGTCCATCCCTGATTGGATCAACCTTTGTTATGTGATGATCTTTAACTTGTGACCTTTTAGGTTGTAGTGTTGGGTCTTCTCCATGTCCACTTTTATTAGGTTAAAATCTTTCCTGGCTAATAATGTTGAGATCTTTATTGATATTATTGATGGAAGGTCGTATCTTCTTGATTTATGTTTCAGGTTTCACAGTTGACTCCGAATGTCCAGATTATATTGGATGCTATGAGGAATTCTAGTCTAGTGGAAGTACAGGTACCTCTTTTAGTGCACCTCTGTCAGTCATTTTTTCCTTTAATTATCTCAAATCAGTGATGTTATTTTTCCTACCAGTCCCCTCAACGTTCTGTTACGAAGTTTTTTGTTTTAGCTGCTTAAGCATTTTGGTGACACAAACAATTTTTGTGGCCTGAAATATAATATCCACAGAGAGTGAGTCTGCATCCTATCTGCTAGCAAGCATTAGTACGGCCTTGGTTGTTGTTTTCAAATGCATTTGCCAATTGACCTTCATAACATTTAAATACACGTTGAGTTTCATGTGATTTTTATGATGTGCTGTTACATGTGGCTCCTCAACTGTCAGTTTTATTGTCATTCTTTTAGGGTAATAAAATTAGGAGGCGAAATGATTGGCAGAGATGGATAATGCCGCCTTCTGTTCAGTTACCTAATGTGTCAAGTCCTCAGTCCAGTGCTGACATGTTAGGAGCTCGAGTCCAAAATATTTCATTGGAAGAAAACGCTAATGTGAGAAGTGGAGCAGGGATTCCTTCGGTTGCAGCTTGTGGCAGTTCCTCGTCTGGGGCTGCAAATCGGCAGTCAGAGCTATCCAGCGATGAGGGATTGGGATGCGTTAGTACTGAAGGAGATTTGAACCATTCTGCTTCATCACGAATTTCAACCAAGTAGGATGTGTCTGACGCACATTTTACTTTTAACAACACTTGGGAAGAAGGTTGGGAGTGAAATCTCTGATTAGGATGGTGGTTTTCTTGCATTTTCTTGAGGGTAGTTGTCTTACCTTGGCACATAAAGCATTCTTTTCTCATGAGACTAATAGGAAGAATACGGAGATGGGGAAAAGGAAAACAATATTTTGTTGACTAAAGGAAAAACAAAAGGAAAATCACACTATAAAAACATCTAAAAAAGAAAAAATTCTAGGACTTGCGAGTGCTTATTGGGATATGCGGTTTTTGTGGACTCTGGGCTTTGACCACTTGCCTAATTCTGGTGGTGTGTTCGGTGTTTAAAATGGGGAATTTTGGCAGTACTCCCCCCTTCTGCCCCTCAGCTGGTTTTTGAAAATCTTTGGGGTCAGACCATCGTCAGTGGATTGCACACAGTTGTATTGGTATTTTGGCAATGAGGGAAAGACACGAGTGGCGATTGCTGGATGATGAAGGCCGAGCTACATCTACTATTCTCTCGGCTTATCTTCACTTATTCTCAACCTTTGGGTTCATCTGCCCTGTTACATATACTAAATTGACAGGTACATTTATATGTATACCTTCTTTCTTCAAACCTTTTGGAGATTTCTGTGGCATAAAATGGTCCTTTGGAGAAACCTGTTGAAATGTCCAGTTCTGGACTGGATGATGGTGCGTATTAGATGTTAAATTAAATACTTGGGAGCTTTTGAAACTGTGTGTTTTCCTAATTCTTTTGACTTAATATGGATTTTCTTTTCTTTTCTTGTTTTGTTATGGTTGTTGAATTTACGTAAAAGGTAAAACTTAATTCAGGTAAAAAAAAATGGTTTGATGGTTTATTTTATTTGCAGGTTCGGTAATGTCTTGTTTTATTTTCTTAATGTCTCTGATAAATGATAATCTGTTACTTAGGGTTGCCTGGAACCACAAAGAAACAAGCGTGAATAAGTACAAATGAAATTGTTGATTAACAAACTAATCATTATGCATTAGGGTATGTTGGGATTTTCTTGAGAAAAATCTCATTCTTTTAGTCTCAAGAGGGAAAATAGAAGACAGTCTATCTGAGTGCCCCATGGAAATCTTAATGATGCTAGAGTAGTTAGTGTGGAACGTAACTTGAGTGAAACACGTACTTAATGTCCCCTATAATAGAATTGCGAGAACAAAGATAGGAGGCTTTTTTTTGTTTAATGAGATGTTTTAGGAAGATTTTAACTATGAAAAGATACTTTTAAATTATCCACCCTTAAGCTAATTTACTTTGAACCGAGTAGTTCTTTGCCTGGAAGGAATACTTTCACCTGTTAATAATCAAATTTTTACTTTTTTCTTTTCTCAGTTTGTTTTAGCCATAAAAAGAATTGGTAGTTAGTGGAACTGAAATTAGAAGAACCAACTAGTATAGCAAATGCTGGTTCCTATTGGAGTGTACCTGTACCTCTGTTTGGTGCTCTCTGTCCTATCGAACACTGCCTAAGAACTATTGTTTCCTAATGGACTGCGTAGCTTACTTATCCCCACCGGTGACCACCACTGCTTGTCTAGGACAACGTGTTGCGCTGTTATCCAACGGTCACTATTGTCCGAACTGGTCATTGACCTCAAAAAGGACAAACGTCCTGAAAAGTAAAAAGAGTCCGAGTGATTGTCATGTCATTGCTATTATTATTTCCTATCCTCTTCACTTAAGTGCTTCATGTTTATGGCCGATTGGCCGATGGGTCCAGGTCGTTTCCATCAAATCCCACCTCCTTACCTCGCCAATACAAAGGAACTATTTGCCTCTCTTTGGTTCTTTCCCATATTTTGTATTCTATGTGTATGACTATGGTCATGGGCTAGTGTTTAAAGTTACAAATATAGGTCTGCTGCAAAAATTAATTACAAAGGAAGGGATGAAAGTGAGAAGAATAGGTTGTTCGTGCCTTTGGATGTGTACCTACTTGCAATGTGGGGTGAGTGATGACGCTAGTGTAATTAGGCGACAAAAACATCAATGGTATTGATCCGTTGATGTTTTAGAGAAACGAATAAAGAACTGACAGCTGTCAGTCTACCTCAAATACTAGTCGCTGTGCTCTCTGATGGCCTCTCCCTGTCCCTGTTTCAAGCTCAGCTTCCTGTAAGTTTTCAGTTTTGGTTTCTATTCAAACCTCACATTTAATAGCTCGAGTTGCTTCTTATGTACATTGGTTCTTCACATTTCATTTTTCATAAGATTAAATGAATCTCTTAGGTCAGTCCTCTACCAATCTTATCACGACACAGGAAGTTGATAAAACCTAATAGTACTATATATGACAAGTTCAAGTCGAATGCAATTTAAATACTTTCGTCAAAAAGAAGATGGCTTAAAGGAATCGTATAAGCCATTCATCAAACTCTCTCTCGCTGAACATTTCCTATAAACAGCCACGTTCATGATGCTTAAAAAGTATAAACGAAAGAAAAAAATACTTGTTGATGGAAGAGTTGCGGACAAAGGTGAAGGCTAGCACTGACCAAGCAGGAAATGATTGTAGATAGCCTAGGGATAGTTTCTCCAGGCAAATAAAGGTACAGAGTGCTTCCATTATACTATCCATTGAACAAAACGGATGTCTATGTCACATAGCGCAGAGAGAGAGAGAGGGAATCTCTCAGAACTGACCTTGACGCGCACTTGTTATGGCGGCATTTCGTCTTTTTCTTTACATCACCGAACCAGACGCAAAATTTTGATCTTTAGCCACTACACAACCAGAGGTTTCAGTCATTTTCAGAAAGACACTTGATGAACATGCAATTATGAACTCTGATTTTAAGAACATTAAGGCCCAGTATAAAATTGCTGATTGGTTCCTTTTAACTGATTTACTCTTCAAATAGTTTGATAAAGCTGTTTGGATAAGAACTTTGTCGTTTGAAGATAAGCCGTTAAAGATGAGAGTGATTTCATCCAACAATTAAAGTTTTAATTATTCAAAGTCAATTATATCCTTTGTTTTTGTCGTTTAGAAATTTCTGACAGCTGCATTTGTTTTAATCACCAACGACAAAGAAAACAAAAGAACAAGGAGAGACTACTTGTAATTAATATTAATAATAAACATATTATAAATCAAATTAATTATTTATTATTACAAGATATAAATTATAAACAAAATAGAAAAATAAACATATTATTTGTTAATATTGTTACATAATAAATAAAAGGTTACGAAAGACTTCATTTATTATCATATAAAACTAACAAATATATTATTAATTATTAATAAAGTGTACTAAAATAATATTTATTAATTATAAATAAATAATTATATAATGTAAATAATGATTTAATTATGATAAATTGTAGAAATATAAATTTTATTTATTAATAAAAATTAATTAACAATTATTTATAAAAATATGTATTATAGATAAAATATGAGTAATTGATCGTCTTAATCTTATAATTAGTATTATTATGTAATAAATAAAAATGGAATAAAATTTTATTTTACTATCATATTGATTATTAATTATTAATATATTTTATTTTAATATCATATTAATTATTAATAAAATA
>JANITW010000236.1:16460809-16472421 GCA_027564335.1 Erythroxylum williamsii | reverse complement strand
GAGGTTTGTTAAGTATCTTTGCATAATTATGATACCTTTGGCCGAGGTAGTGAAAAAAAGTGTTAGATTTAAGTGGAATAATGATCAAGAGAAACCTTTTAACTTGTTGAAAGTGAAGTTAAGTTCATCTTTATTAGCTTTATCTAACTTTGCCAACCCTTTTAAAATTGAGTGTGATACTTCGAGTATAGGAATTAAGGAGATCTTGATGCAAGATGGAAAACTAATAACATATTTTAAAGAGAAATTTAGTAGGGCAACCTTGAACTACAGATGTATGCATCAGTGAGAGATTAGAGATATAACAACATTATTTATGGCCTAAGAAGTTTGTGATACATATAGATCATATTTTATTAAAATATATTTGAGATCAAAGTAAATTGAGTAAGAAACAAATTAAAAGGATAGGGTTCATAGAGAATTTTTTTTATTTGGTAAAATATAAATAAGATAAGAAAAACATAGTTATTAACACATTATCTAGGAGACAGATTTTGTTAAGTTCTTTACATACTAAATTGATGGTTTTTATACATATTAAATATTTATATGTTGATGATCTTGATTTTGATAGTGTGTTTAAAGCATGTGGGCATTTTGTATTTTGAAAGTTCTATATATATAAAGGATATTTGTTTGGGGATAATCAATTATGTGTTCTTAATAGTTTTTAAGGGAGCTATTTATAAGAGAATTACATAGAGGAGGCATAACAGGATACTTTTAAGTTAAAAAGACTACTAAAATTTTGAGTGAGAATTTATGTTGACCAGGAGAGATGTAACGGGAGTGTGTGAAAGATGTGTTATACATAGGCATGTCAAATTTAAATTATAACTTATAAATCATACGCACCTTTACTTATACCTAATGAATTGTGGGTAGATCTCTGATGAATTTTGTTTTAGGTTTACCCAAGTCAAGAAATGGTAAGTTTCAATCTTTGTAATGATAAATAGGTTTTATAAAATGATTCTTTTTATTGTATTTCATAAAACTAATGATGCATCTTACATTGATGAATTATTTTTAAAAGAGAATATTATATTATGTGGAGCTATTAGAACCATTGTTTTGGATATTATGTAAAGTTCTTGAGTTACTTTCAAAAGACTTTATAGGGAAAGTTGAGCATATGTTTTTCAAACTTATCATCCACAAATCGGTAATCAAACTAAGGTAGTTAATAGGACTCTAAATGCCTTATTAGGTGTTATTGTTAATAAGAATCTTAGAACTTAGGAAGAGACTTTGCCTTTTATTGAATTTTTTTATAATAGGACTGTCCATATCATAATTGATTATTATCTTTTAGAGATTAATTATAGATTTACCTCAATATCTCCTTTAGATTTTGTACTTATTTCTTTAGGTAAAAAAAGTTACCTTAGATGGTAAAAAAAGTTAAATTGACAAAGTTTTACAAAAAGGCAAGCATGAACATTGAGAAGATGATATAATATTACATTATGCAATCTAGCAAGTGGAGAAGAAGTGATAATTGAACCCAAAGATTGGGTTTGGATACAACTAAGGAAAGAGTAGTTTCTAAACAAACACAAGTTTAAGAAACAATTTATAGGAGGTGGAAATCATAAAAGAGTTAACAACAACACTTACAAGATTGACTTACCAAGTGAGTATAGTATTTATACTGCATTTAATGTTAGTAATTTATCTTATTTTGATTTTGTAGATGAAGATGCTAATTTGGAGAATCGATTTGAAGAGAGAGAAAATGATGAGAATCAAACATCTATTACTCAAGCTCTAAAAATTGTTGGAGATTCATAAAGAACGTTAGAGGACCATTGATAAGGAGTAAAGAAAACAAGAATAAAGAAACTCTCAAATGATCTAATAGTAGATTTTTACACAAAGAATGAACCTTTTCTACCTTAAGAGATGAAAGTCGAGCCTATAACATTGATTTAAGTGAAAGAGCAAGTTTCAGAAGAAGCTAATTGAACATAATTGGTGCCAATATTATGTTGGAGACAAATGCCAATATTTTCACTAATTATGTTGGAGACAAAATGTAATTAGCTAAAGTCAAATTAGTGTAACACATCAGTTTTGTGTTAGTTTTATAGATGACAGAAACAAAAGTAAACCAAAACCTAAGTGATCCTTGTATTTGGTATCAAACTTGTTTATAGAAAGCACTTATAAAGTTCCAGAATATAAACGATGTCAGTGTTTCTTAGACAAGCACTAGATTGTAAGTTTAGTTACATAAGATTTTCAGTATATCGTAATTTATTTCCTTTTAAAACTCTTTTGGGATTTTATACTTATAAAAGGATTTTTTTATTGATGTAATTAGGGATATTACTATTAATGATCAATCTAATACAATAGAAATTTCTATTCAATAAAAAAAAACTATTGATTTAGGTTCTCAATTATCTTGTGATTTTATCTTGCTTATTAGTAGTGATCAAATCTTATCACACTCAACCATATCTTTTATATGATCATGGTGATTCTTATCATATACTTTAGTTCTTTTAAAAATATAATTAATTGTAAATTTTAAGTAGTACAGTTTTAAGTAACTTGCCATTCATCAAACTCAACCTAAATTAAAATTGACTATAATAAAATCTATAACATTTCCAAAGTCTGAAATTCTCAAAAAATGCACTTAAAGATAAAGTTGCCGGTTGCAACATGTCCTACATATGGATACAGGTCCATGTCTTAGATAGTAGATCGTACTGCTTTTTTGCATGCATGAACACATACTTTAACATATCCTACATATTGATTTGTAGTGACAATTAAACTAACATTAATTACTTTTTTTGTATTTTAAATTATCTTTAAACTTTGTGTGGTTTTGTTTAGTCTATATCAACTTTAACGGAGTTATACCTTATTTTAAGCACATATAAACGAAAAACTAAAAAGAAATATAACAATCATGCTTTCAAATTTACAAATTAGCATCAACTCAAATTTATATGTCTTGTTTGTTTGTTAATTCTTTAGAATTAAGAGATAGTTCATAACCATCGGCACCATTATTCAATTTGTTGAAAGGCAAGCAATAACAAGCTAATTTACAACCTTTACATAACTGCTGGCTGTCACCTCTGTATTTAGCTTCCAAGGTATGTAATATTTTCCTAAGTAAACCTATCACTTAGGACTCCATGAACTGTGAAGTTGGTGGACTCGTTTTGGTTTTCTCCATGCCTGCAAGACTCTGAAGTTATATTAACAATGCAACATAATTGGAACAAAGTACCATTATGCGAAAGAAAACAATAAATTTGACACGGGAAAGGACCATCAAGACGGATAAGCAAGGAAGAAGGTGTTGCTGTAAGGGAAGTATGAAACTTCTGAGGTAAAGAATACACTCTTGGTGATACGTACCATAGGCACCACGAATCTCCACTTCTCGCCATTCTTGCACAAGTGCACAGCAACAACACATCAGATGTGAGAGGAAATCATCAACAAAGCCACCCTGTTAAAGAAAACAGTTCAGAAAAACAACGAGTACCAGGATTCAGAGCAGGAAAACAAAAGTTTTAATCAAACAGCTAGAATAATTACCGTGATATTGAACATTCTGCGAAGCTTCCTCCGAATGCAGCAAGTGTAGCAGCAACACGACAGTATCAGTGAATAGGCCATCAATTCATTGCATGCTTCAGCTGAAGCTGAAGATTGTAGAAATGGACTGTATAAGCTTGACATGATATCAAAGCATGAATATATCCCAAACCCCATCCCCTATATTGCATCTAAATCCATTCCGAATAACCTCAACTAATGCCTTACTTTTGCTTACTCGCCAAAGTAGTCATACAGAGGTTCCAAAAACCAATTATCCAGACTATCCCAACTTCAATTATAAAATGCAGCAATGAATATAAAATCGTTGATTGCGGGTTATAAACATTGTCACTTACACACGTGTCTATTATTTGCTACGGTAGCAATCTTGGAGAGCGTACCACAAGGATAAAAGAAAGTCTTTAGACCTGCAGATTGAAAGGAGGCTATAAGATATCAACTTATATCTTCATGACATTACCGAGGTGTAAATCATGTGATTTAATAGTAGATCCTGCTATTCTTAGGCCATATCCATAAGAAAACATTTATTCTTCATGACATTTCTACACTACTAGATCCACGTTTCAGCCGCAGCCTAGACACTCTGGTTTAAATCTCCCAAAGATATCAACTTCTTATCTTCAATCAGAACATTTGATGCTAAGTTGCTAAAAGTTGCACCGAGCAAGAGACGTTGTACTATTTGACAAAATCAGCAAAATGGGACTTATTAGCTATTCTTTTTCACTTTAATTCACAGCAGAAAATGAGACTGCACGTGCCGACATAATATGTCAGAAATGAAAGGATGGCATTCAATCAGGAGGTTGATTTTGCGAAGTAAGGATAGCAATATAACAAAACACAAAACAGAAGCATGTTCTGAATGTTTAGGAAAAAATGAATCATCAACAATCATTATTTTGGGCGAATAGTTGCTAACGGAGAACAAAAACCAAAAGGGTTTTAGGAGCCATACATAGAGAAGGTTCAGAACAACACCCAAGTAAATCAGTATGCCATTCTTCATCCTGATATGAACCTCTACTTGACAGAAGTTCTTGTCCTGATGAGACCGAGGAGTTATTTCTGTAAAGAGAAGCATATCATCAGACTTCTTGAAAAACCTTGTCTAGAACCCATCAAGGTCATGAGTTCAATGTAATCTAAGTCATCTTCATAGCAATCCTTAGGCAGGACGAAATGTAAAAGAAACTGAAAACAGGCCAAGTCATTTTAGCATATCAAACCTGGTACAGTAACGATTTTCAAGGTTTTAGAACAACCAATTTCTTGGATATATATCATAACGGGTTTATCTCCATATAACTGATAAAAGATTTTCATGACCTGAAACAATAATGCCACCAAACTGAAGTTTCTCATTTAGAAAAATGATTCCAAAAGATTTCTAACCTTGAACTCACACGAGAATCACTCTTCTCATGATAGATTTCATCGGGTGATTGGTATTTCTGACTAGCATCTGAGTAATTAGACGCCAGTTTTTTGGAACCCTTTTTAGGTGAGATCTTTTCAGGAATATAATTTGTGGCCATCGTCTCGGTGACCTCGATCAAATGCTGAATAAATTCACATTGATTCACATCCAAATTAGCTTGTGAATGTTGTAGTTCAAGCTGAAGCTTCTCATTTTCTTTTTTAAGAGCTTCATTAAAACGTAAGTTTGGATAGGAACATGAAAGAGTTTTTTTCAACACTGTTGTGTGATCTTTTGAGGGTTCTGGTTTTAAGATGACATCTTGCACCCTTCTGTCCTCTTCATCAAGCGTGTACTCACACTGATGTTTTTCTATGTCTTCCAGCCTCTCCTGCAGATGAGCATACAAATCATTGTCTATCTTTAATCAGGTACCGAAAATATGCATAAGTTGAAGCAAATTACATTCTTGAGCCTATGTCTGCAGTCAAACAAAGAAAAATGAGAGTTTGTATTTTTCATCACTGAAGAAAGTTTTTAGGGTGCTGGCGATTAAAAACAAAGTAACCAAGTTCCAAATTAATGAATTATAGCCCCTGGAGACTCTTGAAGATTCCCATCAAATGTCAATTATGAGTTCCAAATATCAAAATGATAGTAGGGATTGACATACATTGCAAGTCTCAGTTTAATAATTTTGCCCGAAATATGTGATCGAAATTAAGACAAGACTACAGTGGTAACTCTTCAGTGATCTTTCTCTGAATAGATCAATGACCTCCGAATCACAATGCAAACGGTAAGACCAAAGTGATACCTCATGAAATCTATACGAATTCAGGATTCATTACTTTTTTAACAAAAATGTGATTGTATAACAAAGAAAATCCTTATATATTTGCAGCAAGAAGAACATGGAAAACAGAAACAAATATAAAAATCCAAGCAAGTATCCAAAATAAGGACAAGAAATTTGATACCCGAACTCGAGCATTGTCGACCAGAGTAATCAGGGGAACAAGGCGCAAATATCGTTCAATCTCATTCTGTGCCTTCCTGAATTGGTACACGATGTTCCACCCCATGGCCATCAAGTAGAGATAACTCCTATCCTGACAACTCTGCACCAAAACATATGCTTTCCTGAGGGCATCCTCAAGCTGCTCCAATGGCTCCCTAGTTTCTGGATACCTCTTGAGCTCTGATAACTTGAGCTGCTCGAGCAAGTTCCCAATCAGCTTCAAATGCTGCGCAAACTGCCTACAATTTTTCTTGTGCATTCTTGCTGTATGGGAAGCTTTTACAATCAATCCTATCAGCCGCACAGCATCCAAGCCAGTGAGCTGGACGACAGTCGCAATCTCCCCAATATGTTCCCATGAAGCCATTCTCCACAGCACAACCAATCCAAATCCTGCAAATATGAAAAGCTGACATCAAATAACTCCAAAATCCAAATCCTTTTCTCCCCCTTAATCACTTGCTTTCTCTTGCTATAACTAAATAAAGAAAGTACTCCAAACAGAAACGAAGTTTGTTTTACTCTGGTTTCAGGCTCCAGGAATTGGGAAAGGTAACAAAGACTCGAATTTTTGACTACCTATTATGGAACGATAAACTACTAGGCCAACGATTACAGAATTAAATCAGCATCGTCATCGTTGGCAATAACGATTGTTGTTTACCTCTCCTAAGCCAATCGCTTCAGCAACCAGAGGACATCGAAGTTGCAATAGGTTTCTCCTCTTGCATTTGTGAAAATAATGCAGCGTCCAGTGAAAATAATTAGTTATACAAAGCTCTAGAAACTGGAGAACACCGAACTGATCAATAAAATTGCTGGTTAAGACCAGGATCAAATGCTTCTCCTTCACGGGAACTAGTTAAGAACCAGCACAGCACCATTGTAGATCTTGAACTAGCAGCAGCAAGAAACCGTTTCAACTGCCATTAAAGAAAAAGCAAAAGCAAAAAAGAACTGCATACAAAAAAACTTTAGTATGGATTATTCCTTATGAATCTTGACTGGCTTTTCAAAGCAAAATAAAATCAAAAATTTGAAGCAAAATAAAATCAAAAATTTGAACAAGTAACAAGCCACAGACACGGAAGAAGAAAGAAATAGAAGAAAAGAGAACTTCTACAGTCCATATATACAGAAACAATCAGGAGTTCACCTTTCCTCGTAGGACTCTTTAACGGGTCAACCGAGAAAAGCACTTCACCTGGAATCAAGAAGAGAGCAAAAAGATACATTTCAGGAAATCGAGAGAAACCCATTAAAACAATTACTATAATTTAGCACTCGTGACTCACCTGTTGGGATTCCATGCAATTACTACTAGTGTTAAGGCTTCGTTTATGTTCAGTGCTTAGTTCATTCGTTCGGTAGGACGCAGCAAGCAGAGACAGAGGTGATTTTGAAGAGAGAAAAATGTCAGAATCCGTGAGAATAAGAGCATTGAATTCTGGGATTCACAATCACTGACTGGCGAGAGGTGCTTCTTTCTTTTTTTCCCTCCCAGGTTCCAAATTTTTTTGTTGAAAATGGAGTTTGGAGCTACGTGAGCACAAACCAGAGAAACCCTTTTCTCTCTGGATGTCTGAACGTCTTTTCTTTATCGCTCGCTGACTCGGTGGTGCTTGTCTGTTCCTCCGTGCACAGCTCTCTTGGCCTCTTAAGTGCCATGCACAACAGACACACCCAACATGGACCAAGCAAGCACTTTTGTCATTGGAAAGGATAGTTTAATCCAATGTCAGAAAGGCCCTCCTGGAAACCTTAAAATTTACGGACAGAGGTTCCAGCTGGCGGCTGTTCCTTCGTAAAGTCGATAGTTAGTATAAGTGGACACTCGGCATGTTGGCAGTAGAAAAATCGAGGAGATAGACACTGCACGTGCTAACGAGTTGTGATTATCATATGACTTAAATTATAAGTTCTTCAGATGCTAAGCAAAGTTCATCTGTTCCTCTATTATTAACCAAGTAAAGTCATATGGATGATCATAAAAGTCAAACCATACCCCCTGGTTTTACCTTGTAAAACTACATCTTCGTATTAATAAATGTCAAGTATAGGTGGGGCATTGCCATTGGTGGAATTGAGAGGGGTAGGGGAGGTCAACTCAACCGTCTGTGGAAGAAAGGGTAAAATTGTAAATTAGAAAATTAGTAAAGACAAACAACCAAATTGAGTATTAGGAATAAGTTTTAGAATTAAATTATGAATTTAAACTAATTAATATTAATAAATTTAATACTTATAATACATGTTATATTTTTACAAATAAGTTATTTCCGTGATTGAAAATTACATTTAATAATACTTTCATGTAGTATAACAGATTTTTCAATTCTTGACACAGAGTTGATAGAAAATTAGATCTTGACGGGTGTTGTTGGCTACGTTTTTAATATCCATAAATTAAGCAAAAAACAAAAAAAATCTGAGGATGTGATATGAGAATTGTGTTGTCGTTAGCTTCACAAGAAACAACAAATGAGGATAGATGTCTCCCCATAAGCATAAGCATGCATATTCCACCTCAAAAGCTCACTTTTCCTGTCAATAATGTGCCACTTCCCTAGCACTTAAAACTTATCTAGGAAAAGTTCTTCTGTTGTGGTTTATGAATAAGTTGAATTTTTTATTAGGAGACATACCATTACTATTGTTTAAGTTGAACGAAAGATTCCACTCAAATAATGAATTGGGACTCAAAACTATACATGTAAGACTTTCTGAATATGGGGTAATAAGTAACTTCATAATCACAATTTATTGGACTTGGTACATAGCTAGCAAGTTGTGCTGTGACAGAGCCAGGAATTTAAGATACGGGTTCAAATATTTAATTTTTTAAATTTTAAAAGGCCCAGCACACTACAAACTTTTAAATAACTTCGTCCTAATATATATATATATATATATATATTTATTATTTAATAATCTTAGAATGGAGGGCCCAGTGTACCATTAGCCCCCACCTACCTCCGTCCCTGACTATAATATTCCTGACCAGGAAGGTTGTTGATCATCTTCAAGACATATCGTTAAGGGTTCTTTCTCTTTCGGAAGTGGTTTGTGAGCTTGCTTTCTTAACTAACATTCTCTACCAAATTCACGTTAAACTGTCCTTGGAAAGCTGAAGTGCCACTTTCACTATCAGGAACGCCCCCATTAACTATCATCCCCACAGGCACACCACAGCTATCGTGCGGTCCAATTTATGTCACTAGTTCTAATATCAATCTTCTTTACAAAGTTAACCAATTCCGCACTCCATGATTGATTTTATTAGGTGAAAAACAGTGGGATGGGGATGCGGATGTTTTCTCTATCAGGTGAATATTCAAAAAGAGAAATGGACAGTGTCTAGATTATTTCTTGAAATAAGAAGATTTTTGACAGTTTCTTATTACTTGTGTTACTGAAAACTTACCTTTTCGTCTAATGTATTTAATACTAACCTTGGATGGGATAAGATTTTTTGTCCAATTTTATAATGTCTTATTCTGTCCTATAAATCTCAACCATTCATTTATGTAGCATCTGAATTCATTTATGCAAGACCCACACGGGACTCATATAAATAAATGACTGATATTCATGAGATACGATAAGACACCATAAAATTAAACAAGAGATCTAGACTCACCTTGGACCGCTTGATGCTGTCCTCGTGGATCTATGCAACTTAATACCTAAAATTTTCTGCATGAACAGAGGGTTGTTGGAATCCATGATTGTCTTCTTTTCTCTTCTCTTCTCCTGAGAATCCCTGCCAACATTAACTTTATACTCGTTTTTTTTTTTTTTTTTTGGTTCAAAATAGAGTTAAAAGTACATCTAATCGGCCTGAATGAGATTGGGGCTTGAAGTGCTCCTGCGCGTTGAAGCATACAAAATTAGTTTACTGTTTAATTACTAAGATCCAACTCATTTGAACTTGTGTCAGTATGTAATAAAGTTGAAGGTAACCTGTCACTTTCGATTGTTTAATAAGGGTAGCTGCCGGTCGCGGAAGGATCAATCTTGGGTAGGTAGTTATTTTGGCTTTTCAGGACAGTTAATTCTAATAAAATACATTTTTTTAACATTAAATGCCGAGTACAAAGCAAACCAAAAAAAGAGCTTACCATCACCGAAAAGATTTCAAGTTTAGGTCACAAGTCTGCACCTTTTTGCTTTCTATTTTTACTTCAAACTTGTAATATATAAATTATAATAATTAAATATAAGAATTTCACACTTATTTTTTTTATAAAAATTAAAATAATTTTTTAACATTTTAAATTAATTTTTAATGTCAGAAGTCTTTTGTTAACAACAACAACCGTCATTTAAACAAACTATAGTGATAACGTTATAATTAATTTATTTTTCAAATATTTATTTGTGGTGTAAAAATTTTAAATTTTATTATTAAGTTTTAGTATGCTGTGTGTCACTAAATGTTAATACGTTTATTAGTAATTTATAAATTTTGAATAACAGTAAGATCTCATATATTAATGTCAAACCTTTGGGTGGTTTATCGTGCCAAAATTAATATAGGTAAGTCGTTCTCTCTAACTTTGTTAAAATACAATATGACAATTTGACGGATTATATTAACTGTTAATTGATTTTATTGATAGTTAGCTAACATCGTTGATAACATTAGCTATATTATTTAAAGATGCTTGATAAAATTAATTATTTAATATTAATTTTTTTATATAAAATAATTTATGAAGATATGATTTTTAGAAAAAAATATATAAAAATATAAGTATTATATCTTAGTATTTTATTAAATATTCTCTTAAAAATTTAAATAGAACAAAAGAAGTATTTCTTTTAACCAATGAATTCTACCTAATTCTTTTTAAGAAGATATCATCTAATCATACAAGATGAGAGAAGATTATATACTAAATATTAATCAATTTGCAATTAGTTTCATTAGTTAGTTAGTTTTACTAACTTTAACCAAATCAAGTTCCCTTCAAAGAAAGAGCCCACCTAGTTGGAAAAGGATTAAAGGAGAAGCATATGGGACGAGAACGACAAAGTAAAGCATAATAAACAAGTGTTGGTGTTGGAAGATCAATTCAATATTTTTAAGGCTATTAATTGTTTTCTATATAAGAACTGGACTTACGTTCATCACCATATTTTTTACAAGAACAATAGATACGTTGATTAGCTTACGAATTACGCTAGTCATTTTGATGTAGTTAGGCGTCACTTATTTTTCTACTGCACCTGTTGGGTGTCATCTTATTCTGTTAGAGAATTTATCGAGAATCTGTTTCCTTAAACTTGTTATGTAATTGCTCGGTTCTCTTTTCATTTATAAAAAAATAAATAAATTGTTTTCTCTGTTATCGTTTGGAATTCCGCATGCTAAAGCCAAAGCGGTTCCTGCGCTTGTTCCTTTGTTCTCATTGTTACTTACTTACATTGACCAACTGAATCAATAATCAATGCAAATTTAATCCTTATTATTTGAAATTATTAAGAAGGTTAAGAACATTGAATTTAAGATTTTTTAATATATATTTATTTAAAAGACTTCATACACCGCTTGAACCGCTGCATCAAAGA
>JANITW010000236.1:16441925-16455927 GCA_027564335.1 Erythroxylum williamsii | reverse complement strand
GGAGTATTTGAACTTCCTTCCATTTATCTGTACACAAAAATGAATAACACATAATTTCAGTACATAATGACAATTCATTTCAATTCAATTCAATCCAATTCAATTCAATCAAATTCAATTCAATCAAATCAAATCCAATCCAATTCAATTCAATCAAATTCAATTCAATCAAATTCAATTCAATCAAATGCAATCCAATCCAATCCAATTGAATTCAATTCAATTCAATCCAATCCAATCCAATCCAATCCAATTCAATCAAATCCAATCCAATTCAATTCCAATTCCAATTCCAATCCAATTCAATTCCAATTCCAATTCCAATTCAATCCAATTCCAATCCAATCCAATCCAATCCAATTCCATTCATTCCATTCAATTCCAATTCAATTCAATGCAATTCCATTCCAATTCAATTCAATTCAAATACAATTCAATTCAATTCAAAACAATTCAATTCAATTCAAAACAATCCAATCAAAATCCAATTCAATTCAATTCAACTCAACTCGATCCAATCCAATCCAATCCAATCCAATCAAATTCAATTCAATTCAATTCAATATAATCCAATTCAATTCAATCAAATTCAATTCAATTCAATTCAACTCAATTCAATTCCAATTCCAATTCAATTCCATTCCATTTCATTCAATTCCAATCAAATTCAATTCAATTCAATTTAATTCAATTCAATTCCATTCCATTTCATTCAATTCCAATTCAATTCAATTCAATTCAATTCAATCCAATCCAATCCAATCCAATCCAATTCAATTCAATCAAATTGAATTCAATTCAATTCAATCTAATCCAATTCAAATAAATTCAATCCAATCCAATCCAATCCAATTCAACTCAATTCAATTCCAATTCCAATTCCAATTCAATTCCATTCTATTCAATTCAATTCCAATCATATCCAATGCAATTCAATCCAATCCAATCCAATCAAATTCAATTTAATTCAATTCAATTCAATCCAATCCAATCCAATTCAATCCAATTCAATTCAATTTAATCTAATCCAATCCAATTCAATTTAATCTAATCCAATCCAATCCAATCCAATCAATTCCAATCCAATCCAAATAAACTCAATTCAATTCAATTCCATTCAATCCAATCCAATCCATTCAATTCCAATCATATCCAATGCAATTCAATCCAATCCAATCCAATCAAATTCAATTTAATTCAATTCAATCCAATCCAATCCAATCCAATTCAATCCAATCCAATTCAATTCAATTCAATCTAATCCAATCCAATTCAATCCAATCTAATCCAATCCAATCCAATCCAACTCAATTCAATTCAATTCCATTCAATCCAATCCAATCCATTCAATTCAATTCAATTCCATTCCATTCAATTCAATCATATTGAATCCAATTGGATTCAATATAATACAATTCAATTCAATTCAATCCAATCCAATTCAATTACAATTCAATTCAATCTAATTCAATTTAATTCAATTCAATCTAATCAAATTCAATCCAATCTAATCCAATCCAATCAAATCCAATCCACTTCAATCCAATTCAATTCAATTCAATCAAATTCAATTCAATCAAATTCAATCTAATCCAATCCAATTGGATTCAATCCCATCCAATTCAATCAAATGCTATCCAATCCAATCCAATCCAATTCAATTCAACCCAATTCAATCCAATTTAATTCAATCAAATTCAATTCAATTCAATCTAATCCAATCCAATTGGATTCAATCTAATCCAATTCAATTCAATCCAATCCAATCCAATCCAATTCCAATTCCAATTCTTATTCCAATTCAATTCAATTCAATCTAATTCAATTTAATTCAATTCAATCCAATCCAATCCAATCCAATCTAATCCAATCAAAACCAATCCAATCCAATTCAATTCAATTCTATTCTATCTAATCCAATCCAATTGGATTCAATCTAATCCAATCTAATCCATTACATTCCAATTCAATTCCAATTACATTCCAATCCAATTCCATTTCACTTGCAATTCAATTTCATTACATTCCAATTCAATTTAATTGAATTCAATTCCAATTCCAATTTAATTCATTATAATTCAATTCAAAACATACTCCAACATACTCTAATAATTTGCAATTTCATTTAAATTCAATTGAAATTCAATTCAATTCAATTACAAATCAATTCTAATTCATTTCTATTCAATTTCATTCAATTCCAATTCCATTCATTCCATTTAATTCCAATTTCATTCATTCCATTCAATTCTAATTCTATTTCATTCAATTCCATTTCCATTTCCATTTCTATTTCTATTCAACCAATTTTCAATCCAATTCTAATTCCAATTCTAAAATTAATTTTCTATCAATTCAAATATCCAATTCCAATTTCCAATTACAATTTCTAATTCAAAAATGCAACTCCATATCTAATTTTCAGTACATTTCCAAATTTTATTCCAATTCTAATTTGAAGTTTACAACAGAAGAGATGCTAATCAAATTTTATTCCAATTTTAATACCTTAAAATCTACTCAATTACAACCACCAATCAAAAAAATTTTTCCCCACGCAACAATAACATTTCGGATTCATTCAACATTTCAACATCATCCGATCATCCACAACCACAAATCCAACATCACCACAAAACCACAAATCCAACATCATCTACGGATCTACTACCAACCAACACAAAAAACACAAGCAAATATTGTCCAAATGCTAACAAAAATCAAACACAACAATCGTAAATGTCATTTACGATCTGGATTCTGGGTCGATGTCGGGTACTCGGGTCCTCAGCAGGCGGCGACGGTGAGGCGTGGGTGTGTGGTGACGACGTCCGGCGCTGAAGACGGCGACGCAAGGGTGTGCGGTGGATGTCGGAGGCTGGATCTGAGTAGGCGGCGACGGCTTTGTGCGGTGGACGCGGGCCGGACGGTGGATCTGAGCAGGCGACAGCTTCGGGCGTTAAAGTCTTGAAGAAGACGACTCCACGACTCCAAGAGGACGAAGACAGAGAAGGAGAGGAGGCGAGGGCCGGCAAGGGTGAGGACTGACGACCGGCGACGGCGAGGGAGGCAGTCGGCGAGGGAGCGGCGGCGATGTGAGAGGGAGAGAACGGAGAAGAGAGAAATGTGAGAGTTGAGTTGAGAGGGAGAGGAACGAAGTCGGGTTTCGGGTAGGGTTAGGTGTTTTTAGGGTTTTTTTTTTCATTTATTGCGAAATGGTCCCTAGAGTTTTTAGTTTTTTACGGATTGGTCCCGATATTTCGGGTACCGGCGGTACCGGCCGGTACCGACCGGAATAGGCCGGTACCGTCCGGAATTGAAATCCGGTACGAATACCACCGTACCGGTTCCGGTACGCGGCCGGAACGGAACGTTCCGGCCGGTACCGGCCGGTACGGAACGGATTTCTTTTCATTGATCATACTAAGTTGTGGAGTAATTGTTTAAATTGAAAAACTTATTCTTTTTAGACTAATAATCAAAGTTATAATTAAAAGAGACCATTCTCTTGAATCGGTTGAATTTCTCACTTCAATATTTAGTTGATTGATTTTGATTTCTTGTTAAATTTAATTTATTAGGTAAGTAATCATGAATTTCTCATTTTGTTTTATGAAATGAAATCAAGAAATTAGTGTTTGATTTTTTTTTAAATTTGACAAAATTTCATAACCACTACAAGAGTTTTAGTTAATCGAAATTAATTTTGAGAGATTCCATAACTTATCCATGCATGCGGTAACTCCAACATAACTTGCCACTGCACTAAGACCACCAGCACTTGTTTCCGGCTCAACACATAAAGCAGGGATTTCTATTCTCCAGGGAAGACGATGACGGACAAGAGGGTGCTATGCTAGGATGAGGGAGGCTTTCACTGGTAAGGGTGGGAAGGACATTTCATTATATATGGTTTCAAAGTAGTTTCTTGCTACTAATTAGCATTAATTGTGATTAATTATGTTTTATTATAACTTTTAAATGGAAAATATAATTTAAAATTTTTAAATAAGATAAAATTATCACATGACAATATGACTTTTTTAATAATTAAACAAATAATAAATATATATCATATTAGTAATGGTTGGCCACTCCAGGGAGTGTTCTCATGAGTTGGCAAAATATGTAGGCCCATGTCCGAATATATATTTCTTATTAGAAAGACTATAATACCCTCCACGAAGCGCCACTCACGCATATGATTCGTGAAAGGGGATTAATATGACGCGGGTCCCACCGAGGTTTAATTTTTTAAAAAGCCAATTACAGCAGAAACGCCATCCACGCCGTCAAATATGGGATGACAAGTAACGGAACCCGCACGTGCCCTTCAAATGGTCCGGTTGCCTTAGCAAATGGCAAGTCGGCATTAAAAATTTTGGCGGGCATTTTTGAGAAATTCAAATAAAGACCAAACCCTAGCGGCCCACATATTCCCCATTCCCCCCCTCTCTCTCTACTCTGTTCCTTAATCTTAGGTAAGTCATTTCTCTTCAGTTTCAGGTAGGACTTAGGAGTGTTTGTTATTGTTCAGAATCCTGTGTTAGAAGATGTGAATTGGATTTCATTTTGTCAATTCTTTCCATGTGAATAACTTTAGTTGTTTCATTGTTGATATTATATGTGTATTGACGAACTTGAAACGTGTTTCAGGGCTCCATTGATGGCGGGTTAAGTTAATTTTAGTGAATTTCTTGAGGATTTTTCCTGGGATAGATAAAGGATTAAGCTTCCTGGGTTTAGGAAAAGTTGAATTATGGGGAAAATATCTTCAAAAGAAAGCAATTCGAGAATCACCAAGAAGAAAAGGCGGTTGAGGAGCTCGAACAGCAGGTATTTGAAGCCTGGTGCCCTAGCTCAGCTTCGGTATAACAAGGTCTCCTCGGAGAAGTCATGCACTGATCTTGGTAAGAAAAGGGTTGCTTTGTTTGGAGACAGGAAGCTTGGCGATGATGACGTACAAATTGAGAATAAGGTTTTCGATAAAAGCCCTTTGATGCTGTCCCCCGCGGATTTGGTTAAGCAAAATCTTTTGGTTCAGACACCAAAGACGCCATGCGCTGATGTTAGTGATTCTGATTCTAGACTTGAATCTCTCCCGATGGATTTGTTGGTAGTGATCATTTCCTTTATCCCTGCTTTCTTTTAGTTATGCTTATGTGAGAATACTCATCTGTTGCCCAATTTGCTTGGAATATTACTTTTACACTGCTTTGAGAAAATGACTTCTTCAGTTCATCTTCTTCGTTTGCTTAACGTATGTGCGTACTAAGATTAACAAGGTGAATTTGATAACTCTTATTGGTAAAAATTGTGGCAGTATAATTTCAAAGCCAAACAGTAAGAATTAGATTCTCAATAATTTTTAGATGGTCAATAGAAAAGTAGAGAGTAGAATTTCATCATATTTATGTAGTGTATGGCCTTCGTCTGGACCCCCTTTTTTTTTCTGTCAGTGATTTGTGTGCCAAGTTTGTTATGTGTCTGCAAAATTTTTATTATAATTGCTATCTGTGCTATTTTTGCTGTACATTAATTTCATGCTTAATAGCAAAAGTCATGTTTTTTCCCATATATTTCAAATAATATTTTCTGGGGGTATTGATTCTGTATGATTTCTCTTTTTGAGGTCAAAATACTTTGTCACCTGCACCATGATCAAGTCAGGGCAGTTTTTCATGTTTCCCGGAGGATTAGAAGAGCCGTAAGTCTCTTTCATACTTTTCACTGTGGATGAATGAGGCAAACACTAGATTTTGGGTTCACTTTGATTTGGTTCAATTATGTTGAAGCAGGTTGTGGTTGCAAGACAATCCCATTTCAATTTCACCACACCTGATCGGTCACGACAGGAGCTGTTGAGCGCAATGACCCCGCAGCCCACTGAACACTGGCCATTTTTGAGGTACGGATTGAGAATTGGAGGTTTTTTTGCAAGCTTTATTGTTCTCTTTAAAGTTTTTCCTCTTACTGATAGATGTGCCCCTTTGTTTAAATTATCATTGCAGCAGGGGTGACCAAAAAGGTGTTTTCATGCCAAGCCCACACACCCCAAAAGCACCACGGCATGGTCCTCGGCCACCTTCTCGCATAAAAATCACTGAGATGAAGCAAATTGCTGCTGTTCTCTTTCAAGATTCTACATTCCCTTCAAGATGCATTGTACCATCGGCATTGTCAAAACCCCTATGCAAGTCAATGGCTTCCAATCGTGCTCTATTCTCTGAGGATGAGTTATGTCAGGCTGTTGAGAATAAGCTTCGTTGATGTTTTGTTGTGGTTTGCATAGCATACGTCGTTGTCTTTTGTGTATAGTCCAGTCCTTTATCCCTATAGGTAGTTGTAGTTAGAAAATGGAGTATGAAATTTTGTAGCTTAAGCGGGCCATAACAGATTGGAACTGGTTACTTGTATATGTCTATATATGCTTGAAGTTATGATTGTTTTACCTTCAAAAAGAAAGATTCAGGACCACAGAGAGAATGACAAGTGCTTTTGGAGTGGGAGAGGTTTTAGACTCGACTCAAGACAACGACAGCTTTTATTGAGTAGTATAGTATTAAGGTTTAGATTACAATTTAGAAAGTTTATCCAGTAAGTCACCAAGAACAATGGGGACAAGTACTTGGTAAGCTTTCTCTGTGGGATGATAACTATCCCAAAATATGTACTTTGAGGCATCTTTGCATGTAGTTGCATCAGATAAATGGTTGCAGAGGATGCTGACTTCTATATTTCCTGTGCCACAGCATCCTTTGGTAGCCTCTACAAAGCCTGCAACCACGGATCAAATCCAGTACCGTTATTTACGCCCAAGTAAATCACTATAAAAGAAATGTACAAAGAAAAGAAGATGAAACGGTAAGGTTTAACAAGTTACCGTATTGAGCAGGAGTTTTAATGAGAGAAAGCAGAGGATTGTAGACATCACCATACACCATCCTAACATCTGGAAGTTCTTTGTTCAGATGATCAATCGCTGAGGAAATCTTGGAATTAAAGAGAACTGCTCCATGGTTGGAGAAATCTGAGCATTCTCTTTCTATGCCCCCTGAAAGAGTTCTCTGTGATGGCACACAGCCTATTGGTGGCAAACCCAGGACAGCAATTTTTCTTGCTCCAACTCCATAAAGTTCCTATGAACAAGTTCAGATCAGTGGATCATTGAATGTATGTATGCATATGACTTCTTATTGAAGTGGGACATGAGCTCTATAGAGTAGTAGTTCATGATCATAATTGTGGCATCAGCTCGAAAAAAGCGTCCTGACCTGATAACGAAACTACGTCATATTGTTTGTGCACAAAGTTCGCTTTCTGCTAGCTCTAGCTGAATGAAAACCCCCCCTGGTCCCAACTAATATTAAAGTGAAAACGGTCTTAAAGTTTTGACGCTAATGGTTAGTTGCACATGAACAAATCACTCCTATACAAACCGACTCACAAAATAAAGGAAAAGCTGTATATTCAAGTATCGTCACATTTACCAGGAAACCATAAATGAGGTCAAGCAAGAAACCTTAGAAAAAGGTTTAAGACAATTTGATCTCAGAGCCTAAATTTATCTGCTAGGGTCTTGGAACATACCTTGTAAAAACTTGAAGCATAGCTGACCATTAAATCAGTGTAGGAATCAATGTCATACTGAGCTTTCCTGAATGGATAAGTGTTGGCAATGTCATCGCTTCCTATACATACAAAGTAGAAGCTCTGGGATACAATTGAGTCGGCTCTTTCTTCTCCTAATGCCGCCGTTATCTTCTGTACGTAATCCCTGAACAGGTCTACTTGACCCCGCAACGAAATTACTGACTGGCACTCAAGAGAATGGACACAAGTCACATTAGTGATCATTGAGAAGATTTAGAAGAGAATTAAAGATGGCTAGATTAGGAGAGAAGACAGCGAGAGCTACCGCTGTCTGAGATGTGAGAGGATCGTAACCAGCAGCTCCAGAGGCAAAACTTACACCTGTAAGGAGGTCTTGAACCTGAAGGCTTTGATCTAGGTATGCAGGCACAAGTTTCTTTATGCCAAGTTCCTCCGCTGAAGCATCAAAATGGAATCATGATAAATATATTGGATAGCTAATTATTTGTATTAAGAACACATGGACCCTAGAATGTGAAATGTGTCCAAGGCGAAAGACGGCTGAGCAGATTGCATGCTGTTCAAGTATAAGAGGTCGCAACTTGCAAGTACAAAAATTTAGCATCTCAAAAATACAAATAAATCATAGTCCAAGTAAATTTTAAAACACATTACTAAATGAAAAGGCATGTAACAATATATCTTCTATAAATTATAATATAGAGCACTGAAAATTGAAAAATTAGCAGACCAGACAATCGATAGAAATACTGTGCCGGACTTAGAGATACTGTGTCGGGTTTTGACTAGTTCACCGTGTGGCTACGTCTCAGCCGAATTTATCTGATACCTTCTGGAGTTTACTTTTCCTACTTGTCTGAAATATGCTTTGGGAGAAGTATAAGGGTTGGTGCAAGTACTTGCATGCATTAATTCTCCTCTCTCATCATCTATGCCAAAGAAGATCTTAAAGAAGCAGTTTTGAGTAGCTATCCAACGTAAAAGCTTGACTTTCCAAAAGAATTTGTGGTTGGACCTGCTAATTAAATCTGGACGGCTTGTTTTCTCCTCTCTCATCATCTATGCCAAAGAAGATCTTAAAGAAGCAGTTTTGAGTAGCTATTCAACGTAAAAGCTTGAAATTTCGAAAAAAAACTGTGGTTTGACCTGTTAAGCTTTTGAAAGAACAAAAGCTGGAGAGAAATTTGAGCTAAACTTGATGTGAAGCTTTGTGACTGTGTGTGAGTGTGTATGGATCTCGTGACCTTTATCAGGGTAGAAAACGTGGAGATTTGAGGAGTGCGTAAAATTCTAGCTTGGTGTACCTATAAGGTCTGAGGGGATCCTTCCATTACTGAACCTTCCCGTTGGCTTTCCTTCCATGAAATCTCTTCCATAAGGCCGGAAGTTGCACCTGGCAATAGTTTCAATATAGTTGTTGTTGCCTGGATCAACTATCGAGTCTCCAAACACGAAAAATGCAGGAAACTTCCCAATCTTTGGTACCACTGCCTCTGCTGCATTAAATATGGGCACGAATGTAGCTACGAGGACACATAAAAAAACAAGGAAAGGTGAAGAGCCAAGTTTTCCGGAGAAAAGCTTCATTGTTTGGGGAGTGGTGTGCTCAGAATCTGAAAGGGGGAGTAAAGAATATATATATATAGTGCAACACATAAGTTGTGTTGGTGTAGCTATTAATTGGATTTGCGCACAACTCTTGATTATTAGGTAACAGTTGGTATCCTTGATTATGCAACATTTTTGTGATTCTGGGATTGAGTGGCACATGATATTGTACTGTAGAAGAAAGACTTTAAAACCTTCAACTTATGATCCTGAACAGCATAATACGGCAGACCAAAATCAAAGAGGAATTATTGGTTTCCTAATAATATAGATGCCAATAAATTATTAGCAGTGTCTTGAAATCGAAAATATATGGGGATCATACGAGGCTAAGTGTTACAAAAGTTTTCCTTCAAGCACTATCTTCTATTAATTGTGCTAACTTCTTTACACGACAATCTTACTTAGCTCTCTTAAAGCAAAATTCAGTCTTGTCTCCTGATCGTCGACCAACCTACTTGTTTTAAACGCCTCATGACTTTCGTAGTATTTCAGTCTTACACCTTTGCAAGAAAACTACAAAAAAACTAAATATTCATGGAAACAATAAAAACAGGAAAGAGATATGACAATTGTCAACCTTTATTACTTTCCTCAATATATACAAAGGATGTTCTCTCAACCTTTGTGTCTCCCACACTCACTATTTGAAAATTAAGGATCAAATGAGCTATTTATAGGTACTTCTAGATAACCAATTTAGAATCCTAATATAACTTTATTAGCTAAGATCATATCTTATCCTTAACATATTACATCACACTAACCAATATACTGACATCCTCATTTAATCAAGATTTTATCTGATAGGATTAAGTTACACCACAATAACAAGATAAAAGATTATATCTATCTAAGAATGATCTATCCATATCCACGAAAATATCCTTTATCTTTAGACGATCCTTCTACTTGATCTTTATGACTTAGAGCTGATGTTCATCCACTGTGATCTTATCAGCTACATCATCCAAGATCTCCTCATCTCTATTCGTTGATGATGAGTCATCCAAGCCAATAGTGTACTGGTCCGTCCAATGCTTTCCCATGCCAACTCTATTAGTCATGGTTTGTCCAAGTCCTTAGTCTTTCAAGAACCTAGTTTTAGTCAAGTCAGCTCGTACAAAGTCCGAAACTCTTCCAAAACTCGCACCATGCTTGATCTACTTGCTAAGTAATTACCTTGAAACTCTCGCACATTCCTGTCATGCGTGTGTGATCTAGTTAACCTTCCACCTGACGTCCATCTCAAGCCTTCTTTTAGTCTAACATCCAAATCTTGTATCTTGTTAAAGATTTCTGTCAATGTGCACCGATGCATGTTAACGTTGCCCTTTTTCATCCTTGCCTTTTCACAAGTCTTTCCCTTGTTCGGTTGTTCTGTGTATCAAACATTGATCAAGGCTCGGTAATACTTGCACGATTATTCTATGACAACTTAGGGGTCTAACACTCAGATTGTAAAGGTTAGTCACTAGTTAATTAAATTACAGTTAATGGGATTCATAATCAGCATCCTAAGAATTAGAGTTACTACTTGCAATTATGCTTTAATGCATGCCTCTATTTCCACTTGTATTAGAGTTATTAATACTCAACTAAAAGGCTCCTTACCACTTATCTCTGTTACTATATAGAAAAAAGAAGAATTTGTTGAATTTTATATCTTCAAATGTAAGAAGTAATACAATGTACTTGTATATATCATTTGAATGAGCTAGAAAGTATTTGAATCTAGTTTGTTACATTAGAATCTAAACAACTTTTTAACGACTCATAATAGATTTGTAACTAATTGTAATAGCTCCTTAAAGCTAAATATTTTTCCTTCCATTGATGATGATTGCATTCCTATAGCCACGCCTGAAACCAACACCCCCTCCTCAAGATGAAGTACATTGAAATGACTTCATCTTGGCTAATGCTGAATGTATTTGTGTAGAGTTTAAAGGCTTGGTAAGTAAATCAACAATTTGACCAGAGGAAGAAACATAAAGTGTGTTGATAAAACCTGAAACCAAGTGTTCCCTTTCTATGTGATAGTCAATATTGACATGCTTTATACATTCATGAAAAACAGGATTAGTTTCTATGTGAATAGCAGCTTGATTATCGCCGAACAAAGGTATAAGAAAAGGAAGGATTAAGTTTGAAATCACCAAGAAGACATGCTAACCATTTTAATTCATAAAAGGTTGTAGCCATAGCACGGTGTTCAACCTCTGCTGAACTTTTACTAATAATATTTTGCTTTTTTGATTTCCATGAAACCAAATGATGATCCAAGAAATACACAGTATCTTGTCACCGATATCCGAGCGATTTTGCATCTCCCCTAATCGAAGTCACAGTAGGCTTACAAATCAAAGCCATTATCAGCTATATAAAACAACCCCATAGTATCAGTACCCTTCAACTATTTAACAATGTGCAAGGCTGTATCCATCTAAATTCTTGTGGGGGCATTCATATATTGACTTAATTATTAAGTCACAAAAGATATATCAGGCCTTGTAAAGCCTAGATACAATAACTTACCCACTAACCTTCGATAACTATCTGGTTGTCATACAACTCAGAGTCAGCAGTCAGTTGAACCCTTGAAGGAAAAGGATTAGTGACTGGTTGTGCATTCAATAATCCTACATTTTGAAACAAGTCAAATTAAAACCCCTTGCTGTGATCTAGCTAATTTGATTCCCAAAAAGAACTTGACCTCTCCCATGTCTTTGATAGTAAAACAAGCATCCAAATGTTGTTTCACATTCTGAATCAGCTGAATGTAAGTGCCTGTAATAAGAATATCATCAACAAAGACTATAAGAGATAAAGCTTGTTGGTGTATTTTTGGTGAAGAGGCAGTAATCATGTATTAATTTCACAAATCCCATCACCAGAAACTTGTCAGTAAAGGCTTTATTCCATTGTCTTCTTACCTACTTCAATCCGTATAGGGACTTTGAAAGCTTACAAACTTGATTTATTGGAACCCCTTCCCGGTGAGTCGCATGCCCGACGTCTTACGTGACATCTGGACGCACATCTCACGAGGAAGGGATTCCTTACCACGAAAGAAACCTCAAATTGAACTTAAATTTAATGTCATCCAAATAAATCTTGGTAATTTTAACCTAATTTTCCTCCAAAAAAAATGATCCTCTTAGGACCCACAATTAAATCTGATTCCTAAGCTAGAATGAAATTCCATATCACTCGATCAATTAGAATCAGAAATCGCCTCAATCGGATCTCTATAGCTCACAAAATCGCCCAAAAACGGAGTTACATGCAAAACCGTCACGTAATTGACTCTCTTTAATGCCATCCGCAAAGTCCGACCAAAACCCGACACTCTTGTTTTACTAAAAAGGGGTATAAAATTTTTTTTAGAAACCTAGTGCTTTGAAAATCGTAAAAATCGGAGGTCAAACGGAGAAAAGACAAAGAAATAAGGAAAATAGCTTTGTTTATCATTTTTTAAAAATCAGAAATAAAAATTAAATTAAAATAAAATAAAATAAAAAGAAACAGTGTCGCACCCTGCTGAGTGCGACACTCACTGTCGCATTTAGCAGAGTGTGCTCCTCGCACTCTGCTGCTGAGTGCGAGGAATTCATATCATTTTTTTTTTGAAAAATCTGAAATAACGTTCTTACTTTGAATAGGTCTAACTTTTCACCCCGAAATCGAAATTTCGTAAATTTAGTGTCGATAAAAAGATAAAAGGAAGCTCTACAACTTCCTAGAAGGATTTAAAAACTCATTTAGCCATTAAGAGGGTCATAAATTGCTTCAAATTTTCAGCCCAAAACTCAATTTCCCTACACAATGTCAAAAGTTTGAAAATTCATATCTTTTTGCACACAAGTCTAAAAATGACACATTTTACATCATTGGAAAGATAGAGAGAAGATCTTCAAACTTCATGAAGGGTGCAAAAATTAAATCAGTCATTAGGAAAGGTAAAAACACACTTAAGGTTTCAGCCTAAATGAAAAACCAATGGAACAGTAATTTGACACAATGAACAGTAACTATCAACATTCCAAATCTCATAACTTTTTATTCCTAACTTCAATAATTGCAAATAATACCTCATTTTAAAGATAAAAGGATAATATACATTTTTCATGAAGAAAGCAAAAATCAGATCAGCCTCTAAGAGGGTGAAAAAGCCTTCTAAAGGTGCTGCAAAATTTCAGCTCTCATCAACAGCAGCTGAAATCTTTCAGCTCTCATAAAATTTTCATCTTAAGTCTAAATGTGGCAAACTTTATGTCATTGGAACGATCTAAACATGTTCTACATTCTTCAAGAAGACCACCCAAACTAATTCAAGCTTTAAAGTGTTCTAAAACCTAAGTGAAGTTGCTGCCCAATTTTAGAAAAAATTGGACAGCATCTCTCCTATTATGCAACTAACCATAATCTTCAATTCAATTCAACAACCTGCATAAAAATTCATTCTTCCAACTTCCATAACACAACTCAAACCCAATTATCCCAACTCCAACCAAAATATACTTCAGAGGCAGTAGCACACTCCTAGGATTCTAATTGTTTCCAAAACATCAATTAATCTAACTTAACTCTTTCTTTTGTCCAATGAACCCATTTCATGCTACATTTGAGAAAACATTACATAAGATACATTTCAATATTCGAAACTCTTACATTTACATGGAAACAAGTCAATACAAAGTCTCAAGGGCATTCTAGCCCGAATACATCGAAAGTAGCAAAATCCAAAATACAAAGAGAACCATTTCTCCACAATACA
>JANITW010000236.1:16421670-16439515 GCA_027564335.1 Erythroxylum williamsii | reverse complement strand
ATTCCTTTAGCTCTAGGATTGGTCAATTTGCCTTTCTTCTACCTCCAAATGCCTCCCTTCACCTTAATCAAGCACAAAATCTCACTTTAACATAGGATATCAAAATTGGACATTCCTAAGGATATGAAAGCATGGAAATGAACCTGTCTAACTTTACCCATAACTTAACTAAGCTATTAAACCCAAAACCTATCAAGAAAACTCCAAAAATTTCGAAATTTCCCTTACCTTAATGAAACCCACGAAAATTTCTTTTGCTTCTAAGGAAGGATTAAACTCTTCCTCTTTCTTCTTAAGCAAACTCTTAAACTCTTCTTTCTCTAGCAATAATCAACAAAGCCTATACTCTTTTCTTCTTCTTCTTCTCCTCCTCACTTAGCCGAAGTCTCCTCTTTGCTTTCTCTTTGAGAACTTTCGTAAGTCTTCTTTCACTCTTAAGGGACTTAACACTTTAACTCTTAACTTAAAACCTAGGCCCTCACAACAACAAAACTACGTAGTTTTAATTAAAGCCTTCCTCTCCTTTAATTTTCGTAAGTCTATTAAAATACTTAGGTAAAATTAAGTTGCTTCCTCTTCCTTTCATGGCAACTTCTTCATTTAAGTCAATACTCCTTCATTTAATGACATTTAAAAGGGCTTAAAGCCCATCTAAAAACTTAAGTAACTTCCTAAATACCCTTATACCAACTTATTCCTTTAATTTCTAACAACTTATTAAAATTCTAATTTTAACGAAATCCCTTCCATTAAAAATCATTTTCTAAGCACTAAAAATCCCAAATTAATTTCAAATTGAAATTTAGACAAACTAAACCTCAAAATAAATAAATCATGCTTAATGCGAATTGGGGCCCAACATTTCTCCCCCCTTAAAAGAATTTCGTCCTCGAAATTCTTATCGGATTTATTAGGAGTACAGGATGCTCCTCCGTTTCTCATTTTACTTTATGACTCGAAAACTTTCTTTCAAAAGTATTGTATGTCCATTGCTAAAGTTATTGGCGGATATATATATGTTTCTGTCGCTAAACTTACTGACGAAAACATGAACTGTCGTTCAATTCTTATCGACGGAGTGATATCTTCCGTCGATAACTTACGATGGATTTATTTATTCCATCGCTAATTAGAGATGGAATGGTATGTTATAGTCCCATTGCTAATTAGCAACAAAATATTATAGTTCCGTAATGAAATTTAACTTTGATAAATTTTTTCTTCCATTTCTCACTTCTTACCCGTGATTTCTATTCATAATCTTATGATTTTTTGTATATTTAATTTACGTGAATAATATAACATTGATTAATAAATATAAAGTAAACATTATCCTGATTGTTAATATAATAAAAAATTAAAATGTACACAAATAAGTAGTCATTGTAGTTAACTGTAAATTAAGAACTTATACAAAAACTTAAATGTAGCAAAACATCAAATGCATTCACCTATACAGGTGTTGAAGGCAAATGCTTTGACCGCTGTGATAAGGTATTGTCTCTCCCCTTCAATCGATCCATCTCATTATAGAGTTGGGCTATGTACTCAACTGTTGTAATTAAGTTGTCAGCCTGTCTACCATGCTCTCAAGTTGAAGCACTCTTTCATTTGATGTGGACCCTACCAAATTCAGCTATGGTGGATGTGGAGGATTGCGAATAATATGTGTTTGTAAATGAACCTAAGCCAAAAGTCCTTCCATGGTTGTCCTTACCAACCACTACATCAAGATACACCTGACTCTCATCAATAGTTTCAGATTTTTTAGACTGTCATTTAATGTTTCTTGTATTTGGTCCTATCATTATAATTGTTTATGTTAATAAGTGATAATTTTTAAGAATTAATATTAAAGTATAGATTTTACATACAAGAAGTTGTCTACATCAGATGTTGATGAAGGTCACACCATCATGCTTCTTGGTATGAATATGTTAAAAAAAACTGGCATGGTGTAGGCTTCTTGCCTATAGACTTTTCCTGCGTCAGACTAAATTATTATAACTGAACTACAATTTACAAAAATTTTGACAAAATTTTCTCTAATTTTATGATATATACCTACTGTTAGACAAAAAAAATTTAACTCAACTTCACAATCATTAATGGCATTAGACATTTATGACATTATTATTTTCTATAATGAGCATATACTTTCATTTTAAATTTCATACATCAAACGAAATTAAATTTCATATTATTCTCCATAATGCATATATACTTTCATTTTAAATTTCACATATTAAACTACATTGAAATTAAATTTCATACATCAAAGTACCAAAATCAGAATATAAGTGTAAAGTTTTGATATTTACAAGTTGAAGTGCATGCTTTTAGTAGATCAAAGATCCTTTAGTGTGTACGGGTAGGTTCTCTCTGTCCATATCTGTTGGCAGAATTGCATTCTAAAATTGATATTGCCTTAGGTGATGCCCAATATTGCTGCTAACAACTCCATATTTCTTCAGGTATATATGGTGGTCATGCACTATTTTTATGTATCGAAGTAAGAAAGTCTTTATAACGTGTACAAGCTTATCTCTCCCATAAATTATAAATTACAATATCAAATTTTAGATCCTAAAAAAAATCTTTTTGAAGAAAAAGAAAAACACACAATAAGTACTTATAAATGATAATATTTATCTAATTAATATATAAAATTAGATAAAATAAAAATTAAAGAATATATTTTATGTACCTCAAACTCCTGATAATAAAAATCCTTTGTCGATTGAGAGACATTCTTTCATATATAACCCTCAAGATCTATCTTTTTCTTAAATTTGGATTAGATATTTCTTGAGCATGTTCCAGCGGAACTAACCTAATATATAAGTTATTTTGAATAATTTTCAAATTAAAACCTAAAACTTCAGTATAAACTTATGATGTTATCATGTATTACAAAATTGTAGGGATTTTACTTAAAAATTGTTGACAATTATGATGTATGTTCTTCCATCAATTCCTTAGTCCTCGGCGGGAGGTCGCCTCCTTCATCCACAATGTTTACCCCTGATATCTCTGTTAGTATAGTGGTGGTGGTATAACAACAAGTACAGAAGGTGATGCCTCATCTGGATGTGCAGCAGCACCTGCAAAATGTGATGCTTCACTGGAAATGCATTGGCCTCTCCAAATCATTGTAACCTAAACTTTGGTCATATCATATCTTATTTTCTCTTTTGTGGCATATTTTAAACCTACAATTCACATTTTATTGAATTTTCCAGTAATAGAACAATATGAATTCAATATATAACAATATATTGTTGAAGTAATAATAGATATATTCATATAATATTCTATTACAAATACATATTAATCACTACTAGCACTTAATTGTAAATCAAAATCATCATCATCATCTTTTTTCAAATAATTAGAATCACACTTAGGCTCCTCTTCAAATCTCTCGCCCTCCTTATCCTCTCTAGATGAAATGTCAACATATTCATTATTTGGATCGTTCAAAGGTTCATTCTCGTCATATGTTGAACATGCATTTATTTCATAAACTTCTTCCTAAAACGCTTCACTTTCAATTATCTTATTTGCTCCTTTTTCATGTAATTCAAAAACACCTCTAGGTTTTACTTTGCATACGACTATCCAATCTGATTTATCTCATCATAAGCTAGGAAAAGGGACATAATACACCTGGATCGCTTGAATCATCAACACGAAAGGTTCAAATTGTTGAAATCTTCTTTATCTGGTTGATTTTAACTACATTGTATAAGCTGTACAGTTTTATTACAACATTAGGAGTTGAATCAAGCCATTCACACTTAAATCTCACACTCTGTTTTATTAGCAATGCAGAGTACTCAATTTTAAGTATCTCAATAATTTTATCATAGTAATCCATCAATTCTCCCTATATGCAAACTCCACTATTTACTGTTGTCATGCTATAATCATGATTTTCTGTATGAAATTTGTATCTATTAACAAAATACACTTTATACGATTTAACAGTTCACAGAGATCCTTTCGCAAGATCACTTATGATTTTATTCTCTATTAGATTTTCTAAGATCTGCACAAAAAATAATTTATCATATTAAATAGTACAATATCATCTGATCACTTTGATATGATAATTCAATCATTTAAATTATTAGAAGTCAAAGTTCATATTTCTCGAACCATTGAGGAGAATGCTTTTAAATTTTTTTATAGATATTATCCTATGTTGTTTCAGGTATAGCTTTCGTAACCATTTCTCGTATAATCTAAAAGCATTATTATATATTTTAGTTGTGAACAGTAACTTTGGAAACTCAAATAATCTATTTCAAAATCAACTTAAAGTTACTACATGAAAGGTTGAACCTCTTGACAATGCAATAAAATGTAACCATGGGCAGTCTCTATTTCTTCTGTTGTTAATATTCTTCTTGTTAAACGTCTATATGTTTATCTTAAATACGTGAAAATCGATAAGTTACCATCAATATCACCAGTTTCTCCCCTTTCATTATTATAAGAAACTTTTCTTTCTCTTATGTGTACATGCGACTCAAAATAATGTGAACAAAATATACTTGTTTCCTCCACTAAATAGGCATTACAAATTGAGCCTTCAACCCTAGCCTTGTTTTTGACATATTTTTTCAAGTGATGCAAATACTTACATTACAAATAGGGTTATGTAAATTCTGTGATTAAAACATGTTATAATTTTTATTTAAATATTAACTATAATTACCTCTTAAATGGATACATCCATCAATAGTAAACCGGATTAGAAAATTTAGCCTCATGTGGTAAATGTATGGGTAGATGCTCTACACAACCAAATAAGCTTAAAGGAAAAATCCCTTCCAATTTGCACAAGATAATTGGAATTTTCCTTTCTAGTTTTTCCATTTCAGCCAACTTTATTTCAAAAGATATTAAACTTTTGAAAAACAAACTTAATTCTATTATGGCTTCCCAAACCTTATTCAGTAGCAACTTTCGAAATGTAATTGAAATTAGCCTTTGCATAAACACATGACAATCATTACTTTTCATCCCGAATAATTTGCACTTCCTTATGTCCACACACTTTGCCAAGTTCGAAACATAACCATCAGGAAACTTTAGACTTTTCAACCATTCACCCAAAATTTTCTTTTGTAAAGTGTAACATGCTTTTGAATATTTACCGGTGTAAAGATCTTTATATAACTTATTCCTTCCACAAAAAAGTTTCAAATTAACTCGTGATTTTGCATTGTCCTTTGTCTTTCCTTCAATGTTCATTATGATGTTGAACAAATTGTCAAATATATATTTTTCAATATGCATCACATCTAGATTATGATGCATCAAATTAGTTTGAAAAATCCCATAAGATACTTCGTTTTCTCCAACCAAAGTTTTTACTAATGCTTCTATTAACTTCTTCAGTTTCAAGTTCTTTAACTTTTAGCAACCCTAATTCATCAATCTCTTGCAATATCTCTTCACTAGCTTTGTGAGGGGGAGGAGGTGTTTGTACCATCCTATTCTTAATGAACTTTTGTTTTTGTGTCTAAATGGATGATCGGAGGAAGAAATTTCTTGTGGCTGTCAAACTAAGATGTTTTGACTTTATTTGGAAGATAAAACGCATCAAAATCATTGCTACAGTAAGGACAAGCCACTTTCCCTATTATGCTCAATCCAGACAACATATCATATGCATAAAAATCACTAGTAGTCCACATTAAAGCTACTTTCAAAAAAAATTTTTGCCTAAGAGACACATCATATGTCTCCACACCAAATTCCCAAAGATGATACAATTCAGAGACTAATGATTGTAAGAAAACATCAATTTTATGCTTCAGATTCATAAAACCTGACATAATCTCCATTAAGAACATATATGTCTTATTCATACACATCTATTGAGGCAAATTATAAGGAGTAATTATGATTAGCCATGACGAATATTATTAGCTAAATTGACCAAAAAGTTGGAATTCGTCTATCAACAATCCCAACCTAACATTTTGACTTTCAGCTACAAACTCAAAATGAGTGTTATTGAAATGTTTCCATGTGAGTGCATCCAATGGATGACTCATTATTCCATCTTCCTGTTCATGTTCATTATGTCATCTGATGTGAGATGACGTAGCTTCAGAGACATATAGTCTTTGAAGTCTCGAAGATAGCGGAAAGTAATACATCCACTTTCAGGGCTAATTTATGTTTCATAGAACGCTTTTTAAGTTTGAACCTAGATTGACCACAAAATTTGCATTCGTGTAATTCCGCATCATCTCCCCAAAGCGACATATATCCAAAATTGCCACAATCAAAATATTCAATTGGTAAACCAAGACTTATAATAAGTTTCTTCATATTGTAGAAATTATCAACCATTATATGATTAAGAGGCAATGATTCATTATTCCAAGTAGGACTTTTTTCGAAACTTTGATCAGAAATATGCCTTTTAGACTTTATGTTCAATATTTAAGCAATTGAAGATAATTGAGTTATGGTCTCACAATTTGGCCATAATTTTTGATCAGCTGATTTTAGCAAGTCAAAAAAAAAATTGCATGTAGGTTTGGTTCTTCTTCAAGATTTTTTATATTTGCCTGAAAAGTATAACTAGTTGCATTATAAAACATTTAGGTGTAAGGATTTTCAGTTGTACCCATATTATTTGTTATAAATCCGATCCCCCTTCAAACCCATCCATATTTATTGACAAGATTACTTCATTACCCCTTGAGGTGTTACAAATTAATGGCTCCTTACGTTGTGTTCACTCAAAATAATTTGGAACAAACCCTTTTCTTAACAAATGGAGATTCACTTTATCAATAGGAAGAAAACAAATATGTTTGCACTTTTTATATGGACATCTGATCTTTGGATCATCCATATTTGCAGGTTGAGAACATGCATAGTGAATACAAACTTAAACTCCCTCAACAAATGAGACCATCCACTGTTAATCATCTATTCATCCAAGATCTATCAACATTATTCATTTATGCAAAACTGTTATTTAAAAAAGTGATTTCATAATTAGTATCCTTCATTTCCCCTAAGCTTACAAAATATTTCATCTTTATTTTACAGAAAGTCCCCTAAGCTTTTTACCCCTTCTAAATTGAGACCAACTTATCCTACTATATGAGTTCACAATTATAAAAACTGAACATATGTGAGTATCAGTTAAATAAAGCAATATCCCAACCAAACATTATGGTATATGACATTGTTTACACCTGTGAATCGAGAAAGTAAATTCTCATTCTAGGCTCGTGAAAATTTTCAATGATAAGCCTCATGGGAGCTACATCACGATTTTCTAGGCTCTATATCATCCTAGGAGTTTATTATGTCTCAAATCATCCATAATTATACAAACTCATTTGGTATATAGTAAATACTTATATAATTCATACATCTAGCCATCAATCATTCTAAAAATATTTCAAGCAACAACATACAAAACTAAGATAACTATGTTTTTATTAATCACCTACAAGTTAAATTCCAAAGTTTGATTTTAAACAAGCACTATGATACTTAGCAATGTTACACCATATAAACTAAGAAAGCAAGTTCTCGCTGTGACTCGTAGGCTCGTGGGACTTTTCACTTATAAGCCTCATGGGAGCTGAATTATAGGTTTCCAGTCTATATATCATCCTAGGGGTTTATTATGCAAAGAATTGTCATGTCAATTATGTGAATTTCTTAAGTTAATACTAAGTTTGAATTAATCACCTACAAGTTTAAGTCTTTATCTTTTAATTTAAACAATGCCCAAATATAAATATTTAGACTATTAAACCCCAGCTTAAAATCTCATCAATCATTGTTAAAGGTAAAATTGCAAAGAACAACATAAAATTGATCACATTGTAGACATTAGTTAGTTGTTCAACTTACCTTGATAGAAGGACAATTGCAAACTACAAAGAAGATGAATGAGGTAGATAATTATCAATGCTCTTCCCTACAGAACATAGCCTACAAAAACTACAATAAACAAAAATATAAAAATTAAGGACGATAACATTGAAAAAGCTAATTTAATCACTAACAAATCAAATTTATTATTAGTTTAAGATGATTTTTAAGATATTTTTATTTAAGAGTCATTAAAGTTTCTTTTTTAATTCTTATTTCTTCATTGAATTATGAATTTATCAAAGAAGGAATCGATAGATCAATTTTTATTTAGTTTAATTTTTGTTTATTTGATTCGAACTTGTTAATAAATCTTTAGAGTATATTCTTAAGTCGATTTGCATTGATAAGTGCAAAAACATTAAGGATAGATTTATATATAAGCAACATAAACATATAACAGGACATTCCTAAACAATATGGGACCTTCACTTTGAACTTTTCAACTTCTCTTTCGACCACAGACCGAAGAATAAATTTACCAAAAATGCTACTACTACAGTACTTGAACACCATGACATAAGTTCCATAATTAAATTCTTATAGTCAAGAATTTAATTCAAGAGATCTCTACGAATGCCATCGCCTTTACCTACTTAAATCTTGCTTAGGTGGGGACTGTTACAAAGGTAACTTTGGAGACTCAAACTTACACCCGAAGTTACTTGCTCACCCCTTTTGTACGACAGTCTCATTTAGATCCGTTAAAGCAAGACTCGGCCTTCCCCACCCTTAAAGTGTTTACCTTGCACACACTCGAAGAAACAATGTTTTTTTTAAAAAAAAGAACATAGGCAACAAGAAAACACACAGAGATACAATCAAAAGACCAACTTTATAAACTTTCTCTCAAAAGAATACAAAGAATGCTCTCTCTGATCGAATGAGAAGAGCAAAGCTTGAATGAGCTATATATAGGCATCCTAACTTGGAGTTATAGATTCTCACTAAATCTAAACTACCTAAGATCACGTCTATCCCTATCGGATAAGATTACATGAACCAATTGGATGACACCCCCATACAAATAGGACTACAACTGATAAGATAGAATCTAACAAGATAATATAAGATAGAGTTTACATTTATCTAGAACACTAACATCCTTATCCGCGAAGATCTCCACTATCTTCAGATATTGAGTTTCACTGCAACTCTAACTCACCACCATCGCCACATCATCCAAGATCTCCCTGTGATCTCTATTTGCTAATAATGTAATGTGATCTCGCCTAAGCCCATTAGCACACTGGTCTGATCCAATGCTTCCTACAACAAGTCCGTTAGTCGTGGTCCATCCATTCGAGCATAGCCAAGTCCTTAGTTCGTTAAGCCCTTAGCCTAGGTTGAGTCAATTTCTACAAGGTCCGATGCTCTACCAAAATTTGCACCAAGTCTGATCTCACTCACCCACATTTGCCTTAGTGTTTTCACTATCGCTTATCGCGCATAAGTCCATCAATGCACGTTCATGGATAAGTCTATCTTCTATGATCAAGCTCCCTCATGGTGCAGTCTCATCGCTCCATGACTAAGTCACAAGTCACAATCCGAGTTAGTATAAAAACCTCCCCCATTTACATACCTCCGACCTACCTTGCCAAAGTTAGGTGTTTAGGTGCCTCGTAGCACTTTCGCATGCCTTCTTGCGCACTCTCGGGTCTCGCATGACTTAGTTTTCCAACTCTATGCAGCCTTGCATCCAAATCTCACGTCTCATCGAAGATTTCCACCAATGTATGCCTACGCGTGCCAACGCGTATCGAATCTCGCCTACTCTTGAGATTTTCGTCGATACTTCTCGCATCTCTCGCCTACTTCGCAAGTCCCTTGGGTTTTGCTCACCAACTCGCAAGATTTCGCCTTGTTCCCTCGTCAGCACGCCTTCCTCGTGCCGACTTGCTTGCCAAGTATTGGCCAAGGCTCGCCAACACTCGCACGATCCCGCAGTCTGAACTTAAGGGTCTAACTTCTGAAGCTCAACTCATTTTCATATTCAGTTTGTGTTCAATTCCTGACTAAATAAGTTACATTTTACAGGATTTTCTACTGTCACGATATTTTTTCTTGGCAGATAGTTAATCAACTTCACCCTATTTATGTTTACATAGCCAGACTTCACAATTGCAAATGCAAGAAAATGAGATCGAAGGAACACGTAATAAATGCATACCATTTAAGACAAAGTCAGTTCCAAATAGAAAGGAGGTAACTATTAATGCCTGTGAAAATGATAGGACTAGTCAAATGGGAAGCAAGAGATTTGATTTTCCCACCATTTGAAAATGAGAAAGATATATGATATGCAAAAAATCTCTCTCTGCAAATGTAACTTTGTTGTTTGGACATGAAACTAAGGATATAATCCAAAACAAAAGTATGACATGGTGTTCGAGTACCATAGTACCATAATAATTTGTTAACCTTTTTTTACCATGTCTATTATTCACCAACATTCCATTAAATATGTTCAAACAACAAATGAACTAACCACGGCTCAAAAAACGCGGAATACCCACATTCCATCAAAACAAAACCGACGTTCATATATATAAGCATTTACAACGAAATTTTTCGTAGACAAAATGAACCCGAAAGCAAAGCACCATGGACGACTAACCTCGTATAACTGAAGATGATGGATGATGGACAATGATTTCGGACGATGGATGATGATTTCTAGAGAGAAGACCGACTGCTATGGCGATAAAGAACAAAGGAAGAAAAAAAATGACACCAGGGAGGGAGTGAAGGGTTTTTGGGTAAGTTTAAGCTGAAACCAAAACGACTTCATTTGGTTTTAAACTAAACGACATCGTTTTCATTTAAATGAAAAACCAAAAATATCAATGGAAGTAGTTTCCGTCAGTAATTTACTGATGCATATTTTTCCGCCAAACATTGCTATTTATTTTTATGACAGACTTTATTATTCCGTTGCTATATTTTGTCGGCAAAATTTCGGGGATAATTTTCCCACCCTTTTATTGACTGATTTTTTGTTCGTCCCAAAAAATTATTTTTCTGACAATTTTATTGACAGAAAATTAATTTTCGTGGCTAATTTACCACAAATTTTTTTGGTCAATAATTTATAATTTATAATTTTCTTGTAGTATAAACATCGAGAATTAAAATTTTTTCTTAGCTGTCTGTAGTGCGCAGGATTCTATGGAAAGAGTCAAGGAACAACATCAAAACTCCTAAATAACATAAGATAAATATTCAGCATCTGTATGGTTGAAAAGATAAAAATATAGTTAATAGCCTTTTTATGCTCTGAATAAAGGCTAAGATTTGCTGGTTAATCATCTCTCTCTCCAAGTGTCGCTCTTCAGACTCCGTCTTCTATCCTTCTGAACTCTGGAGTAAATCATCAAATTTTTCAAAAAAGAAAAACGAACTTCTTATTCTCCAAGCCATTCCTTTATTGTTGCAGTTGTACACGAACCAGCCTTTTGTTCGCATTTCAATTGAAAAATGCGCAGTTATGGCGACTTAAAAGGGCATGCAACGGTACAAACTTGTACTTGACTTCCCATCCAGTATCGTAAATGGTTTAAATGCACCGAGAGTACTGCGTTTGACTTTTATGGTAAGGTTCAATATTTCAAGGAATCGTGAGTAGTACCGATTCGCAACTAGTGATCAAATATCAGCTTCAAAGTCATTAAAAGTTGTCCGAACAGTCTACAGTGGAGTCGGTTAAACCTAACAGGTGATTAGGTAGTTGTTCGGTGCATTCAATCCGCATACTGTGCGGCTGTTTGTTACCCCACGTTCATGAAAACTTTTCTCAGCAAAGTAGAGAGGTGACCAGACCACTAAGTAACCATCATCGAATAGATCATGGAAGGACAAATAAGTTGTAACCATATGAGCGTAATTAATGAAGCATTTGCTTGTACTATGAACTTTGGAGAGGCGTCCATGTTGAATGACTCATCGACTCCCTTCCTTAGACCTAACCCACATCGAAATGGAGACATGTCAAAGTACACGTGGCAATAAACCACGACCTTGTTGTAGAATCATTCGTGGCCATTCCACGAAGATGTCGCGACTCTTGACCTGAATTAGGTTGCAGGAGCGGGTCAGACGCGGCTTGGTCTAGTTTTGACTAGTTTATTTCGGTGTTCTACTGGCTAGCGCCTTCAAGAAAACGCAGAGATGGAACGAGACAGGACTCTGAAAGTAGAACGGAATAAAAATTAAAAATAGTGAGTTATTTGATTGCGGTGGACAGAACAAAGAAAATTATTCTCGTCCTCGGGACAGAAATGTGTTTCGTTACAATGGACAGAACAAAAAATAAAGTTTAATAACAAAAATACCCCTGCAGTATAATATATTGGAAAGATTTAATTTATTAGTTATTTTATAATTGTATTAATATTTATATGAAGTGTATTTGCAACTCTAATAACTTTAATTATCTTATTATTATAATTATTGTAATAACAATTATTATTGATATATTTAATATTAATCATTGTAATTGTTGTTATTATAATTCATTGATTATTTTATAATTGTATCAATATTTATTTGAAGTTTATTTGCAACTCTGATAAAATTAATTATCTTATTATTATTATTTTTGTAATAACAATAATTAATATTATATTAATTATTGTAATTGTTGTTATTATTAATTATCATGATAAGCAAATGTAGTTATTATTATAATTATTATAATTATAATTGTTAATGTTATACGTATTTATATCGTCACAGCAAGCATGCGATCTTCTCCTGCATTTATTTAATAACAGGATTGCAGAGCTTGATAAGATGGGCATGGATACTTACATATGATTTTTGTAACATCAACGTTATATCCGAAATTGAAATATAAGAAAAGAATCAGTTTAGCTTTGTAGATCATTTGCTGAAACTATGTGCCAAGTTGATCCCCAAATAACACTTGAGGATTATTACCACTATTATGTGTTCTGAAATCTAAATGAGTGCCAAGAACTGGTCTAGAATTTTTGTACTTTTGGCTATGTATCATATGACAACAATAGACATAACAACCAGCATCCTCGATCATCTCATCCATAAGCGAATCAAATAACATCCTTGATCTGTTTGCAGTATTTAGCCTGTACTTATTTTTAGGTATAGTGCTCAACCTCTTCTTTTCAACAATTACTCTTTAAAAAGATTGAAACCTGGCCATAAAACTTGTACAATGTCATAAACATAAATGAATATTACAACAGAATGGAAAATGCTCTGAATTATGCCTAAATTTATTAGAAATTTGCCAGTTTGCTCTAGTAAAACATCAACAATTTGTGCGCAAGTAACATTACAAAAAGTTCAAGCAACCGTACAAACACAGTAGCATCAAATAATTGATAACAGGTGCACATTTATGGTACTGAAACATCTTCCTTAAGGTAGGGGCAAACATCAACAGATAAGCCGCTAATCTTCATCTTCATCTGCAACAGAAATCAAAAGATAAGTTCTAGTGAAGTGAAGTATAAATGATGGTGAAATGGAAACACAAATGAGAACTATATGGACCAGCATTTTCCTAAAACCCAAGAAAGAAAGATAGAAAAAAGAACAAGCTAGAAACAGAAGACCAAACGTGAGGAAGAGGAGAGAAAAATGCTCAGTAGCACTCATAAAGATACCTCAGACTAAGGAGCTTCGAATATGAAAATGAAGCTAGAAGATAGATATAATCAAAGACGAGCAAACAAAAGAAGTTTGTGGACACAATACAATAGATTGAGTTTCTTCATATCAGCAAAAGGTGATCATTACAGGCCTCCACACCAAACCATACATATCTAGCCTATCATCCTCTGTACAAGAACTAGAGAGAAAAACAACGAACAAGTAAAACAGATAAATAGCATATCATAACTATAATCATAATCTTTGAAATCGTATCCGAAATCAAAGTAAAACAAAAGCATCAAGCATCCAAAATTAAAGCTAGTGCAAATTCAAAAACCTCACCGAACACAGTAAGCCAGTATGCCTTTTTTGGCAAAGGGCTGATATTTATCAAGCAAAACCTTTTTCCAACATCCAATTACACCTCAATCAACAAATTGAAAATGTTAATTACATAGTCCTAAAAACTATGTAATTACGACCTTTAATGACAAAACCCACTTCTTTAATAGAATTAATATGATGGCTTCAACTACACTAGTATGTTATCACCTATCCAAATAACAATAAAACACAGAAATGACCATACGTGCAGCAGGTCATTGATAAACCTTGAGCCTACAACCATATTCATTATCATCTTACACTTTAAGTTCTCCACACAATTCCTTTCTTTAACAATTAACCATCCTAAATCAAAGCACAGAATGCAGAGATATGTGGATCTGAATGTCAATAATGGAAATCTTCAAAGCAACATAAAACAATAACACAAACGTCCAAGGCATATGAGATTACCTGGACAAAGATTGTGGCTTTGATTAAAGAGCAAGAACGAGATGGGGATCTTGATTTCGACTTAGAAGGAGAAGGGTGGAAAGATTTTCTTGGAGATTTGCTGCAACATAACATCATGATTTAGAAATACCCAGAAGTATTCCAGAAGCATGATTTCGAAACCCATTAAGTATTCCAGAAGAACAAAAGTGATGGGATCAAAAGGGTCTTACCCAAAAGAGAGGCTCGACTATCGAATGCTGGTTTGGCTTCAACGGAGATTCACGTTTCTACAGAAGACAAAAAACAGGTACACTGAAAAATGATAGGTTTTGCACAATCTGCTCTCGTCAATTTAAACCCACCAATTACTTTACCTTCTTCGACGACAAACAAAAAGACGACGGAGATGGAAGAAGACGAGGTGCGACAGATTGCATGTGTTTAGGTTTCGTCCGTAAGCAAGGTTTTTTTTGGGTCATTTCCCATTCTTGTCCATAGGACAGAAAATCTCTTTATCTTAATTTTGGATGGAACAAAAATTTATGTCTTTGTCTTATAAAGATGGAACAAAAATAAGTGAGGACAGCAAGTAAACAGGATGAAAGACAGAACTTTTACGTCCTTATCCACTGTTCTCATCCCTGAAGACACTAACCAAATGTAGGATAAAACTCGGACTGTACATTAAATCGGAGACTTTATTGGTCATCGGTTTGACCGGTTTGATCGGTTCGAACCGATGTGACGTCATAATTATGCAATAATTATATTTAATTATATATAATATTGATAATATAAAAAATACAAAAATATACCAAATAATATAAAGATATTTAAAAATAAAAAATAAAAAATTTATTGAAACAGTGGTCGGACTCGTTGACCGGCTCGACCGATCAATTGATCGGTTTTGACTAGTTCCCACTGATTCAATTAAGAACTGGTTTTTAAAAGTGAACCTGACCGAATAGCCGACCGGTTACTAATTAAACCGATCAAACAAGCTGGTCCGGTCCGATTTTTAAAACAGTGGTTTATTTGTTAATTACACTACATTTCTTTTGTATAGTATTATTTAAATATCATTTTTTAATTACACTACATTTATGTTATCATACTTTTATATTATTATTATTATTTAAATATTATACAACTCTTTCGATGAAGTCCCATTCATTTTTCATTTCGTTTATAATTCTAGAACCTCATTATATTGAAATTTAAGAATCTTAATAAGATATTATTTTAGGTAAAAAGAAAATAGGTTAAAACTAAAAAAATAATAGATATAGTTGTGTGATAATTAAATAATACTAAGAATGATAAGTAATAATTTTAAAATATGATAATTAAAATAAAAATATTAGATCATATGAAATTTTAATGTATTTAAAATCTTACTTCAGTTGGATGCCAAAATTTCTATTAACTTGTATATAAGATTACAGAAAAATGGACTATATATGCACTCAAAGAAATCAAAAATAATTTTGTTAAAAATTTTAAATCACTTTAATTTATGTAACTCAATTTATCATAATTTTAACAATTTATTAAAAAAGCTTAAATGTTTGTTTGTTTTGAAACTTATTTCTATTTTTTATATTTCACCTTAAACTAATTTTTTTATATAAATTACATTAAAGATATGAATATACCTTTAAGGTTTAAAGATTAAAGATGTGCTTATACATTAAGAAAAGTTTAAGGTGTTGGTTGAATTTCATATAAATAAGAACTCTTCTCCGAATAAATGTTAAGGTAAAAAGTTAACCCATGAACTTATTTAAATTTGCATAAAGATTTTAAGGGTTAATTCGTATATTTATTAGGTAAATTATTATAATCAATTTAGTGTTCATCTCTAACAAAATTGACATGATTGTTTGATAAAATTTTATAAAATGTGGAGAGACAAATTCAAATTGAAAGAAAATACCTAACATATAAACAACAACAACAACAACAATATTCAGTGAGAGTCTCGCTGAAATACAAGATATGGGGATTAGTATGCAGTCATACCTTTACTTGGTAGAGAGATTGTTTTTTATAGACACACATATAATGCAAAAAAATGATAATACAAAATAAAAATAAATATATATACATAAAAATATTTAATATGCTACATAATTTAGTATATATAGAACATGGTCAAGATTAACAATAAAAGATAAAATATGTAAATGAATACACAAACAAATTATGAATTTGATTGTATTCTATCAGTTAAAGAAATATTGAAAGATATTTTTGTTTTTACTGGCATAAATTATCTCATATTTGTGTTTATTGAATGTTTATCATCAATCGTTTCAATTAATCATTATCTCATTTATAGATAATGTCAATATTAACTATTCTTTAATAGTTAACAACTTTGCATAAGTGAGAGATGATAATGAAAAGCACACCTAATGAGTTTAAGTAATAATATTTTTATATGTTCTCATACTATTCCAATAATTAGTGCGATCATCATATAACGAGAGCTTATAGTCATATATTTGTTAGGAATATATGACATCTTGATTAATGAATTGATCATTTTATATGATATACACCAGATCATAGCTTGCATCATCTTATATACTTTAGTGGCCATCTTTAAATACAAAATTTTCTAATGTGGGTAAACATTTGGGAAATAACCTTCCTCTTTTCTCAGTTCTCTTGAATTGAATTTAATTTACGGTCCTAGAATTGTCTTATAAAATCATATCTAATATAATTTTCTAGTAACATTATAAAGTAGCAAGCTTTAAATTTAATTTTTAGGAACTAGACAAGAGTTCGAAGGGTATCTTTTGAGATCACTTAACCTCTAATGTCTTACATAAAGTAAGTTGAGATATTATGACTTATATTAATCCCTTTTATAGTTATTTTTTACACAAATGGTAGAAGTCATATGGTACGATATCAACTCCTATTAATTCAAAGTGTATGTCTTTTATAAATATAATATAGTATGAATGTTGGTTTATATATTGTTGGGCCCGGGTCCCGTTTCCTATCCCGAGGTGACCCCTCGGGGTCGTCGAGTAAGGAGCGTACGAAGTAAGGATCGAAAACATTCAAAATAGAAAGGAACAGCAGCGGGAAGAGGAGGCCTCGCCGCAGTGAACTCGAGGGTACACGTCGCGGCGAATGGCCAACATCGATCCGCTGTGAACACCCAAGGGATGCATCACGGCGAAGGACTGGCTCGTCGCAGCGAACTCCCAAAAAACTGAACCTGTTCCCAACATCTATGCAATTTCGTACAAACACATACTCATTCAATCTAACTAAAATTTAAACACACCCATAAACAAAGAAATCTTCAATTCTTCATGTCGTTACAATTCGAAGAAATTGGACAAGCATTCATAACCTAGCACAATACATAACAAAGTTTAAATCCAAAATACATAAGGATGCTCAATGATGATATGCTTAGAAAGCTAACCAAAAGCACTAACTTAGTACAAAAGCTTCTAACTATCTTGGAGTTTCC
>JANITW010000236.1:16328676-16360893 GCA_027564335.1 Erythroxylum williamsii | reverse complement strand
ATTTGGATATATTGCTTCCGCTGCAAGATGATTTCTTAAAAAGTTTTGAAATCTATCGTTTCTCCAAACTAAGCATGCTTTCTTTTTCCGATCCAACAGTGATATCTCGTGATTTAAATTCAATTACATCTTCAATACCTTATTCACCTATGGACACATACAATTTTGAGTGTTTAGAGTATCTAATAAAAATACTTTTCTACCTTCTTAGGCTTAGTTTCTCATATTTATGAGAGAGATTATGAAGATATGTAGTATACCCCCACAATGTTCCATGTTGGGTTTTCTTCCTTTCTATAACTTATATAGAGTGATTGTAACTGATTTGTTAAGTACTCAATTAAGTAAAAAAGTGATTGTAAGCAATGCATCATCCCAATAGGTGATTGGTAGATTTGCTAATGCAATTACGGGCCTAACTATTTATAGCAGTGTTCTATTATGTCTACAATACCATTTTTTTATAGGGTTTATAGAATATTTAACTTTCTTCTTATTCATTTTTCATCATACAACATCTTAAACTTATCATATAAGTATTCTTGTCCTTGATCAATTCTTAAAGATTAATTTTCTTGTGTAAATGATTCTCTCCTAAATTCATATACTCGACGAAACAATTTAATTCTTATGATTTTTGAGAAATCAAATAGACACAACCATATCGAGTATAGTCATCTATCGAAGTGATGAAGTACACATCCTCACATTGTGTCCTTACATTTATTGAACCACGATTGTCTAAATGAATCGATTGTAATAAATAAAAAGCTCCCGTTCCCTTTTTAAAAGACTTTCATGCCATTTCACCAGCTAGATGATATTCACAAATAGGTAAATCTACTACATGTAAATCATTTAAGAGACCTTCTTGGGCTAATTTGACTCATTTGATACTAACCAATATGACAAAATCCAACATGACATAAAATTGCATCAATATTAGAATTACTATATGAGGTTAACAAAAGGATAACTTATGTTATTATTTTAAGAAACAACATCTAGAATAATAAAATCATCTAAATAAATACATGACCATAACAAATATATCCAATATATAAATCCATACCACGACTATGGAAATTTACATCAAAATCAATATTTATTAAAACCAAAACAAAGATATGATTATGTCAAATATTCAGAGTATATGACACTTCATGTAAGAATAGGGATCAAGCATCACTTAAGTCTAATTTACAAGTTCCAATCTACAACAACCTTTGATTTGTCTCTTACATAAATCCATCATATTTTGTACATGATTTTTTGGAATTCTATGAAGATATCTTTATCCTTCAATATATGGTTGGTTGCTCCTAAATCTGCAATCTACAAAGGAGGTGATTTAGCTAGAAAAACATAATAAGAGACATTCATACAACGAATATTTATACAACAAGATTGTACCTTTTTTGGCTCGTAATTATGACCTTATTGCTACAATTAAAACACTTGACTTTATTCATGTTCTACTTTTTGAAAGGACATTTTCCTTTTTCATGTTGTTCCATTTTGTCTTCTTTAAATCATGAGCATAGTGGGTATTTTTCTTACACTTTTTTCCATTGAAGCACACTATAATGCATACACTTTTATGAGTTAGATGCATATTCATATGCTCCCAACTCTGAAGTAATGAACAAATCATGACTTACACTTGCTGCTCATCTGATAATTCATGACCAATATAATGTAATTCACATATTATGTTTAACATATGCCTCAAATACTTTTACATTATATGATTTGGTCACTTCTTGTATATGTTAGACTTGATAGTGAGTGACCTCAATTTGTCACTGAGGTGCCCCCAAAATATATAACTAAAGTGGACTATATGTCCTTAACAATTTTATATTTACAAAACTCATTTATGATATCACTGTCCATATTGGTTAGCAATGTAATGTAAGCTAATACGTCCTTTTTACTCCATATTTCATTAGCGTCACGATTCCTTTTATGTTGGGTTATATTGCCTTTATTAGAAACATCCATGGTTATTTTTAATGGTCTGAGAGCCTCTTCCTTCTTCAGTACATATTGGATTTCCATGGTCCAAGTAAATCACAATAGGATAATTTATTTAAATTCAATCATATTATTTCTTTAACATTAATAATTTATTCTTATGTGATATTTGAAATCTTATTTCTAAAGTGGCATTCTATCTTAATCAAAAATAATGAAAAATCTTCTCTAATAATTATAAGGTGACAAATTATATATTAATTGACTAATTGCTCTAATAAAATTCATCTTGTATTCAATAACTACTAATTAAATTATTAATATTGAAATAAATTTCAATAACATTACTATTAGATGTCTTTTCGATTTATCAATATAATTTTAATGAAACAACATATCAAATCAAATTTAATAATAAATTTTATATAAAATTTTGGGAAGTCATTGCAATAAATATATATTAAAAGAACTTTATTTTATAAATAAATTATACATATATATGAAAATACTTATATTAAATAAATTTTTTTCTTTTTTTTTCAAAATTAAATATGTTAAATGTTACAAATGCATAACCAACTAATTAACCAAATGACATAAATTTTCTGTATGTAATATATCAAGTTCTTAGATATGTTAAAAATTAAAATAAATAAATTATATTTTTAATTAAATAATTTATATTTATACATTAAGATTTACATACACAAACAAAAACAAATCATAAGATTGTTTCAAAATCTTGCTGTGATTATAATTTCTGTAGAGATAAAATTACTATCTAATCCAAATTATATTATAAATATATCTAATAGTAGAAAATATATGTTAAATTTTCTTGTTAAAATTTTCTTTATATATTAAAAACATGAATTAGTGCATCAAAGCACAATTTGGTACAACTCAGTGTGATTTATGATGATGCCAAAATGATAAAGTCATTTTAACTGTATATTATAACTATCCAAAAGGCCTTTCTATTAGTTAGAAGTGAAGTTGTATACTGCTAGATCTCTTTAGATCTCGCATGTCAGCGAAATTTTTACTGGGTGGTATTGTTGTTATGAAATCCAAAACATTATGAATATCGAAGTAGCTTTATTGATATTAGACTTGAAAATTAAGTCTGGGTCCGATTGATCTAATATGACCTAATCTAAAGTTAACAAGCTTAATCAATTTAACTACGTTTCGGGTTAGGTTTGAATTTGCACTGCTTGACCTAGACCAATGTGAAATCTAAAAATTAAAACAACACAATATTGTTTTAAGTAAAATGATGTCATTTTCAAATTTTAAAATTTAAAAAGGGTTAGGTCAAACTCGATCGGGATTAAGTTTTGGCCATGTGTTTCAGACTTGGGCTCGAGCTAAAAATTTTAAGCGAGCTTAAGCCTGGGTAGCTCAATCTATTAGCAACAATAACAACAATCTAGTGAAAGTCATATTGATGCATAGGGTTTGAGGAGATTCAGTAGTAAAGAGTCTTACCCCCGAACTAGTAGAGAAACTATTTCTGATAAATTTACATAAAAAAAGAGGAAAAAATAAAGATATGCATATAAATATTAAAATAATAAAATAATAATAATTAAAAAAGAAATAAAAATAAAATAGACATAAAAGATAAAAATAAATAGATATGTATAAATAAAAATTTAAAATTAAGTAATGAAATAAATTTAGAACAAGATAAATAGTCAAAATAAAGATAAAATAAGTAAATAAATATACAAATAAGAAATAAGACAAGTTAATAAATAAATCAAATTAAGCCATTATAAAAAATATTTAGGTTAAGTAAGGAAATGTTTAGGCTAATTAATTAAGAGGGAAGTGTTACATATTAAATATTTAAGTTAAATACAAGATCAAAAACTTGAATAAAAATGTCAAAAGACTCAAGAGAATGAGAAAGACCTCTCTATGTAAAATCTTTTATCCGCATCCTAGTAGGTCAAAGTTTCTATCAAGGGACATATCTCGATAAGTTTTAACAGAGTTATATTGTTCTTAATCACCATCCCCCGATTCTTTTGAGGCCTTCCTTTTTCCCTCTTACAGTTTTTAAGTACAATCTTTTCGTATCTTTTCACTGGAGTGTCAGAGTATCTTCTTTTAATACGTCTAACTCAACTAAGCCTTTTTTTCTCTTAATTTCCCATTAATATTAATCACATTTATTTATTTTTATCATTACGCTCCTGACTTTTTCTCTTCTAGTAAGGTTACACATCTAATGGAACATCCTCATCTCTGTTACCGTTAGCTTATGACTATGCCCCTGCTTGATGAGCCAATACTTTACCCTATAAGAGCATGACGAACCTAATTGCTAAATGACAAAATTTACGTTTGAGCCTGAGTAATATCTTCTTATTACGTTTAAGTCATCTTGATATGATACGATGAACTATGTCTTTATCGAATTATCTATTCCTTTGGATAATAAATTCTAGATATTAAAAACATTTTTTTGTTGTATAACTTTTGAACTAATTTTTACCTCTACATTAGAAGCTATTCATTGTCATCTCTAACTAATATTTTCATACAATTTTTATAATATTTCATTATAAGATATTATATATATTTTTAATATATAATTTATTTAAATCCGATCATGTTATTTCTTTAATATTAATAATTTATTCTTATGTGATATTTGAAATCTTATTTTTTAAGTGTTAATCTAAGTTGATCATGAACCATGCAACATCTTCTCTAATTATTTTAAGGTGACGTATTATATATTAATTGCTTTAATAAAATTCATGTTATATTGAATAAATATCAATGTAATTATTAACAGTGAAATAAATTTTAAATAAGATTGATATTAGATTATTTTTCGATTTTATCAATGTATAATTTTAATAAAACAACATATCAATTATTAAATTATATATATTTAGGGATGTCATTGTAGCCTCACTTCCAAGAAATATATATTATATAAACTTCATTTTATAAATAAATTATATATGTATATGAAAATACTTAATAAATGTTACAAATGCTTAACCAACTAATTAACTAAATGACATAAATTAACATAAATTTTATTATTTAATATGAATTAACCTATAAATTATGATAATTATCAATTAATATGAGATTTAATTTCATAGTTTATTATAAATTTAGATAGGAATTAAGGTAATTGTCAATTACCATCAGTTTAATTTCACGATTTATATCAAATATTAAGGTAATTTTCAAATGAAAGTGCTGGTGTAAAGACTAAGAATAAGATCATACTTAATTCTTTTAAACTATATAACGGAATTGAAACGAATTAACGATGACATCGACCGCTCCGCACACCCGAGGGCTGAAGACAACGAACATAACGACTACGTTTTAACGATATCTCAGTTGCCAAACGAGATTGGGGGTGGTGGCTCTATAAATACCCCTTGAAAGCAGCGCAATGGCTCGTTTTGGATCTGAACAATCTCTCGTTCTTTACATCCTGCCTCACACCTTCAAAGTCCCTTTGCTTATTGAACTGATTTCAAATCGCAGTTTAGCGCTACTGTCTGTACTAACAAGGGAGGCGAACTTTGTGTGCGGATTAAAATCTTAGTCTTGGTTTCTTGAACCCCAGCGATCAGATCTAGACCTAGGGTTTGGTTTTATTTGATACGAATCGAGCCGTGGTGGTTATTAGCGATGTCCCGGTGCTTCCCGTACCCTCCTCCTGGGTGCGAGAAGATCGGTTTCCGCGACCAGGCACTGATTGATTCGATCAAGGTTTGTTTGGGGCCTTAATTGCTCAGCTAGGTCCTTTTTGCTTTGTGATTGATGTATCTCCTTCTGATTCGATTGGGCATAGTTTGCTTGCCTAATCTATGACTGAGAAGGGAGAATGGCATAATACAGCGGGAAGGGGGGAGCAGAGCAAGAACAGTAATTCTGTATCTTCTTTGAGAAAGACACTAGTTCGTCTTCTAATGTATATTTGTAGTCTGGGGATTCCCTGACCTTTATGTGCATTCCTTTCATTACCAACGTGCTTGCTAGAGTCGAGCCTAAGTTTGTTACTATCATTTACGAGTTAAAAAAGCAATTTGGACATAGATTCCCACCGATTCCCCAAGAAATGTAAAAGAAAGAGATGGAGAGGATTGTATAGTCCCTTTGGTTTTATCTTTTACCTTATCTTTACAATCGTTGGAATAAGTATAGTCCTGCCGTGAAACTGCATGAAACGTGCATTTATCACCTAGATGGATGCTGTTTGGTTTTATCTGGGCCAAGGATATTTGAGTTTCTATGTCATGAATCACTTGCCATATCTGACCTTTCAGTTTTGGGTGTGAATTTTTATGATCAGGAAGAAAACCCTCATCATTTGAACATGAATGCTGCCATGTTTAGCCCTGTGCTAAAGAAAAGACATTTTTAATGCATTTGACATCTCTCGAATTGAGTACGGAGAAATACACGTTAAATGGTCTTTTATTCTCTTGCCAAGTAATGCAGGTGTTCAGGATCAGGTAACTAATTCACTAAGACGTACTCTGGTGCCAGGATATCAAGAGTTTCATTTGAACGCTGTTTCCTCATCTAAAACATTGTTACCCAAAAAATTCGAGTACAAGATTATGAATTTGTAATTCTTCTGGTTTGTGGTTACTTGTGGATTATATCTTACAATATGTATGGATGATACCATATGTAGAGAAACCTTGATCCTACCAATCTATTCCTTGAGAAATTAAAAAAAGAAAATATTTAAATATGTGATTATTGGGTCCTTGAAGCTCTCTGTGTCACTATCTTAAAACATACTGCGTATATGCCAAGAGAGCGGTGGTTTTGCGCTTCAAATTCTTGCTGTTAGCAATCTACTAATGTCATCTCTCTACACAAATTGAGCCTGATCTTTGATGAGATTAAATCAACTGTATACTGTGTTTATATTCCTCAGAATTGTGCTTCTGCTAGCGTGCTTGTGTTCCTATCCTTATGTGTTGTAGTTATTTGCATCTCTAGAGAAAAGAAGAGAAGGCCAGGAGAGAAAGGAAAAAGGAGAAGAAAAGAGAGAGAAAAGAAAAGAAGGCTCGGGAAAATGGAGAAGTTGAAAATACAAAGCATGGTCACAAGAAAAGGCATAGGGACAAGCGGAGTCAACAAGATCAGAAAGGAGGAGAATTCCAAAAGATTAGAGAAAGTGAAGCAGAACATTCTGAGAAGAGTAGCCTTACTGAGGAATATGGAAATCCAATTGGTTCTCATAACTCTTTCTGTTGCAGCCTTGAAAGCAACAAAAAACAAAAGCAGCGCTTGCCTACAGACAGTGTGCATAATACTGGTGAGTGCGATTTTGTCTGTTTCTTTTACAGAGGGCGCTGTTTCCTTATTGGGTTTGTTCACGTCAGTGAGCCTTGATATCATCTCTTTGCATTGTTATTATTAATGTGAAGGAAGCAATATACGGATCTGGCTGCCTTTCCAAAGGCATAGAGATCCAGAAGTGCTACCTTGCAAGGAACAGCCTTGTTCTGCCTCTTCGAGGGCTCATGATACTGCCGTCCAGTGCGTAGATGAACCTGTTTTTATACCATGTAGAGAGCAGGGAGAGTTTCCCTGTTCAGATTCCAGTAGTACAGGTCTGGAATCGGCTGCAAGGTTTGGGAAAGAAAAGCTCTCTCTCGCTTCTGTACATTCGAATGCAAAACAAGAGGATTCAACCTTGCAGTCAAGCTTATGCAGCCGTTGTTCTCCTTCTTCCGCAAAATACTTCAAAAATCTAATCGAGGATTGGGTTGCACCTCACATGCATTGTGAGTGCACTGATCTGGATGATCAGGAATGGTTTGTTCGTGCCTGGCCGACTCACAATCAAAACTTCAGGTCTGAAGCATGTGAAGTTGACAGTGTTGGTTTAGGGCAAGGCGAGGAGAATTATTTTCCACATGGTTGTTACTTACCCGAAGTGGATATGTATGCCTTACCATATGCGTTGCCATTCTGAGTTCATTTGTGCAAGTAGCCAATATCAAGTTGCCTCGACACTGAAACTGTGGAATCTTAGTCGCTGGCAGTGGAGGTGTTTCTGCATTCAATTTGTTCGGGGTTTGATTTGTATTCGAGATTAGTTAGTAGGAAGTAGGAAAGACGAGATTAGGCATTCATGTCTGTAGGAATACGAAAGCTCCAAATATTTTCTTCTTCACTAATATAATATCTGGAAGTTTTCAGAATTTAGTCGGAGGATTTCCTTACCCCTTTATGCTCAATTGAGCTCTTTGTTGACAAAGTAATTAAACATAAAGAATCATTCTTTTCCTTAGTAATCATTTCCATTTTTGCTCTTAAACTATAAGCAACAATCTGCCAGCCAAAGTTGAGAAGGTGACAAGAAGGAATCGTTAAAGATACAACTGGACAATTATCAAGTCTAAAAAAGAAACTTGCAATTTGACTTGGCATTTTGCTATTGGAGCACAGGGTAAAAAAAAGTATAAAACTTCAGTTACGGTGAAAAAAAAAAAGTTCAAGTTGACGTGGCAATTTGCTATTGTTTGTTTGACCCCAAAGAAGAAGAAGAAGAAGGTAATAGTAGAGTCCAGTGCCAAATGGTAGACCCGCTTCGTAGACGATTACGTAGATCCAAAGGGGAGTGAGTTGTGTTTGGGTGGTAGGACTGGACAGGCGGTTGAGGTTCGCAGAGCACAAGTCAAAACTCAAGCTCCGTCCGATACAATTAAAGATCTCTTGGAACAAAAGCGAGATAAGAGAAAAGAGAGAGAATGATCGCCGATGGCGTGGAAGACGAGGAGAAGTGGCTGGCCGCTGGGATCACCGGCCTTCAACAGAACGCCTTCTACATGCATCGAGCTCTGGTAACCCTATTTCCTATTTACTTGCTTTTCTTGGAGGAATGTAAAATAACTTTCTCAAACCCTAAAAATTTGCACAGGACTCCAACAATCTCAGAGATGCTTTGAAGTATTCGGCCCAAATGCTCTCCGAGCTTCGAACTTCGAAGCTTTCTCCTCACAAATACTATGAACTCTGTGAGTTTCTGGGCGAGATCTAATTAGCAGATTGAGTCTTGGTTTCCCTTTCTATATATTTTTTTACTTCCCAACTCTAGAATAGTTAATTTGAAAGATGGAGGATGTGAATTGTGTTTTGATGCGGCAGATATGCGATCATTTGATGAGTTGAGAAAACTGGAGATGTTCTTTAAGGAAGAGGCGCGTCGTGGCTGCTCAATTGTGGAGCTTTACGAACTTGTGCAACATGCGGGCAACATATTACCTAGATTGTACGTGCCTATCTTTTTTCTTCAGTAATTATTTGTTCCTTCAGTTGTGTTTATGTGGCTTGTTGGTTTTTCCTTTCTGGTAACAAGGAGGACAGTTTGGTTTTGTACAGTCTATTTGCGTCATCTGGATTGTGATAACAGTGCAAACTATGGCTCATTAACGAGTTGTTTTTTAAAGATGATTGTATTGTTGTTGGGTCTTCCTTTAGATGTTTACCAAATAGGGAACTTGTGAAGATATGTAAAAGTGTTGAAAGTTTTAACCCATTTTTATACTGTTATTTGTTAACTGATGTGTCTTGTTGATTTAATCGGATACAGAAAGGTTATACTACTAAGTTCTTATACATTTCACCATGTGATGCACTTCATCTTGATCAAGCATTAGTCTGCTTGAATTTGTTGAAGTATCAAATGTCGTCTTTTTTAATTCTTTCATTTTATGTTCTGGTTGTTTGAAGTAAACCAGACATTTTACAGTGATCGTATTGTTTTCTCTTGACACAAGTCAGTTAATAGGACGGTTTGAATACAGAGCTTCTTACCTCTAACCTTTACCATATTTTTAATTGATTTTGTCTATTGTCAATACAGGATTGGCTTTTTCTACTGTTTTCTCATCAATTCTGTTGCAGGTATCTCCTTTGTACTGTAGGTTCTGTGTATATCAAATCTAAAGAAGCTCCAGCTAAAGATGTGCTTAAGGATCTTGTGGAAATGTGCCGTGGCATTCAGCATCCTGTACGTGGGCTTTTCTTGAGGAGTTATCTTTCACAAGTCAGTAGGGATAAATTGCCTGATATTGGTTCTGAGTTTGAAGGGTAAGAATGTTAGATGTTGTAACTTCAATTTATATGATGGGCAGAAGTAATTACTTTTTGTTCTTATTGGAAACTATGCTTACGTGACGTAGTATTGGTGAAGATGGTTGGTCTCGACCATCTTCACTAAGTTCAGGTCATTTTGTAACATGAAGCATATATGATAATTTAATGTGCCAAGGAATATAGGTCAAGCCATCTACACGGTTGTATTCAGCTGAGATATAGCCAGAAAGTCAAAATGCATTAGTCTTCATTGCATGTAAAACATCTCGTTGGTTAATATAATTGAATGATTGAGTCATATATATATTTGCTTTAGTTTCTTTTCTGTATTCCAGTTGATTTGTGTATCTGAAACTGGTTAATAGTTGGTGTATGAACTTCTGTAGGGATGCTGACACAGTCATTGATGCCGTTGACTTTGTTCTACAAAATTTCACTGAAATGAACAAACTATGGGTGCGGATGCAACATCAGGTTGGTTGAATATCTATGGCTACCTGCTCTCATGTTTGACATGCATTTGCTTGCATGTCATAAAGGTAAAATATATCATGAAGGCATGATTTCTGGTCATGCAGGTCATATACTGCTTGTGAATCATTCATACTCTTAGCTGATCCTGTGTTGAGGATTGCTGTTGGGCTTTATGGTCTGCAGGGACCTGCCCGGGAAAAGGAGAAACGGGAGAAAGAAAGAAGCGAGCTGCGTGATCTTGTAATACCGATAACCTGTAAATGGTTGATTTGTTGCAATAAGACTATTCGAGTATGCATGGTAGTCAAAAAGGGACTTAGCATATGTCCGCTTGTTGTTAGGTTGGCAAGAACTTGCATGTCCTCAGTCAGATAGAAGGTGTTGATCTTGATCTCTACAGAGATACTGTACTTCCTAGAGTACTTGAACAGGTATATTATAGAATGTGTCAGTAGTGTTTGAAGTTTATAATACTTCGAGTGATGCGCTAACATCAGACAGCCAAATTCTGCAATCCATTTATTTTGACAGGTTGTCAATTGTAAAGATGAGATTGCTCAATTCTATTTGATGGATTGCATCATTCAAGTCTTTCCTGATGAGTATCACTTGCAAACTCTTGAAATATTGTTGGGTGCATGCCCTCAGCTGCAGGTAAATGGCTCGGTACCACTTGCTACCTGAATTTTCACTTAATTGGTTGGCAATGACTTTTTGGGTATTATTGACAATGACACTTTCAATAGTTGTTCTTCCATGTTATTGATCTGCTGTATTTGGTAAATGCAGCAAGTCACTTGCTGATTTTTCTCTTGGTACATCTTTCGTCTTTGTTTTTCAGCCATCCGTAGACATCAAGACCGTTCTCTCTAGATTAATGGAGAGGCTTTCAAACTATGCAGCTTCAAGCACAGATGTTTTACCAGAATTCTTGCAAGTAGAGGCATTTTCCAAATTGAACAATGCTATAGGAAAGGTAGGTATAATCTATGCAAAAGCCACGATGTTGGAAAATAGAGGAGGAAGAAATTAAAGTTTGGCAATTAAATTCCTTCTATGAAAAAAATGAGAATTCTTCAAAAAGAATAAAATATTAAGGAGTCATCTTTGTTTATCATTGCTAATGTGTCTTTATATCTTGGTAACTCTGTTTCATCAGCAGATAAAGATAGACTTCTTCCTTTACATGGAAAGCTAATTCTATTTCAGTTAATTACATTGTGACAGCTATCAACTTTCAAAAGAAAGTATTGATTTTCAATTGTATTATTATGTCATGATGTCAGTATGTTTGTATCATGATATTACTTGTTCCTCTCCATAAAGCTGCTGAAAATAAATTATCCATGTCTTGACACAGGTTATAGAAGCACAGGTTGATATGCCCATTTTTGGAGCTGTAACTCTATATTCTTCTCTTCTCACATTTACTCTTCATGTTCATCCTGATCGTCTGGATTACGCAGATCAAGTTTTGGTATGCTTCGCTTGATTTACTGATTTTATGTTTTCCTTTGACCTTTATATTTACCTCATACTTCCAGTTATTCCAAGAAGCTTTAATAACAATATGTTTCTTATCTTGATATTCAAGTGTGATTTAATCGTTCTTGTTTCTGGATTGATCATCAGGGAGCATGTGTTAAGAAACTATCTGGCCATGGGAAGCTTGAAGACGGTAGATCCACAAAACAAATAGTTGCACTTTTGAGTGCCCCCTTGGAGAAATATAATGATATAGTCACCGCATTAAAACTTTCAAACTATCCTCGTGTTATGGAGTACCTTGATACTGAAACAAATAAAGTCATGGCAACTGTCATAATACAAAGTATTATGAAAAACAATACACGTATTCCTACTGCTGACAAGGTTTATATATCTCCATGGCGATAAATATTTTCAGATACTGTCTTAATGATCATACTCGGTTCTTATTTGTTATATCTTGTAGGTTGATTCACTGTTTGAATTGATGAAAGGGCTTATCAAGGATTTGGATGAAACTCATGAAGAGGTTGGTTAGGGTTGGTTGCATTTTGCGTTGATCACTTATAACTTTTATGTATGAAAGAAGAAAGTAATCTTTTGAGTCCTTTAATATGCTTTTGGAAATTTAGCATGAAATGCTTTATTTCTTATTTTATTACTTAGCCTTTCTTTCTTAAGTATCCATTCCCTCTTTTCCTTTGCTATTTAGGTTGATGAAGAAGATTTTAATGAGGAGCAGAATTCTGTTGCACGACTCATCCAGATGCTATCAAATGATGATCCAGAGGAAATGTTTAAGGTATTTGGTTTTAGAAAAATCTGCATCTTTGTAATTTCCAAGATAAATTCTACCCATTCCATTGTTAATTTATAATTTGGTGAAACTAATCCTTAACTTTTTTTTTTCCTTCAGAACTACAATCATGTTCTATGTACTTGTTTAAAAATGAGTTTAGCTGTTACATAAATTTGATTTGCTGCCTGATTTTATAGTTCAAGACCATTCACTTTCTTGCACTATTGCAGATCATATGTAATGTGAGGAAGCATATTATGACTGGAGGACAAAGGCGTCTACCCTTCACTGTTCCTCCCCTTGTCTTTTCAGCACTTAAGGTTGGTTATGCCTAACTCTAACAATAAAGTTACCTAACTGGCATTGCTAGTCTTAGAGTAAGAACGCTGGTTTGCATACTGGCCCACAATTCTGTAAATCATGACATTGATCTTGGACATGTTACAAAGAGCACAATTTTGTCCGACTTCGCTTTTATAACTTGTACCGGTTCTTGGCCAACTCCTTTGTGACTGATGCACTAAAAGAGAATATGAAATTCTTTTCTGATTGAATTATCTTGCTGGCATTTTATTTGTGATGCCCAGTTGGTTAGGCGGTTGCAAGCCCAAGATGAAAACCCTTTTGGAGATGAGGCATCAACTACACCAAAGAAAATCTTTCAGCTTCTAAACCAGGTACAGACTTGGTTTCTGTCTTTTATTAAGATATCTTGGGGAGCTAATTTCATGATGCTGTTAACAATCTGAACTGCTCTGTCCAGACTATTGAGTCACTGTCAGCAGTCCCATCGCCTGAGCTTGCATTACGGTTGTACTTGCAATGTGCTGAGGTACAAAGGATACTTCTTGTGTTAATATCCATAGGATGATTTGGAGAGGTCACACTTTCCTGTTTGATTTAGTCTTTCATGCTTCCAATTAGGCTGCTAATGACTGTGACTTGGAACCTGTTGCATATGAATTTTTCACGCAAGCATATATTCTGTATGAAGAGGAAGTTTCGGTAAGTGATAACTTGCTGAATAATGCCTTTATTATGGTTAACTGAGTTGCTAGTCATTTAAAATTGTGAGTTTAACGGTATAACTTTCTGTTTTTGTCTTTCATAATAGGACTCTAGGGCACAGGTGACTGCTCTTCATTTAATAATAGGGACACTTCAGAGGATGCATGTCTTTGGTGTTGAAAACAGGGATACCTTAACTCACAAGGCGACTGGGGTAACCATACTAGCAATGTTCATTTTAACTTTAATGCATACCAGCTAGCTTTTTACTATGTTTCTGATACAAAGCTTTACTTATTCAGTATTCTGCCAAGCTTTTAAAGAAGCCTGATCAGTGTAGAGCTGTTTATGGGTGTGCACATCTGTTCTGGGTTGACGATCAAGATAACTTGAAAGATGGAGAGAGGTGGGCCTCGTGCTTCAATATTATTATAAACCAAGCATATTACAACGTTCAGTCCTTATCTTTTTCCTTTTGTTTTCCCCTTGATCGAGGGAGACTGGCCTGTGATTGTAGAGCAATTCTACAAACATTTACAATTTAGCTTGCGGGTTCCTTGATAATTCTCCATTAGTTGACTAACACTCCATTAACATTTTTTCACTCTGAGCCAGGGTTTTGATTTGCCTCAAGCGTGCTTTAAGAATTGCAAATGCTGCCCAACAAATGTCAAATGCTGCACGAGGCAGTACTGGATCAGTGACGTTGTTTGTTGAGATCTTGAACAAGTAACAAGCTGCTCTTTGATGCTAATTGCTTTGTTTAAAACTTTTTAAGATGGAAACTTAAAACTTTTTATTTCATTGAAGGTACCTTTATTTCTTTGAGAAGGGTAACACTCATATCACGGTAGCTGCAATTCAAAGCCTAATTGAATTGATTATGACCGAGATGCAAAGTGAGTCTAGTACTCCAGATTCAGCTACTGATGCGTTCTTAGCTAGCACTAAGCGTTACATTCAGTTCCAGAAACAGAAAGGCGGTTCCATTGGTGAAAAATATGAACCCGTCAAAGTGTGATAGACTGAATGGCAAGTATGTTTTTGTATTACTGGTTCAAAGCGTAAGACTCTTGGGGAGTTTAAAGTATATTTTGCCTGTGTTACTGGTGGTCGAAGAAGCTTGGTGCATGGCGGTGCAAGCAATGTTAATACAGCACACAAGCTGATTTGGGTCATTATCACACTTTACCAACTCATAGTGATGGTTAAGGAAATTGATTGTTAGCACGGCTTGCCAAGTACTGTGTTTTTCTGTTTAGGCCTCGATAAATGATGTCATGGCTGACCATCTCGAGCTGAGTTGTATGATTTAACTGTTTACAATATAACATGAAGCATTTGACCAAAGCTTTCCATATTACGAATTGGTTTATCATGCCAAACTGCAATACGTAAGATTGTTTTGAAGCTATTACTAGCTCACGACCTGAAGACTTCTGTGTCGTCAGTAAGATTATGGTGAAAGAATTATGGTTAGATAAACATTGCTTTGACTGCCAAATTGCCAATTTACACATGCATTGTTTTTAGTTTTTACGGCTATTCGATGCAGTCATAAGGGGTAGTTCCGATGTCTTACTATTTAAATTAGTTAATTTATTTTTTAAACTTATAATTAAAAGGAATGCATTTAAGGGCTAAGGCCAAAGTACAAACTTCCAATGATTTTGGTTTCTCACCGTAAATTTTTTATACTTTGGAGATTATACTATATTGTTTCAGAATTTTATGAAAGTGTTTTAATCATTTTCTTGAAATATTTACTTGTGGGCAGTAAAACTTCATAGACCATTTGGGCTCTGCCTTCTGTCCTTCCATGTCGCTTCCCACCACTTCTCATCTTAATCATTTAGCTGCTGAACACTGAACAGAAGTTAATGTGGCAACAGCCTCCGGCATTTCAAAGCTCATTTATTCCGAATACTGGACCTAAAATGGAAAGCTCTTGTACGACTCTGCTACTCCAGACTAGGCCATGATTGAAACAGATCCGCAAGCATTAAAGCCCTTGTATCAATTATAAATACTAAGGTGGCGATGAACTTAACGCAAGAATATCAATGGAGATTATTTATTTCTGAGGTCTGATTTTTCTTGTTTGAAATGTGTATGCCCCGTTTATTTATACTATAAATTAAATCGAGTGTGACACCACTTAAATTGAGTGCTTGCATAAAGCTTCTACTCACACAAGCATTGATTAATTCGATGTGCTTCACCATAAGAAGTGGAAGTGGTGACTGGTGAGTGAGCTTTGAAGGCAAAAGTTCTTACTTTTAATAAAGGTCTGTATAAACTGTTACATAGAATTAAGTCACAAATCCTTGGTACTCATTTCTCGTCTCAAAACAAAATAGAGTTTTAAAATTAGTAATAACTAATGAGCACAACGAGAAAGTGAAACAACAATCAATCATCGACAAATAGATACAATTGACACATACCAGTGAATGGTGATCTTCAACAGAAACATACATACAAGCAAAATGCTATTGCATTCCATTTGCTATCGAGAAGCTGCACTGATTCAGATATGGAAAACTAGTGTTCTTATTGTAAGTGGTTAGAATGGCCACGCGAGTTGTCAGCGTATAATTCAGTAATATTTATTATAAGTGGTGCAGAATGGTTATATTATATGTACGTGAAATTCATTAGGATCAAATTCAGTTCTATGATCAAGAAACACTCAAGAAAACACCTATAATTGTCTCGGCCCTAGGCAAGGGCAAAAAAGGCACCTACTTAGAACCTTTCTTATAATTTTCCACTCGCAAACTCTAATTAATGGGTATGTCACGGAAAAGTGGAAGGGTATTATTTCTTTTTCTTGGGTGGGTGGCAATTGTGTTATTAAGCAAGCGAGGATATTAACTTTTCAGCTTCCAAATTTAACATTAAGTTAAAGTTAACTTTTTTTATGTTATGTATTCATAAATTTCTTTCAAACATTTCGTTATATATTTTAGGGTTAATTATAAAAAAACTCAAATTTTCGTCAGTTTTTCAATTATAGTCTGAATGTTAAAATGTAACAATAAAATATCCAAACTATCAATCTTTTCAATTATAGTCCGACGTTAATCTAATTGTTATCTTCGCTGACGTAGTATTGTGTCATATGTCAATAGACCCTTATTAATCAAAAATGTCAACGTAATTAACAAAAATCAATTTAAAACAAAACAGAGACAATCACACCCTATCGTTATTCTCAATCTATAAGCTAAACTCCTAACTTTTCTCTCACTCATGCATGACATCACTCTTGTGGACACCACCTAGCTATGAACCCCCTCTCTCTTATTTCTTCAATGAACTTTGGAGGTAATACTGTAGAACCACCAACTACCATATCAAACCTTATTATCCACAAAAATGCGTGGTTGCTTATGGCCAGTCCCATCCCAAATTCAATTAATTGTTTGGTTGTCAACATTGTTATGCTGTCAAAATTTACATAAAGCCAGTAAGGTTCCTTGGAATCAAGCCATTGAAGACATTCGAGTTCTTCTTTTCATAAATGACATCCAATTGATCTCAGACTACTTTGTTGCCTTTGATTGAGATGTAGTTGTAGAGGGCCAATGAAACAGACAATACAAAATATGGAGGATATTGGATCCAAAATTTCAAGTTTTGAAGCATCAATAGTGTGCAAAATGAGTAGTGGAGCTTCTTGTGTTTTCTTTGTTATCTTTACTGCCAACCAAAACCTGACTTCATCATTATTTTTCGCTTGAGTTCCGCTAGCGGAAAAATCCTTTAAACGCATATTTTTCATTTCTGGAATGAAGTCCAAGATTTGGTCCAAGTAGCCATTTTTCTTAATGCTCATCTACGAGAAAAAAACAGTTGTTTAGATGAAAGACGTTACTGAAGCACATGGACTAGACGACGGGTTGAGTGAGAGAAAAGTTAGGAAATTAGGTTAGAGCAGGGTGTGATTGTCTCACTTTTGTTGAAATGACATCGTCTCGGTTTTATCATAAAACAATTTCGTTTCACTAATTAGACTAACTTTTACTAATTACGTTGATGTGTCTGACTAATGAGAAACCATTAACAGGTAACAGTGTCATATCAACGAAGATAATATTAAGATTAACATCAGGCTGAAATTGAAAAAAATGATTTGAGCATTTTTAATTATTCTTTCTTCACGCAAAGCCTTTGTTTGTTCATGTTTTATGCGTTTTGAGTTTCAATTTGGTTAACCTAGCTATAAGGAAAATGTTGAAAGAAATGGGGTTTTAGTTATAAGAAGAGAATCATCAATCTTAGAGACAACGTTTGGTTTGGGATAGTAAAGAAATTTAAAGAACTAAAATAAGAAGATTTGTTTGTGTGATTTGATTTATTTTTAAACAATAAGGTTGGTATTACAAAGTTTAGAATAATATACTTTATGTTAAGCCCTTTTATTATTTTAATAAAAAATTATCATATAATTAATTGTTATAAATGCTTTCGAATACAAAATAGTTAATTATGTAACATATAAATACTTTTGAATACAAATAGTAATAATTTATATAAAAGTTTGTTTAATGTATTTTTATTTTTGATAGTAAATAATTTTCTTAATAATCTAGCATAATAAAAATATACTTTGGAATAACTAAGACCACTAAAATTATCTGTAAATGTGATCTAAATTGTTTTTCTTTTTGTTGCCATGTCCCTTACAACATTTCATTGCACAATTACACATATATGCAATTTCTAGCTTAAGTAGATATAAATTTTAACGTAAATAGTAATCTAAGTTATTCATAAAAGAACTCATCTCGAATAATGATGACAATAATATGGACAGTATAAATGATTTTCGGTAAATAAATTAGAATAATTAATAATTTAGAATATAATTTAATATATTTTCTCTTAAGCATTTAATTTTCTGTATTTTTTAAAAATTAGTGTTCTCTATTATAAAAATTTGCTCTTTGTTTTTTCATTTTTAATATAGGATATTAAATTTTATCCTCTTTTTTCCCCTCTATCACATATATAATACCATTGATATGTTTTTGTGATATATTGTAAATATATTGGTGTTTTGTTATGCCTGCATGCTTCTTCCAATTTCATATGAGTGCTTTTGTTCTTGTTCTGATTGAATTGTGTTATAATTTATTTATATTATGTTGCCTAAAAAATATTTGTCTGGAAGTGAAAAAAAATAAAAAAAGAAGAAAACAAGTAAAACAGTTAATAGAATCTTAAAAAGGAGCAATTATAAGTAATGAGATTCATATTCATAAAGATATTAATAGTTTGAGTGAGCATGATCATGTACCAAATGCATCCACTTTAGAAATTTTAAGAGAAGATAAGCAACTAATCCTTATATTGGATGTTTATGATCTTAGAAATTAGGATAATCTTGATAGTAAAGTAAGAGACATTTTAGTTGAAAAAGGGTTTGTAAGATAATTGAATCTTAAGTTTTCTTTGAACAATACCTCTCGACATTTTTCATATTCTTATTATTCTAAAAAAATTGAGTAATGGAGAGATTAGCGATAAAAAAGGGTTGGTTTACTCTAAACATATAGACAAAGTATATTGTTTTTATTGTAAGTTGTTTAAATTTAATAGTAAACAAAGTGCATTAACAAATGATGGATTTGGGGATTGGAAGCATCTTTGTTAAAGACTCAAAGAGCATGAAAATAGTGTTGAATGTATAACTAATATAAGAACTTGGAATGAATTAAGAGGAATAATAAACAAAAATCAAATAATTGATAAAGATTTGCAATAAGCAATTGTAAAAGAGAAAGAACGTTAGAGACAAGTTTTTTTAAAAAAATAGTTTCTATTGTGAAATATCTTGCTAAATATAATTTGATTTTTCGATGATCCAATGAGAAATTGTACCAAGATAGTAATGGTATTTTTTTGGGATTGATTAAGATGATTGTTGAATTCAATGATTAACGCAAGATCATGTTAGCCACATTCAAAATCATAAAATTCATCATCATTATCTTGGTCACAAAATTCAAAATGAGTTGATTTTATTGGCTCATTATGTTAGAAGTTTATTATAAAGATCGTTAAAGAGGTAAAATACTTTTCTAATATTTTCTGTTGTACATCATATTTGAGTCATCAAGAACAAATGAGTTTATTAGTACGATGTGTAAATATGTCAAGTAAAAAAATAAAAATAAAGGTACTTTTTAGAGTTCTTGAAGGTAGATGACACACTTGGATTGTGAAGTTTCAATGACTTATTAAATGCATTTTAAGTCTCTTAATCTTAATGTCCATAATGTGAGGGGTCAGGGTTATGATAATGGTCCTAATATAAAGGGAAAACACAAGGAGATTCAAAAGTGATTACTTGAAATAAATCCAAGAGCATTATATGTGTATTATGCTTGCCATAATCTTAATATTACTCTTAGTGATATGAAACATTATTGTGTTAAACATTTTTCATCTTTTGGAGTTATGTATTGCATAGATGCATCATTTTCAAGTTCTCCTAAAAGGTGGAAGGTTTTATTTGCTAATGTTTTGGCCTTAACTATGAAATCATTGTCTAACACTTGTTAGGAGAGTTGAATAAATAGTGATAAATCTATTAGATTTCAAATTTCTCAAATAGGATTGACTTTGATAGAATTATCTAGATCTTGTGATAATGTTAAGTCAAAGAGTGAAGTGAAAATTTTAGTTAGTTCAGTTGAGAGATTTGAGTTTTTACTTGATATGGTTAGTTGGTATTATATTTTATCGCTATTAACATGTTAAGTAAAAAGTTACAGTCTAAATCTATGTGCGATAACATTATCACAGAACAATTAGAAGATGTGATGGTATGTTTTGAGAAATATAGAGACGAATGGTTTGTCCCTAGTATAAATATTGCCAAAAGTCTTACATATGAGATGAATGTGGAGCCTAAATTTCCAGCTAGACATTGTATTATTAGGAAAAGACAATTTGATGAAAAAGATCACGATGGAAAAATACAATCAACTGATGATTCGTTCAAAGTTAATTACGTTCTGATTGCTGTGGATATGACATTTACTTCGTTGAAGAATAGATTTGAACAATTAACGACATTTAAAAATATTTTTTGATTTTTTATTTAATTCAAAGAACTTGCGGTCGTTGATTGATAATGAATTAAGAGAATATTGCATTAATTTTACAACTTTTTTCTCATAAAATATGTCGGATGTAGATTTAGATAATCTTTTTTTAAAAATTAAAATTTTTGCAAATTACTTTACAAAATGAGTTAATGTCATCAGTTGAAATTTTAAAATTTGTTAAACTGCATATTATTATCCAAATGTTTCAATTGCTTATCAAATTCTATTGACTATATTTGTGGCTGTAGCATCAGCTGAGAGAAGTTTTTAAAAGTTAAAATTATTAAAAATTTACTTGAAATCATCAATGTCATAAGAAATGTTGAATGGTTTAACTATTTTATGTATTAAAAATGATCTATTGAAAAATATTGCTCTTGATACTATTATTGATGATTTTGCTTCTAAAAATTTATAGAGAAATTATTTTTTATAAATCATGATCATCTGTGTGCTTATTAGTGCAATTCTCTTAGTATTTTGCAATATGATATGATATTTGGTTGCCGCTATTGCTATTTTGTTATTACTACTACTATTTTTAGTAATTTTATTTCTGTTGACATTTGCAAGATGTTATTAGCTAATGTTATCATCATTTAGTATCTTGTTGAGTATGCGGACTTATAAATTGAGTCACTTATATATGGATATTAAATTTTAATAATAAAAATATGCTTTTAAAATTTACAATTTTGTACATTATCAATTTATTGGGGCGCTTCATTTTACTTTGCCCAAGGCCTATAAAACAATAGGAACAACCCTAGGTTTTAGCAAGTTACCCACTCCCAAAACCCATTCGAGCCAACAAATGTCCACACGCCCCTTAACCCAATAACCTACAACCTATCTAGACTTTATCGGCCATTAGCCCATTTTCCATAAATAATCAACACTTTTTCCAAAAGTCCACTTATACTGACCCAACTCAATATCCAGTCTAAACCCAAAACAACTTTTCTAGGTCTAAACCACAATGCCAAATTTGTTGGGAATGGGGTCACATTATTACACATTATCACTTTTGATACTCTAAATCTCGTAATAGCCTTATTAGTTCTCACCATATTTTCAATAATCTCATGAAAACTTTTTCACTATGAATATTTAACCTGTTATGGACACTTTTTAGCTCCCTTCTAGTAATATTATTGAATGATTACCGGACACTGAAGCTAAAGCTCACATGATACCTAATTGTCAAATTTTGGAATCTGTTACACCATGCGAAGGATCCAACAAAGTGGTTGTTGATAATAGGCATAGTCTCCTTGTTTCTTCTTCTTTATTTGTTCTTACTTCCACTGACCACTTCATATTAATAATATTCTTATTGTTCCTTACTTTGCTACAAATCTTTTGTCTATAGCTAAATTTATCATTGATAATTCCTATCTTTTTGAATTTAATCACTTTGGTTATATTATGAAGGACCTCCACTCTAAGATACTGCTATTTACAGGACCAACCTACAAAAATTTCTATCTATTGAAGCTTCCCTGACACTTCAAGAATCTAGTTCTTTTGTAGTCACTTATGCTTTACTTGATTTGTGGCATCAACGTCTTGTTCATCCCTGTCATTCCACACTTTTTAGTTTATTTAATTGTTTGCCCATCAATTCCAAAGTTATAACTCTTGTACTTCATGTTTTCAAGGAAAAAGCATTCATCTCCTATTTTCATTATCTTTTCGCATTTCCACCACACCTTTGCAACTTACTCATTGTGACATTTGGGGCCCTCCCTATCTCTTTCTCCATATTTTGATATATTATTATCTTTGTGGATGACTTTAGTTGCTTGACAAGGGTCTTTCCATTAGCACAAAAATCTCATTCCCTCTCATTTACAAAATTTAAAAACTATCATTGAAAATCTTTTCTCCATCACTATGAAAACTTTTTAATGTGATGGAGCTCCTGAACTCACCAAAGGTGCCTTTTTAACTACCTCACATCTACTAGCATTATCTTTCGAATCTCTTATCCTGATACTTCTCAACAAAATAGTATTGTTGAACAAAAAATACATCACATTACTGAGACTAGCCTAACACTCCTACTTCATACATCTCTTCCTAAAACATTTTAGTTTGAAGCACTCTCCATAGATGTCTATCTCATTATTCTCTTAACTACTCATATTCTTCAATATAAATTCCCATATAAACTACAATTTCACACCAAACCTAATCTTACTTTTTTTTGTGTCTTTGGATGTGCATGTTTTTGCTTAACCTTTACTTGTCCTAACAAACTTTTCCAAAAATCTATCCCTTGTGTCTTTTTTGGCTGCTCCTCTTAGTATAAAAGTTATCACTGTTTTGATCCCTCTACCTCTAAAATTCACGTCTTGATATGTTTGTTTTATTGAAGATGTCTTTCCGTTTGCTAGTTCTCCTTCCACCTCCTCCTCCTACTTCTTCTCTTCCTTACCAATGCCCTTCCATCCTTTTTATTCTACCACTACCTCTATCTCACCAAATTTCCTTACCTCCAACAGTCCATCCAATGATCGTATGTTCCTATGATCACACTCATATTGCCCATACATTTCATGACTATATCACCTACAGCACCATTACACAATCCCCATACTCTTGATCCCATACTTATCAATCAAACCAACAAATTTTCTTACGAGAACCAAACAATGCTTGATGAGTTCAATGCTCTTCATCGTAACCACATCTGGTCTTTTGTTTCCCCTTCTCCAAATACTAACATTGTAGGTTATAAATAGGTATTTCATACCAAAAACATCCTAATAGTTTTATTGAATGTTATAAAGCATATCTTATTGCCAAAGGAAACATCAAACCAAGACATTGATTACACTGCTACCTTTAATCCAGTAGTTAAAGCTACCACTATTTGTGCTATTCTCACCCTAGCTCTTTCTAACAACCGGACAGTTTGCCAAATCAATGTCAATAAGGCACTTTTTATGGTTGTCTTCAAGAACCTATTTATATGTTTCAACCTACTGGCTTTACAGATCCAAATCATACGTTTGTCAACTTCATAAAGCCCCTATATGGTCTCAAACAATCATCAGGCTTGGTTTCATTGCTTAAGTTAGAAGCTTCTTCACCTCAATTTTATTTCATCTAAATAGTATACATTTGTCTTCATTCACAAAACCACAACCTACACAACCTTTCTTTCATTTGTGTGGATGATAACTTATGATAACTTGGTCACAAGTTCTTCACCTTTCTTTATTAACTCCCTTATTCATGATCTCATTTCCTTGTTCTCCATCAAAAACTTTGTTCATCTCCATCATTTCCTTGGCAATGGAATCAAGTGTACCCTCCCTGACTCATAATTTAAATGCCTTCTTCTCCATCAAAGACTTAGCTCATCTCCATCATTTTCTTGGTATTGAAATCAAGCCTACTTTCGATAGTTTTCTATTTGCACAATTTCAATACACTAAAGATCTTCTTCTTCACACATATGTCGAAACACCCACACCTATCACTCCCACTCTCCCACTTTTCAAAAATCATGTTCCAATTTGCCATTAACAAAATCTCAATTTTTAAATGACCTACTAACATCCACTAGACTAGTAAATGGATTATGAACTATCTTCGCTCCATAACCTCTCATGGCATTTATTTTACCAAGTCCACCTTACTTTCCTTATAGCCTTACCATGATGTCAATTAGGCAAGTTGTCCTGATGATTGTCGCTCTTCATCTGGGCTATTATATACTTCTTGGTCATAAGCTCATCTTTTGGAGTGTCAAGAAATAACCTACAGTTGCAAAATCCGACACAGAAGCTAAATATAAGAGGATTGATATAGCTTTTACTAAGCTTTGTTGGATATCTCTCTTTTTGGAGAACTCGAATTAACTCATCTTACGCTTACCTTATTATGTGATAATCTTGGAGTTACCATTCTGATAATCTTGGAGTTACCATTCTTACTTCATATCCCGTATCTCATACTTGCACCAAGCACATTGAAATTGATATCCACTTTGTTTGAGATTTGGTGGCCTGTAAAGTTCTCCACATCCAACACGTCGTTTCTACTAATTACATCACTAATGTCATGACTAAAGCACTATCCTCTTTTGCCTTTCATTGGCTTCGAGACAAGCTCATGATCTTATCTAATTATGCACCAGAGGAGGTTGATAACATATCTAAACTAATATTATCTCTTATTCAGCTCTTATCACTTATACTAATAATCTCTAATATATTTTTAGTTGTAATTTTCATTTCATACTTATTATATACATTACAATAGTGAATATTAATGACCATGTACTTCAATAATGAATCATTGAAAATATTAATACATTCCAATACCAAACACATTATATTATCAAGTCGCGTTTAAAAATAAAATATAAACAGTAAAATCCTTCTAGTGCAAATTTTCCCCCAAGGTGGTGAATACGAGGTTTTTTCAACACGAAACGAGAACTTGGGTGCCTACCAACATTCGGAATCAGATTTCGTGGTAGCTGGCAAAGTGGGCTACAATTTTTGGAGTCGCATGCTGGTTCATATGGTATTAGAGAAACAAAAGCGTGTTTGAAATCAATTTTGCCTGGCCAGCAGATGACACTCAAATAGTGTTGAATTACTTTAGTTGGGTAATCTGAGCCAGGGTGATAGAAAACCGTGTGTTTCAGAATCAGGGTCTGACAGTTGGTAATTTAGTGCGTTGGAACAAACCAATAAATGGCTAAATTAAACTCAACACTAACGGGGCAGTGAAACAAAGATCCAACAGTGCTACAACGGGAGGTTTGCTACGGGATTAGCAGGGTCGATGGTGTGGTAGGTTTCTACAAAATTTTAGCATAGGTTCGCCTTTGGCTGCTGAACTACGGAAAGTTCATTCAGGGCTAACGTTGGCATGTGATGTCAGATATCGCCAAGTGGTCATCGAAACGGACTCGCTAGAGGTTATAAACATTCTTTCTTCTTCAAATCCTATTATGATTGACCATTATTCTTTGATGGCAGGTATCCGCGGGTTAATTCGCAGAGCATAGGAGGTACAACTTTAACATATTTACCACGAAAGAAACCAATGTGTCTATAGACTGGCTGCTCAAGCCTTCTCAGCTAGCCCAAGATTGCACCTCCTTCTGGAGCCCCCTCTGACTATTATGGATCTGTTACATTCCGAGATGAAAGGAGCAGTTTACCGCAGAACTCTACGTTAGTGGAGTGTATTGGTTAGAGTGGAATGTGTTTAGTTTCTTTTTGTAGTATTTACCCCATGTATGGAAAAAAAAATGCAATCAGTACCAGAGGGGGCGACTAGTAACAAGAAAGACTTCCCAGGAGCAAACGGCAACTAGGAGGAATAACAAGCAAACAGAGAAGGAGAAGCTCTAAAGGAGCACATGCTTTAACACGAAAAAGGCACCGCTCAAAGCCTGTGAGTTCTTTAGCTTATAGAGCTAACGTAAGATTTTTCACATCAAATTCAAATTCATTAACCATTGTTGCAAGTCACATTAACTAAGCATAGGCCAACAGAAATTTTGTTCACCATTAACTAGCAAGTTGCTAATAAACTTGAGAACAGCACAACACAACCATGCCCGAAAAAACAGATACAAAGTTATAGATGGAACCCATGGAAGGGAAGGTTGTCTCTCTAATGGGATATTCCAATCTTGTTCATATAAAAAACAAATCAAAACCAGAAGTAAATGAAAAAGAAGGTTGGCAATCATGTAATTGAACAATTAGAGACGAACGATACAAGAAAGTGGCCTGATTCTTTGCAGAGAAACCAATCACTGTCAGTTTAGACAAAAATTGAACTTCTTCAGGATCTGCAGGAAGATAGAAGGGAAATGTGGGCAGCGCAGAAGTTGTATCCTTTTGCGCCTAATTCAATCACAATATGGAACAGGCCCGAGATTTGCTTTTCTTTTTCTTTTGCTTGGGTGGTTGAAGGACAACTCTGATGGCCGCATCAAAAACTGCTTTCACATTCTGCAGAACAACACAATAATCTTGTTCAGATTTAGTAGCTCTAAGAATTTCATAAATGTGCACGAAAATGTTCACTGGAATCCATAAACCTCCTGTGTTTTTGAACTGCATTCAATGTAAGCAGGTGCATTTATAAGCTTCCTTAGCTCCTCCCCCTTTAGACAAAACCATTAGCAAGCATGGTTAACTACGAGACAAAGTTGAAATACCCACAATTAATCGAACATTGTCAATACAAAAACTTTACCTGAGCAGTAGTAATGGGCACAGCACCAGGATGGTCTGTAAAGAACTGCTTATCATCCCGAAGATCTAAATCTCAATAAAGTGAGAATATGTCAAGCCCATAGCTATTTGCATTATCAGCAAAAGAATGTTATGAAAGGCAATAACATCCTCACGAAATTATCTTTGCCATCTCGCTAGACACATTCACCAGTCACATCATATATACTAAAAAAGAATGGGTGTATATTACCATCAATCTTTCCTCACATTATTACAAGTTACTGAAAACCAATAGTCTGATATTATACACAAATTTCAAACTTCTTAGATTGTTGAAATACTACTGGGAAGCTGCTCCCTTGACAGAAAAATTATATGTTCGAGCCAATTCAACTTTTAACTTATAGGGAATAAAAGCAGCCAAGTCATTCCCCTTCTCGTCACACTTTCAAAAACTTATATTATCACCATTAGTATATCACCACTCAACTCCACACGTAGATGAACGCCCAAATTAAAATCGTGGTGTATGAATGCAGAAAAGGAAATACTTCACAGAACGTACCAAGCTTTGTTCCGATAAGAACTATTGGGACTCCAGGAGCATAATGTTTCAACTCTGGAATCCACTGAAATGAAGCCAAAAGAGAATTCGTTAGTGTCATACTCAGTTCAAACTTGAACTAAAAAGACGCAGCAATAAACATAATCAGGTTGATTTCCAACCTTCTTCGAAACATTTTCATAGCTGGCCTTGCTAATGAGAGAGAATGCCAGTATGAAAACATCTGCCCCTCGGTAACTCAAAGGTCTCAATCTGTTATAATCCTCTTGTCCTGTTTCACGTGATAGCAAACTCAGACCCAAGGCAAAAAGCACGAATATGATAGAGTCTCTTTTAACAATTATAAAAAAAAAGAAAAAGGATAACAGTTTCAGTTTAAAATACCAGCAGTATCCCACAACCCGAGGTTGACAGTACTGCCATTAACCACCACATTTGCACTGAAATTGTCAAATACAGTTGGCACATAATCCTGTTTAACATGGCAATACACAAGTGAGTTAAAAAACAGAATGACAGCAGGAAGGACTTCAGATTCCAAAGCTTCCACATCGCAAATCAAAGATGAGATTGGATCAGCCACAGAGAATGAAGAAGTGTCAACTAAGAGATACCAAAATTGAAAATCAGATTGCAGCTAAATCAGAAACCAAATAGACCTTCTCTACAAATTGAAGTAACTTAAAAGAACCATACGCTTTACTAAATTAGAAATACCATCAACTCTACAGCAGGGCTATAACAATGCACACCAAGTCTCTGACTAATTCATTTTCCTTTTAAAATTGAAACCACAGGTATCTCTTGCCTTTTATATATTCTTTTCCATTACCTACGTAAATCAGACTCATGCTCTCAATCCCTTACCAGAAACTTGGAAAGAAAACAAAACTCTTAAACAAAGAAAACAGGAAGATTCAGACAAACACTTGGAATTAAAAAAAAAGGTTAAATCACCCAAATTGCACGTTAGTAAAAATCCCATATCTCCATATATTTCAAATAGAAAAGGAAATTCATTGAAAATCCAAAAACCTCAATCTAAGGAAAGGACAGAGAAAAGGAAACGCGAAATGAAAAACAGGAGAATTACCGTAGGAAAGGTGTTGCTGGTGTAAGAAATCAACAGACAGGTTTTACCAACGGCACCATCACCGACCGTTACGCACTTGATGAACCTTGAAGCACTCATTTCTTTTTCTTCTTTGTTGGTTTTCGATTGTTTATAACAATAAAAACCAAAAACCCACAAAAGAAATTAAGAGAAAAACAAAAGATTCAAAGCCTCAGATCTTCACCTGAGACCACCCTGCTCCTGATCACACACAACCCCACCACCAAAATTTCTCCTCCTTCGTGCACTTCACCTCATTCAATGCTCCATCTGTAGAACATAATAACAACAGAGAAGTAGAAAAGATCGAAACTTTCAACGACCCTTGTATCAGAAAACGAAAAACATTCTCAAGAAACAAAAAAGATGAAATCTTTGAAACTGGGGAGGAGAGCATTCAACTGGGGAAGGAAAATTAAACAATAATAAGGGGCCTAAATGAAATGGGTATGTGTGAATTTAGGGAACTAGAGTGAGGGATAGGGAGATAGAGAAAGAGAGATCAAAGAAGCTGAAGAAAGAGAATGACAACCCCAGGAAATTATGCAGTTGAAGCGCTTGTTGAGTGAACCAAATCCTCGCCAACGAATTCCCTTCCGATTCTTTTGTTATTTACTACTCTATCTTCAATTTCTTTTTTTTTATTTTTTTATTTTTTTATTTATTTCTAATTATATTTTCCCACTCTGTCTTTTCAAACAGCAACGTACGATTCGGAGGATGGGTCTTGCTCATGAACTCTCAATCTTGGAGATCGGATCCTGCCTAACGACATCAACTTTCTATTCATATTTTGGACAAGTTCTCCTCTCTGTAAGTAAAGCCAAGATTGATGCTCTAGAACTAACAACTGTCTGTCATACTTTCAAACTCCTGACTTTATCAAGTATTTGCAGTTTACGGTGTTTACCCAACATTTTAATAAGGTTAGGACTGTGGGTGACATAAAAAAGCAATTGCAAGCAGCATCAACAGAATATTTAAGGGTTTGTTGTTGTAAATTGAAAAATAGTCTTTGGTGTTACCCCTGTTAACTTTGTTGAGAATCATCCATTTGGTTGGTATCTCTTAACTTAATCATTCAATTCGTTTCAAGTTGTATGTTTATACTTTTGTTCTCTGTAAGATAACATGTTCTGCTGAAGTTGCTGTTTTGCTTTTGTACTTCATTTGTGTAAGAGAGGCCATTTTAATTTTTAAAAATCCAGACTTTATAATATGATAAAAAATGATATTAAATGAGAACTATCTAGTTCGATCCCTTAACTCTTGGTAGTCTCTTCTAGTATAGCTGACTTTCTGGTACACGTAAAGCTATTCTTGTGCATGGCCATACTGAGAACAATTACAGACAAGTCCTTATCCTTTTAAGGTGTGGATATTGTTCTAGTTTTAATTTTAATATTTTTATTAAAATAAATTTTCAGTTTAGTATTTTAAATTTTCAATATTGTAATAATTATTTAAATTTGATTATAAATTAAAATACTTTTTAAATTAATTTGTTATTAAATATAATATTTATATTGATGTGATATTTTTAAATATAATATTAATGCTTATGTGATATTTTTAACTTTGAAATCTTTAAATAAAACCTACAATATCAAATATAAATTCTACTTAATTATAATTAGCACAATTAGCTTTAAATTAAATATATAATTAAGTTAAACCAAATAATTTAAAATTCTTAAAACTTATGAAATCTCTAAATTCCATCCCCAATTTAGAATTCATCATAAAAACTGATGGCTTTTCTGACTGAAGCTAAACCACGACTTGACTTACCCGAAGGAGCCGATGAGAGTGATCCTGCCAACGCTGAAGCAGTGAAGGCGTTGGAGGATTAGCAGTTGATTGATTCAACTATAAAAGGTTGGATTCTTGGCACTTTATCAGATGATGTGATAGGCGTAGCTTTTGGGCTTGAGACATTGAAAGCTATTTGGGATGCACTGAAATATGAACTCGTTCAATCAACCGAAGAGCGTACTTTTGATCTGGAACAAGAGCTGACCTATCTTACAAAGGAGGAGGGAGCGTATATGGCCATTCATCTGAAGAAATTCAAGCGTATGATAACCTAGCTATTGCAGGGAAACCCGTGCAAGGTACACGCATTGCTTCGCAGTTTTGGCCCAGATTACTGCCATTTTTCAACAATCATGTTAAGGCCTCCTCTACCCTCATAGAAAGCGGTCCTGATGCAACTCAATGGCTACGAGAGTCCCAGCAGCGTTGAGAAGCCACCCTACTAGGCAGTTTACCTTCGCTACCAAAAAACCAATCCGACTCGACGCAATACAAGTGCTTTTGATTCTCGTAGACGTGGCTTTATTCCTAACAAGGCACAAAATCATATCGTTGCAGGTAACCAATCTGGACAAAGAGATCAGAATCATGGCAGGGAGCAATAACCACAACCTCCCGGAAAGCGAAGTATGACACCTGAAGAGCTTGAGCTTTACAACAATGCTCTGGCAACCTTGTTACAACAAGAAGGCATTAGACATCAATTGAAGATGCAATAACTTGGATCAAATGGCAACGTGTAAGCAAGTGGCCTTTTGTTTCAGAATTTGTTAGACTTGCGTATAGCAGACTATGACCAGTTAGAACGTAAAAGCATTGGTCCTGTTTTTTTTTTCTTCCTTTGGGGTCTAGGTTCTAGCATGGATGAGCAACTCAATGGTTTATTATAAGAATGGGCATCGTTTCATCTTTTTGAGGTATGGTCTAGTTGGATTGGTGAATGGTTTGTCATCTATTTTAGAGATTTTACTTTATATAAAAAGAAACAAATGTTCTAAAGGATGTTTCTATATTTTTGTACGATGTCTTGTTACCTTTTTTTTGTTGAGATTAATTGCTTATGTTCATGCTTTCTAAATTCGTTTATAAAAAAAATTGAACCATTGTGTTGTTAATTTTCAGACTATATTATTGGTCATGATTAAATTGAGGTCATAATAAAATAGTTAGTATTTCATTCTTTAGATATATTAACCAGTTTATAAGCATAGTAGTTTTACAATTTTAATTTAGTTCATGTTTCTTTTTCTTTTATAGGAAGGTGATAATTAGGACTAGATAAGGAGATACACGTGAAGGAATTTGGAGTGCCCATACATATTAGTTTTGTTTAGTATTTAGATTAATTCACTTATATTCCATATGAATAGAAGGAAGACAATGTAGGTGGATGTTTTAGCTAATTATATTTTACTTTTGTATTTTGAATTTATTAAGGTTGAATTTTACAAATCTTTATGGATTATCTAGCATATATAAATACAATTTTTTTGGTAGTTTGCATTTAATAGTACGTATGCAATTAAGAC
>JANITW010000236.1:16161417-16181933 GCA_027564335.1 Erythroxylum williamsii | reverse complement strand
CTGCTTCAAATTTTCAACTATTTTTGTACAATTTATTTATATAATAATTTTATAATAAAAATATATCGATACATTATATACAACAATATAGATTTAAAATGTAACAACTAATTTATTTTAAAATTGTATAATATTCGGCTAAAACATAACTAAAATATTTGCCTACATTTTTAGAAATGTAGCGAAAATTTGAAAGTATAACTAAAAAGTTTACTTTATGTTTCCAAAAACGTGGCTTAAAACTTTTGTCTATGATTATGGAAACGTAGTTAAAAGTATTTAGCTACGAAAAGGTAAGTGTAGCCAAGAAATTTTATGGCGATTTCTCAAAACATAGCTAATAGTTTTTTGCTACGAAAATAAAAAGTAGTCAAAAACTATTGGCGATAATTTCTGAAAATGTCGCCTATAGTTTTCAGATACAGGAATTTGTCAACATTTTGGGTGATAAAATGAAAGCTTAGCTAAAAACTATAGGTGACTTTTTTACACCTTTAGCTATGATTTTTTATAGCCAAATGTCAACTTTATTGTAGTGTCGTAAGACAATTTTCCAAGTTATGGAATGACTAATTATCAACTTCCATTAAGATTTTGTATATGAAAGAAAGCGTTTCCATAGCCTCTAACATTTGCACTGAATTCTAAGTTAGACCCTAACATTTCAAAGTGTTCAAAATGAACCATAATATTTGCAAAATGTTCAAAACAACCCCTGATTGGATGGAACAATTGACGGAGTTTGGTCTCCATTAGCCAAATGCTGAAGTGAAATTTTTTATTGACATGGATTTTTTAAAAAATTTTATTAAAATGGGACCCATACAAAAATGATGTGGCTTTTTTATTTAAGAAGAAAATAGGTCCTAATCGAGATCGAACGGTGCGTCTGGTAAGAGTTTAAATGAAAATGAATCTCATTTTCATTTAAACAGTGCATTTGAGAGGGAAATTGAGTTTAAAAGGAAGTAGCTCCTAGTCCCATCTAAACGAAGGAGGCTGAGAGCAAAAGCAGGAAGAGACAATCACAGATAAAGAAGAAGATGATGAAGAAGAAGAACCCACCATGTACACATTCACTTCTTCATTTTGATGCTTAGAATTCTTTGGTTATCTCTTTTAGTAACCTTTTTTTTTTTCTGTTGAAGCTAGGTTTTGAAGGTATCCATGGTTTTCATGTTAACCCTATAATGCTTCTATGTGAATTTTAGTAAACTTAGTTATGAGAAGTCTGGATACCTCCTGGGATTTTTAAGGTCAACTAGGATTTCTAATGGTTTCACTACTTTTTCCATGTCTGGTGATAAGAAAAATGCCAATGATTTTCTTACTGTTTTCTTGTTCACCATCACTCTATGAAAGCAACTCTTGAACTCATAGTTTGATAGTGCTTGAAAGGACCAAACTTAACTAGCTTGTTAAAAGAAACTTGTTATTTAGCATGTTAATGGAAGTGTGAAAACTTACTACGAATTTGTTGCCAATGTTGACAACAAATGCTTATGGATGAGGATTTATAGATCTCCATGTCAAATTAATTTAATAATCACAGGTGTAGCCTATATTACTTTATTTGATTCTAATATAAAGTGAGCCCAAAATAATGATTATTGGGCTTATTAAAAGAAATTAGAGTCATTAGGGTTACTCAATAAAGAAACCCTTCCCTCTTCCTTCAATATAAAAAGAACATTTACAGATATCAATAGAGATACATTCTTGCACCATTAAAAGAACAAAGAAAGGGAAGAAGGTGAGAGTGGATAAAGTTTTTTGTGTAAAGAAGGGATTTGTTAATAAGAAGAGAGTACACGAACATGGATAAGGGTTAGTAGTTCTTTCTTTTCTTTATAGCACTAATTTTAAGGTTTGAAGGTGCTGAATTAATTGTGTGATAAATGTTCTTGGGTGAATTATATGCTTGTAGTATTGCTTAGAATGTTAAAGATTAAATTTTACATGTGATATCAGAGCAGATTATGATACTTTAATTTGCATTAGAGTTAACCCTCAAATTATCGGCAACGATTAATATTACTTCGCTTTAAAGTTATAAAAGATTGTTTATTGTTTTCGTTGTAATATCTTGATTAAGGATATCTTATTTCTCAGTTTCTAGATTTAATTTTATCGATTGAAGGATCCTTAATAATAATAGTCAGAGATTGCAACGACATTACTATCTTTCACATATCTGTTTGCTTATTTTGTTTTAAATTGAGATGGGATAGCTATTGATATAAATCGATTCTAACGACTCTGGTGAACCACATTTTCATGTTTCTTGGGCCTATCATTACAGGTTTATGTTTACATTGCATTAATTGTTTATTATCTTTGAATGAATTCTGAAAAAGCAAAAGCATTGGTGTTAAGCACGTACATGCATTAATTATGGTTTGACTTGTTAACTTTTAAAAGGAATAAAAAATGTAGAGAATAGTATGCGTAACTGTGTACAATAAACGTTTAAAGAAAAGTTTTCGCGGGACCTATGATCAAAAAGTTTGTTTTTTGTTTACATTACTTGTTTACTGCAAAATTTAGAAAACGAAAATGAAAGAAAAGTCAAGGTTTTTGATAAATCACCATTAAGACATTAGATTTGTGTAGCATTAATTGTTTGTACGAGATTTGAAAAACATATTTTCTGTTTCTGGAAAATAAAAGAGTTAAAAGATAAGGTTTCATGGGGATCACTGCAAAGAGACTTTTGGTTGTGTTGTTGTAAAGCAAAATGTTTAGGGGTTAAAATGTATGAAAACCTTGACTCCTTTATTGAAAAATCTTTAGGCATATTTTGTTGGGATTGACATAAAATATTTTTTTTGAAAATCAAAGGTTGAAGATGGTCTATTATGTTTTAGTCCTTATTGTTTTTGGACTATTATAATCTAGTAATAAAATTACAGTTTTACCCCTAAAAGGTTTGTGGACTTTACAATATCATCTTTCAATATTAAAGTTAAATTCCAAAATTCACGTATACGTACTAATTAAATGTTTACTGTATAGAAAGCTTGTTAGTCACCAAAGTGACCTTGCTTGAAACGATATTTGGACATTTAATTATGCATTCTTTCAATTGTTCGTGTTATATGATACTGATAAATGACATAATAGATGAACTGAACAATTGAGTTTATTAATTATAATGCTAGGAGATCACCCAAAGGTGGATCATTGCTTATAATCAATAATATTAAAGAGAAAGATAATATGCATACTAACTTGAGTATGATTGATTATCTATCAAAGTATGTATATATATATGTTAGCGTCATTATGGATTAAGGATACATGTTTAAGCATCACCCAAAGGTGGACTTAAATATATATCTATATTAAAGTTTATTATTGTTTGAATCTATTAATTGTACTCAAAGTATTAATGTGTTTGTTTTTAAGTTTGCAGTTTCTAGTAATTTGTTAGCTATAGGCAACGATCTGATCAAGTTCAATGGGTTAAACTATGTCAATTAGTCTGAGCAAATCTAGTTTCAGCTGGGAATCATGGATAAGGACTTGGCATTAGTTGCAGAGAAGTCTGTAACCATTACTGAGACTAATACCCAATAGGTTGAATCCAAACTTGATGGGATTGACAATGGCTAAAAATGTTAAGACATCAATGCCTCATACAAACAATGCAAAGGAATTCATGATGAAAATCAAATAGTACTCACAATTAGACATAATTGATAAGTCTATTGTAGGAAGCTTAATGAGCAAATTAACAATCAAGAAGTTTGACTGGTCACAACCTATCCATAATCATATAACAGGCATGTAAAATTTGGCTGCAAAGCTAAAATCAATGGGCATGGAAATGGGTGAATGCTTCTTAGTGCAGTTCATCATCAACACACTTCCTCTTGAATTTGGTCAGTTCCAAGTGAATTACAACACTCTAAAGGAAAAATAGAACTTTCAAGAAATTAAGGCTATGTTGGTGTAGGATGAGGGGAGATTAAAGAAAATAAAGGAACATTCTATTCACTTTATAGTATGAAAAGAAGTTAGTAGCAAAAAGGAAAAGCCACGAAAGAAGAGCAACAAGAAGGACAAAGCCCCAATGTAGGTTAATGGGGGTCAAATCCGTAAAGATTAGCATTGTTTTTTCTACAAGAAAGCTGGTCAACTTAAAAAAGATCACCTTAAGACTTAAGAGAAAGGGTTGGTTTGAAAAGAAAGGTAAGTATTATGTTTCAGTATGTTTTGAATCAAATCTTATTAAGGTATCTAATAATACTCGGTGATTAGATTCAGGTGTAACAACTCATGTGTCATATATTATGCAGAGATTCCTTTTGATCCAAATCATAAATGGAACTAAAAAGTTCTTGTATATGGGTAACAGAATGAAGGCACGATTAGAAGGAATAGGGACGTATAGATTGATTTTAGACACTAACTATAGTTTAGATCTTGAAAAGTTTCTTTATGTTCCCGATGTGCAAGAAATTTAGTTTCTGTTAGTAAGTTGAAACAAATAGGTTTTAATTTCAATGTTAGAAATGATGTTTTTTCTTTGTATAAACAACAATACTATTATAGTTATGGTATATTAATAGATGGTTTATATCGTTTCAACCTTGATGCTTTATATCGCTTTAAAAGATTTAGGTGAAAAATCCTTTACCTAGTTTCTCTTCTCAAGTTGTTGTTCCTCTTGTTGTATCCTAGTCACGCAACATATAGGAACAACAAGTTAATATTCCAAACTCACAAGAAGTGAATGTCAATAATGAACCGACAAATAATGTGCATGTCATGAAAGATCAAGTGATACTACAAGAAACAGTATTGTGAAGGTCTATAAGGGAGAAAAGATCAGTTATATCAGATCACTATATAGTGTATTCATTTGAACATAAGTGTGACTTGAGCATTGATAAGGATCCAGTCTCATTTAAAGAAGCCATGAAATGTAATAATTCTAAAAAGTGGCTCAATGCTAGGAAATAAGAGTTAAAATCTTTGGATGATAATCAAGTATGAGAATTAGTTGAGTTACTTGAAGGCTCAAAGCAAGTAGGCTGTAAATGGATCTTTAAGACCAAAAAGGACTCAAAAGTTAATATTGAAAGGTACAAAGCTAGACTTGTTGCTAAAAGTTATACTCAAAAGCATGGCATTGACTTTAAAGAAACCTTATCTCTAATTTCAAAAAAGGACTCTTTAATAATTGTGATGACATTAGTAGCTCATTATGCTTTAGAGCTTCACCAAATGGATGTAAAGACTGCTTTTCTGAATGGTGAATCAGAAAAAAGAAGTTTATATGGACTAATCGGAAGGTTTTGTGACTGCAGAAAAGGAAAATATCGTATGTAAATTTAAAAAGTCAATATATGGTTTGAAACAAGCTTCTCGACAGTGGTCTCTTAAGTTCAATGATAACATAACCTCTTATGGTTTTGTAGAGAACATTATTGATAGGTGTATCTATAGGAAGATCAGTGAGAGCAAGTTCATTATTTTGTTACTATATGTTGATGATATTCTTTTAACTGCTAATGATTTGGGTTTGTTATATGATGTAAAGAAATTTCTTTATAATAATTTTAAAATGAAAGATATGAGTGAGGCATCTTATGTGATTGAAATAGAAATACTCTGTGATAAGACACAAGGATTGTTAGGGTTATCTCAGAAAGGATATATTAGTAAAGTATTAGGAAGATATGGGATGGAAAATTGCTCAACAAGGGGTAGTTTCAATTCATAAAGGGGATATATTTAGTAAAAGGTAATGTCCCAAAAATGATTTAGAATGAGAGGAAAGGGAATATATTCCTTATGTATCTTTAGTTGGGAGTTCGATATATATTTAGAATTATGCTCAGTCGAATATTAATTTTGTTGTTGGAAAGTTAGGTTGATATTAATGTAATCCCGGATTGGACCACTAGAAAGATGTAAAGAAAGTTCTTAGGTATTTACAAGGCACCATATAGGAACTTAGATCACTTAGAAGTGATTGGTTATCCAGATTCAGACTATGTTGGTTGTGTAGATTCAAGGAAATCTAACTTTGGTTATCTATTCTAACTGAGAGAAGGGGCAATTTCTTGGAACAGTGGAAAGCAATTTGTCATTGCTAATTCCATTATGGAGGCCGAATTTGTGGCATGCTTTAAAGCCACCATTCAAGCATTGTGGTTGTGGAACTTTGTCTTAGGGCTAAGTATTGTCAATAGTATAGCTAAACCGCTAAGAATATATTGTGATAATTTCGCAGCTATCTTCTTCTCTAAAAATGATAAGTATTTGAAGGGTGCTAAGCATATGGATTTGAAATACTTGTTAGTCAAAGAAGAAGTGTAAAAAATAAAGTGCCGATTGAGCATATTGGAACTAATCTAATGGTAGCGGATTTGTTAACTAAAGGATTACCACCTAAAATATTTACTGGCCATGTTGAAAGGATGAGCATTATAGATAAGTCCTTGTTAGCATGAGATCATGTTATGTATGTACATATGTTTGGATATTTTTATTGTTCCTTAGTTGTCATATTATGATGTGTACACGCATTATTTTATTGTGATGATAAATTATGTTTTGAGAAACATTAAAGTTAAGAATTACAATGTTTCTCAATTATAGTTATTTTGAGTTGAGATCATTGTGTGATTCATGGAAGGAATTATATCATTAGATGATTTGTGATTGCCATGATCTCATTATTTCAATTCATTCAAGTTTAATGGCTTGACATATTCAATTTATGGTGCACGCTTGTGTTGTTGAATCATCAAGTTGTAACATGAGCCAAGTGGGAGATTGTTAGATCAATTTAATAATCATAAGTGTGGCCTATATTGCTTTATTTGATTATAATATAAAGTGAGTCCGTAATAATGGTTATTAGGCTTGTTAAAGGAAATTAGAGTCATTAGGGTTACTTAATAAAGAAACCCTTCCCTCTCCCTTCAATATAAGAAGATAGATGTTAATAGAGATACGTTCTTGCACCATTAAAAAGAATGAAAAAAGGAAGGCGAGAGTGAATAAATTTTTTTTGTAAAGAAGGGATTCGCTAGCAAGAAGAGATTAGATGAACATGGATAAGGGTTAGTTGAATTAATTGTGTCATAAATGTTCTTAGGTGAATTATATGCTTGTAATATTACTTAGAATGTTAAAGATTAAATTTTACAGTCCAACTTCCATAGACCAACACTTTAGAAGCCCCCGACTTGATCATGATGGAGGATAGTTGAAGAAGTACGATCAGAGTGAGGTCATGTTTCGAAGTAACCTATTTCAACTCCTAGACTCACCTCTAAAAGCTCTATGATTGTAAGAGAAAGCATGTTCATAGCTTCACACTATTCCTAGTAAACCTTCCTACGTGAATTAATCTCAAAGATGTTTAATGTTAGAAGATTCATAGTGACATGGTTGGTCTTAAAGTCCTAAAACAAAAGCCAAGTTTAGTTCTCTTACTCAAATTCTCATTAATCTTCTCCCATTACATTCAAGAAATATTCTTCAACAATGTTTGAACAAGATCGATACTCATCTACAAGATATCAAAAGAAACTACTTCCTTCCATAGAAGTTTAGAGGAGGATCTACAAGTGAATCTATTGGAGCATCCAAAGGAGTCATCGATCATCCTTTAAGCTCTTTGCTTCTTAGAGAGTTTTTCATGCCAGAGAACAAGTTCAAGTGCTCGTGAGCTTGATCTTCCATAATTAACAATAAGAAAGAATCCATATTTCTTGCAAGCTTCACTAACAAGTTGACAAGCTTTTAAGACAACTCAAAGGTCTCAACGATCGGGCCAAATGAATTGAGATGTTATATGAGATTGATATTGGAGAACTGATACATCAAACACTAATGGCTATCATCTTTGTTGTTCTATTTTGATATCGTTAGCTTGACAAGGAGGATCATAACTAGCAGGATGTAACTATCACAACCTCCTTCCATTTGTTAGCTATAGGCAATTTAAACGCACCGTTTAAATGGATGTGAGACCCACTTCCATTTAAACTCTTCCTAAACACACTCTTTAATCTTGACTAGGCACACTTTCTTTTTAAATAAAAAGCCACGTCATCTGTGTGGGTAGCGTTTCATTAAAATTTTAAAAAAATCCGTGAGCAAACAAATTTCCACGTCCACATTTAACTGACAAAAGCCTAACTCAGTTAGTTGTTCGTTCTAGTTGGGGGCTACTTTGAATGTTTTCCAAACATTATGGTTTATTTTGAATGTTTTCCAAATGTTATGGTTCATTTTAAACGTTTCAAAACTTTACGGTCCAACTCAGATTTTATTGTAAGTATTAAGCCTAAATTGCTCTTTTGGCCTATAGATAACCTATGCACGATGAATTAGAGACTAACATGTGAATGTTAGTTGAGAAAAAAACACATGATCTTTAATGTTCAAAGAAATGTCTCTTAAATTATTGAAAGAAATTATTAAAAAATTCAAACTCTTAAAATTTCATTAAAAAGACATGCTTTTTAAAAAATTAAAATAACTAAAATTATTTAAACATTAAGAATTTGAATTTCTAAGCACTCCCTTATAAGTGGTAACTAAAATAACTACTTGAATTGAGATTAATAAAATTATTATTTACATTGAGTGCATCACTTAATTTTGAGTATTTGTTAAATAATTTATTTAAAATATTCGATATATAAACTATCACCTGCATCCAATAATTTATCTATTTACATAACTTATTTGTAATCTATTGCATGTCCTTATAATTTATTATTCAACAACAATAAAAAGTTCAAAGAAATCTATGATTTGGCATTAAGTCTATAAAAAATAATGATATCATCGTTAAAAGTTGAAAATTTATATAATCATTGGCAACAATTTGATATAATTGGGCCTCAATTATTATTCGTTTGGGCCAATCGGATCGCCAAGACCCACCATTCCCATTTGCTAGCTTCCCTTGCACTCTTTCATCTTCGCGGGAGAAATCTTCCTTTACATAAACCGCGCCAAATTGTCACAAATTTTCAGTCTTCAGGGTTTCTTTTCCAATCACAGTGAGTCTACTTGCTGTCATGGAAATTGAGCAACGTTGGATCGTCGATGCAAAACCCTAGGATATGGGGAAGAGAAATAGTGCTATTGTTTTGTCTTCCGATGATGAAGATAACGATCGCTCTTCTGCTTCGTATCGGAGCTACTCGAAGCCGAAATCAAAACCGTTTGTCACTCTCACTAACACTAGAGAACCGAAGAGGCATCGTGTATCGGGTTCCCGATCACGTTTGAGCAGAGAGCCTCGTGATGGGAATGAGGTGAATGATTTATTTGTTTCATTTCTCAATGATTGTTGGTTTTCTTATTTCTTGGATTAGTTGTAGAGGATTGTAAAAGTTCTTTGTTTTTTATGCAGGTTTGGTTCCGTGATGAAGATTTTCATGAATTATTGTGTTGGTCCAAGGTACCTGCGGGTATGCTTTGGTTATTGGATTTTCTTTCATGGTTGTAGTTTGGTTTTCTTAATCATGTTAAGTATCTCTTTTTTTTAATGCTTTTTTTCTTAGTTATTTCTTTATGGATTCTATTTAAGATGACTGGAAGGGGAGAGTTGAATTCGGTTGTGGAAGGAATGATGTGAAGGAATTATGGGTTGATAAGTATGCACCACGTTGCTTTGAAGAACTTGCTATTAATAAAAAGAAGGTTGGTTTTTAAGCTTCACAATTTTATGTGTCAGATTGTTTGTTCACATAATTGATTGTTGGCATTTGCAGGTTCAAGAAGTTAAGGCGTGGCTTGAGGAGAGAATGAGAACTTTAAAGGTAGCTCTATAATTATGTATTGTTTTATACTAACGATTTTTATAAATCATATGAAAGAGGAGTTCATTTCTTTTTCTGTTACAACGTGGAAGAGGAGTTCTATTGTTAATAATAAGTGATGAATCCGTGTATTAAGTAAATCAACATTCACTTTTAGTACGTTTGTTGGAGTACAGCTATTTCTGTTTCACTTTTGTGAAATGTTGAAATATAAAAAACTTACAGATGAGCTGTGAAAATATAAGACAGCACAAAGAATAATCAGTTCTATATTTCAAAGTGCTTTTCAGGGTTTTGGTGTAGAATACAATACATGGACTCACGTAAGTTGTTTGCCTCATACCAAGCAATATATTAGGTGCTTGATTTGGGGCTTTGGATCTTAGAGCTTCAAGGAGAGGGAAATTGTTATGAATCATTAATCTTTTATCATTTTCTATTCTTCTTTTAAGATCCTACAATCTGTAACTTTTATCACCTTTTTACAGGATGATTTTAGAAGTCATGTTCTTGTCATAACTGGGCAAGCTGGTGTTGGAAAATCTGTAAGTTTTTGTTCTTATATTATTGGAAGCCTGTTTACTGTATTTGCAATCTGAGATGTTTGATTGGCTCTCAAATTTTGTGTAATGTTTACTGACTGATACTTGTATGTTTGGTTATTATCATGTAATACATTGACAAAATACATTTTTATGTACGGTATGTAGTGTTCTTATAAGCATGTTTATATTTTCAAAATTTTGTTAGTTTTCAAAATACATCCTTAGAATGGTTGTACAGTTTGTGTATTGGTTAATGGCCATTGATTGTTCTTGAAATTTATATTAGGTTATTGACTCAAGCATATGAACCTTTATCTTGTTCCTTTGAGAAGAAAAAAGTCAAATATCCTACATTTTTGTAGGCAACTATCCGATTGATTGCATCTCACTTGGGGGCTACTTTATGTGAATGGAACACACCTACTCCTACAGTTTGGCAGGAACATGTGCATAATGCTAATGCAGGTAAGCAGTTAGGGAATCAAATTGATCATTCGTCCTGTATTACCTTGCACAATAACTTTTAAGAGAAGTTGCACAAATCTCTGATATAGTTTTTAACTCAGATAAAATTTGTATTCGCTGAGCTTATGGTCAAAGGTGGAACTGAGATGTAATTTCTGCTGCATGGTTGTCATTTGGGCACCAGGAAGATGGAAATTTGATTCAAATTTATTTACTTGATTTGTTTGATTAAATTCTCTGATAATGGCAAAGATGATAAACCTAGTGGTTTCTGTGCTGTTGATTGCATCCTGTTTTATGGTAGGGATAAACTATGCATCCAAGTTGGATGAATTTTCCAGTTTCATTGAGAGAGCAAGCAAGTATGGAATTATCCAATCGACGGAGTCAAAATCATCTATGATACTCTTGATTGATGATCTTCCTTTGACACATGGAAGAGCCGCTTTTCGAAGACTCCAAAATTGCTTGCTTGTCCTTGTGAGATCTACACAAATACCAACTGTTATCCTGGTTACTGACTATGGTAAAACAGATTCAGCAGACTGTACTGTACAAAGAATGGAAGAACTTCAGTTGTCTCTTGAAAATGCTGGAGCTTGTAAGGTTACTTTCTTGAATTAGTTCAGTACTAATAATAATCTTTTGTTCTTCCTGGATGCATGTGTCAAACTGCTATAAAAACTTTTCAGGTCGCCTTCAACCCTATTACTATTAACTCCATCAAGAAGACACTTGTCAGAATATGTAGAGAGGAGCATTGTTCTGTGACTTTTGAAAATATTGATCTTATAGCAAAGGCCAGTGGAGGTGATATAAGACATGCAATTTGTTCTTTACAGCTCTTTTGTATGAAACCAGATCCAGGGTTAGACTTATTTCCGACAAATTCAAGGTGTAGTTATACAGATGAAAAGATCCATAACACTAGTGCTTTAGTCAGTAGATCTGCATTATTCTTTGGCCGAGATGAGACTCTATCTCTATTTCATGCCTTGGGGAAGTTTCTGCACAACAAAAGAGAAACTAATGTTACTAGTGTATCAGGTATCTTCTTGATTATCTTGAGAATGTTACGTTATTCAAAAGTCCAATGTTGTTTTGTGGGAAAAAAGGGCGCTACTACCTTTTATTGGCAACATATCATGATGCTGTTCCTCTTCTAGGGCCTGCCTCGTTATTATCTTCTGAATCTGTTTCCTTTTCATTGTAGGCCAAGATTCCTTTTGTATACAAGAAAACTTCTCCAGGTTTCCATTAAAAATGGACTCTCCAGAAAAGGTCCTCTATCAAGCACATGGGCAAGCCAGGCCAATCACTGATTTTCTGCATGAGAATGGTAGATTCCTCATGCACAAGATTGTCAGTTATTAAATAATTCTGGGCCTACTTTCCCTTGTCTACCTTTTGAGTGTAATGAGATCCAGCTCTTACCATCTCTTTTTCTGTTTGGTTGCAGTTTTGGACTTTTTAAGTGATGAAGCAATGGATGATGCCTGGGTTGTGGGCTCATACTTGAGTGATGCTGATTTCCTTCTTTCTTCTTTCCAAGGAGTGTTGACTAGGTATAATGAGGCTGAGAGTTTTCTCCAATCAGTAGCTGCTTCAGTTGCTGTTCGTGGAGTATTATTTGGCAATTCACATCCTTCACCATCAAGGTTGTGCTTGAAGAAATTCAGTTACTTGGTCAATGTCTAAAATGTGCTTTACGAATTTTTTTAAATGTGCAGGTGGCACTCAATTCGAAGGCCAAACCTCTGGCAGGTTGACCAATCTATGTTGCTCAATCAGGTAGTTTGGGTTATATTCATTGTCATTCTGACATTGTATATCCATTATCATTTTGATATTGCTACTCTCTTGTGCTCTTTGTGTTGCTCATTTTAAATTTATGTGCCCCTATGTAAAACGTGAGAAATCTAACAGTTGAGGCACTCTAATCTCCTTTGTTTCTGGCGTCTATATTTATTATCTGGATAGAATCTTGAACTATGATTGATTTGATACTTGACCATGGAAGAACTACAATAGACTTTTAAGACTTTCATTTTTTTAAGCTAGCTTTTGCTACTTGCCCTTTTGCAAATCGTGTTCCATCGCTACACTGCATGGTTCTGTGACATGTAAATGTCACTTTGCCTAAAGGTTCTTAGTTATGAGACATCACAAGGGTTGTGTATGGAAGTACTTATTGGACTCCTCTTTTTCCCTTAATAGTTTACTGATACTAATTTCTTGATGCAGAAAGAAATGACAAGGAGAAGATTTAATCCCCACAGGGGATCCAGCTATTTGGATGTTCTAGATATAGTTGCTGATTACAGACCTCTGCTAAAATGGCTTGATTATAGATCATCCAGTTTTGATGGCAGTGAGACGGATGATGAATGTGAGAGGATGAGTTTGGATGGGAATGGAGGCAAAAGTTCAGATGACGAAATTGAAGAGTGGTGAGAAAAGTTGAAGCAAGCAGCCTTAAATAGTTTCTCACGTATGAAATTAACCTTATGGTCATTGTTTTTTTTTCTTCCCAAATTGAAGCTTTCAGGAAATAAGATGTAAATTGTTTTTCTCTGGGGGAATCTAGTTCAATCAAGCAGAGTTATTAGTTCTTGTTTGGATTCCGGCGCCTCATTGATACTCCTTTATGTTTTAACTACTCGGACAGTATGATGTACAGGAACGTGAAGAGATCCATAATCTGGGTAGCTTGTGAAGATCAGAAAGTTAAAAGAATGCTGATATTGGTCTTAACTTAGGCCTTAGGCTGCAGTTGACATCGTGAAAGCTCTCTTCTCTTGGGTTCAAATGTTTAGGCCTTGCATTAAGAAGTTAAATGAAATGGAACTTAATTTTTTCCACTTGGGATTTGCTAGTCGCCCAAAGTTTACGAGTGCTTGATTTGAAGAAGTGGGTATATTATTATACACAAAAGAATCCATACAGGATGCGCTTAGGAAGCATTGATCTCAAGCATGCCTTAAGAACAAAAGGAAGCTGCATCCGAGGAGGAGCTAACAATATAATTTTACAACGGCTGCTGTGAATTCCAGTGCTGCCTCTATGAGGGAGCTAGACTTGTATCGTTACAAAAAAGTCACTAGACTTTACCCAAAAAATACCACCAGCATTGGGTGTTGAATAAGGCAAGGAAATGAAAGAAGATAACCGAATCTGCGGGTCATCCAACTATCGTTCTCATATACATAATCGGCAATTGATGCCTCCATCCTAATTGGCAAAGAACATGATCAGTCAACGGCCCCTTAGCCAATCATGTAGTTAAAATCTCACTCTTTTTCTACTTCCCTAGCTCCATTTAATTTCCGACCTTAAAAGAATGCCCTTCGAGCCTGATCTTTTTATTTACAGTTTTAATATATTTGCACACAAGAAATTACATTCAAGTCCTCCATCCCTTTTAAGAAGTGTCCAACCAAAACCTCATAAGAAATGTGGCATTCACAACGTTAGCGTATATTGAAAATATATGGATCTTAGATCTAGAGATTAATGCATATATGAAACTTAAATGTAGGGGATTGAGTAGCAAGTAATTAGGGGAGTAATTATGGTCTCTTTCCATTCTTGCATACCTCCCTATTAGTATAAATATTGAGAACTCTCTCTTTTAAAGTCCTTTCTTCTCTCTATTAGTATGTGTTTCCTCAATACAAAAGGTAAAAATTTCAATCTTATATACTTTGATTGTCTAGTAGATATATAGTATATCAAACTCTTCGACTCTTCAAAACGATTACAATAGTGCAAACCAAATCTAAAGTCTCGTTCTAACATGCATCACAGAGTTGTTATCGAAGTTCTATCTAAAAAAAAAAAGAAAACCTAAACAATGTCATTTTATGAACTTCAAAAACAAAACACAATGTTTCCTACCATTTATGCTTTAAATTAGCTAAATTATGCTTCTCAAAACATATTTTCTCTTATTTCTTGTGGTGTTCTATTACTCTGTTGATAATCTTCTTGTTTATGCATTATACATGATTCTAGACTTCTCCGGTACATCCTTCAACTAATTAATGTCATATTTGATGGCTCTAATTATGATTTATGGGGTGAGAAGATGTGTGATTTTTTTTTCAAAAGACATGATTCTATGAAATATAATGATTGGTAAAATTCAAGCTTATTAAAAAAGACAATGAAGATATAGATACATTCACTAAATGCTTAGTAACACAAGGTGACATAAATTATCAAACTTCGACATGGTTCTACAATATATGTTAGATTTATCAAGTTAGACTTCTGCATATTTGACATTGCTAAAGAGGTACAATTTTTTTAATGCTATTTTATCTCTAATGATGTGAACCAATTTTAGTTACATTGACACCTTCATCAGACACAACAAACCTAGCCAACTATTTGTGATTATGTATCTAAATTGCAAGTACTTTGAGATTAATAGACACTAGAGATCCTATATGACCTAATATTAAAGCAACGATTATTTATGCTAATATTCATGATCCTAAGCATATTTGGTAATTGTTCATGACTATTAGAGATTCTTGAGTCCATCAACAACACTCTTTTTTATCGTGGTTATCTGTCTAATCTTGATTTTATGGTCAAAATATTAATTACAAAAATGGACTCGACTCAATGTCTTTAGCATAGAAAAGTCTATAACACCTATTGATGTTGTTCTTATCAGTCAAACCTCATCCTATCAAACTTCTACCCCTCAGAACTTTGCTAAGAAGTCTTGAGGTATTTTGTTACTACCATAAAAAAAGAAGTGATCATCACATCTTGAAATGCAAAAAACAACCCTAACAAATTTCTAGACAAAGTAACTCTGTTAGTAATCTTAAACTCAAAATACTATTGATGCCACTGTTACCACAAAGGGTTCAATAAAGAACACACGTTCCAATTTCTCCTTGAAAAATCTTTATGTTGTCCTACAACTTCAACTATATTATAATATTATTTCTTCTCATATCTTATTTGTCACATCAAGTGCTTCATCTTTATAATACTTTGATTTAGCTTTTTGCAACTACATGCACTACAAGAAAAATGACATTTCCTGACGGAACTTATTGACGGAAAACGCTAACTTTCTATCGGTAATGTAGTTTTGCGACAATATTCACTGATGGAAAAAATTGTCATGAAATTGGGCATCAGTAACATTGCCAACGGAATCTTGTTTCCGTTGGGAAATATATCGACGGAACACACTAACCATTGGTAAATTTACCAATGGAAAGAATTGTCTCCGTCAGTGTTGGGACTCGATCTCGGACCGAAGCCCAACCGGAAAAGCGGAACCAAAAACGGATCGAATCGAAAACTAATCGAATCAAAAGCGGTACAAATGATTCATTCGACCTGAAACAAATGTCCGACATCTGGGAACAATTATCTTAGAAATAACTATCGCGTTGGAAACCTTAGACTAAACTATCCGAAACCAGTCTAAAATTTTTTCTTTCTTTCATTAATTTATCAAATTCATACAAATCAATCTTATTTCCCTTTTTGGAAATTTATCCTTAATCTCATACTAATCTCAAATTTTGGCAGCATAACGACTGTATTTTCATAAACCAAAACCTATAAAGGGTTTTAAAACTCACTTCTATGTATAGCAGCTCAATCAAATCACACAACTCCTCGAACCTCCCGTCCGGAATCCAAAACTCAATCCAAAACACATTATCCAAATCCAATTCATATTAATTTCTCAATCCAATATACAAATCATAAATCATCATACATAATGTCATAATCCAATCCATCCAATCCCAAAAATCAATAATATTTATATACAATCACAAATCATATCCATAATCATACACAAATCCCATCCATAACTTAATTCAATACACATGTCCAGAATTGATAATACATTCCCATAATGAATACACAACACACTTTAATGGCATTCCAAGCCATATACATAACCCAAACTAAAATTCCAAATACATAAAACTCATGCTATGCAAAATCGAACAAAGGTCTTGACTTTCTTTCATCCCATCTCCTGCTCGATACCTGAAGATGGGGATGAAAGGGGGGTGAGCTAGACAGCTCGTGGATAACATGTTTATAAATTGAACAATAAGTAAAGACATTTTTCAAACAAACTTTCAAACTTCTCAAGACATTCATAAACAATGTCCAAAAATTTCACGGTAGACAAATCCTCAAAAGTTTATTCCTCATGAATTTCACAATTTTTCAAAACAATCATAAATACTTAATAATCCAAAAATCTCAGATTTTTCACAATTCACGAACAATTAAAAAAAAAACATGAATGCAAATCACACTTATAAATAAAAGAAAAAGCATATAACACATCGGAATGATTTGGGTCGGTCCAAAACGGAACGTACTGCACATTCTGGCATATCGGTCCTGTGCAGCCGTGAACGGAACGTACTACACTTTCCCGCATAGCGGTCCAGTCTAGACGTGACTTATGGGAGTCCAAAATCGGAGCTTCAATGCCACTAGCGGGCAGGCGGGAGAAGCCTTTAAAAACGAGACACGTGCACATGACTCAACTTATGGGACCTAACCAAACCCATATAACACACATCACACTTGAAATTCGTATTGCCCGAAGGCACATTTCGAAAATCTTACTTTTCATACACATATCATAATTCCACACAAAATTGCCCTAAGGCACTTTTCACACATTTATTCTCCATACACATATCATAGCAAACCAAAAGCAACCACAATTCATAAATCAATTCCATAACAATCAAAATCATATTCGATTTATAACAATTCAATAAACAAAGTATGCAATACCTTTTGATAGTTGATAAAAAATCATTCATAAATAATCAATGCAACAAAAAGTATCAATTTTCGTAATTAACAAATCCTTCACGCATAAAGAATTTCAGAAATTTTTACCAATTTATCAAATCATTTAAAACTTGTAACATTTTTACAAAACATGTGGAAACAAATAAATTTTAATACTTTCTTTCTAAATTTTTCGATAAATTTTACAAATCATTTAAAAAATAATGAATTAAACCTTTTTAACAATTTTTCAAGTCATTACTAAACCAATGAAAGTAACAATTTTCATAATTTCCGAAATTTTCTTAATTTATTTAAAACATTTAGAAACTTGTAACAATCTCTCAAAAATATCCAAAACGATTGAATGTAACAATTGAATCATTATATTAAATTGTCCGAAACAATTTCAGCAATTATTTAAATTATTTGCTTCTTCTTGACTTTTCAAAACTATCAATAATAAATTTCCAAAACAATTCACTTCTTGAAGGCAACCTTTTTTATAATTTGCAAAATCATTCAAAACAAATGAATATAATAATTGTATTTATTTTTATCAAATCATCCGAAGCGAATTTTGACAATTTATCCAATCTTTCAAAACTAATCAATTTAACGATTGGATCAATTTCTTAATTTTCAAACCTTTGTACATACTTGATTTTTTTCAAAAATCCAATAAATGAAGAATTTCATAAATTTCCTAAATTTATCAAAATCTTTCAAAAAATTTGGAATTAAATAAAATCTTAACAAAATCATTCAAAACATAAAGAATACATAATTCATAGAAATTTCTTTAAATCATAATTCAAACACATTCCAATTCACAATGCACAATTATTATCCGAAGTTCATGTAGCAATTTCATCTTTTATTCAAAATAATAAAATTATCCATTATTTCAATTTAATAAATCATAGCAACATTATCAAATTATTCAAATAATTCAAAAATAATGAACTTCGTAATTCTTGCAAGTTCTTAAAATCATTCAGAAGACAAGGAATTTAATCATTCGAAAATCAAAATTTTCAAATATTTACATAAACAATAATTTATAAACATTTTGCTTCTTGATTTTTCAAATTCACACAATTAACTTATAATTCAAAATACAAATACATTACCCACCTCAAATCCATGCTAGGAACTTGATCAAAGCCTCAATTCTCCAAATCTTTCCTCAATTTTTCCTAATTCAACAACATAAACCCTAATTAATAATTATCCAAAATTGAATCAATAATACTTAGCAATTACCAAAATTGAACTTATCAATTACAAGCCCATACCATTTCCAAGGTTTCTAAACCAAAAATTCATTAAAAAGTCAAAGCTTAAAAATTTCTCTTACCTTCAACCTCCACCAATTTCGAATTTTTCTTGTCTCATAAGGGAGCTATAACCTTCTTATATCTTTTTTTCCCTAGAATCCACGCAAAAATCATGCTTGAAGACCCAAAATCCGAAACCCTAAGCATCGTTTTCTTCTTCCTTCCTCTTTCTCATCCGAAAGCTACTCTCTTCTATCTTCTTCTTTTATTTCTTCTTTTTCCTTGTAATAGTCGTGTCTTGCTCCTCTTATACACGACCATCACTTGCCATGTCATTAAATGAGTGATAAATGACCTATATGCCCCTCCATTTAAGCCTAAACCCTTAAGTCCTTACGTGTCCTTCCAAAATTATCCCTAACATTCATTTCAATTCATACTTACTTTAGGATATTTTTCTCACCATCAAATTGAAGAAATTTGCTAAAAGTTTCTTCTAGAGGATTGTTCCTTATTATCTTAATTTCATAACGCCACCAAAATCATTTAATTTGGTGGACTACACCAAAAGTTATGCTACAAACAGTTTGGACATATATTATGCTAAATCATTTTCCAGCATGTTATTTCCATCCAAAACTTGACATTCTTAAGGACAAAATTGAAACTCGATTTATTCATAACAATTGTAGCCCTATTTCTCTAGTTTAATCCAAATTAAGAAAAACCTCATTTGGATTACTAGAACAAAATTTATGGCCAAAATACTTTTAGATTTCTCTAATCCAAGACTACCCACTAATCCGAACTATAAGTTAGAAATTGAAAGTCTTAGGGGCTAAATTGAAATTTAATTCCTTCATATGATTTGTAGCCCCATGTTGCAATTTTATTTTGCCTCAAGAATCAAGTCAATCAGATCTCCACAGATCCCGAATTTCTCAAAATACTGAACTATGTTTAGAAAATTTCTCAACTCATTTTGATTTAATCAATACCCCTTAATTTAATCTCATAAAAATACAAATTTTCCTAAGAATGTAGATAATTGTCTTAGGAATCCAATGCTTTAAAAACCAAGCCAATCTGATGTCGGACGGAAAAGATATAAGCAAAAGATTGCACAAGGGCCAGATTTGGAAACAAATTAACCAAAAACAAAGGAAGAAACCCAAACGCCCAAACGGCGTCATTTCCGCTTGCAAAGTGAGCAAACAGCGTCGTATACGCGCGAGGAAGGCGGAGAAGCAGCGAACGACGTTGCGTGCGGGCGAGGAGCAGAGGTGGAATGACGACGTGTTGGGGAAGGAAGGACACACCAAACGGCGCCGTTCCACGCGACCGAGGGCGAGCAAGGGTGCTCGCTCGCCCTCGCTCGCCCTCCAAAATTTTCTTTCTTTTTTTTAAATATATATATCTGAGTCTTCCAAAATTTCTAACTCTTGAACCCGAACTCCAAATGTGACAAATTTGATCTCTATAGAAAGTTTGAAGGAAGCTCTACAACGTCCATGTAGAACTCCACAACTAATTCAGCCTCTAATGTGGACAAAATTCTCATCAAAGATTCTGTCCAAATTAATATGCCCTAAGTCATAACTTAACTTTGAAAAATTCTATCT
>JANITW010000236.1:16149812-16161317 GCA_027564335.1 Erythroxylum williamsii | reverse complement strand
CTTTTCACAATGCATTTTAGTGTAGTTAATGTTTTCAAAAAAACAAAACCCCCCTTTCCTTACTAACTTCGCTTGTATTCTATGACCTATAGGCTAGCTTAGGTCCATTTCATTAGGTTCTGATTAAGTGAGATGACCCGAGGTTGTAACCTATACTGCAATCTTGGAATTTATTATTTTTGACCAGTTTCCAAGGGATTGATCTTTAGATCGATACGAAGAGCCGATCACCATATAACACATATCACACTTGAAAATTTGTATTGCCCGAAGGCACATTTCGCAAATCTTACTTTTCATACCCATATCATGATTCCACACAAAATTGCCCTAAGGCACTTTTCACAAATTTATTTTCCATACACATATCATAGCAAACCAAATGTAATCACAAGTCATAAATCAATTCCATAACAATTAAAAATCATATTCCATTTATAACAATTCACAAAAAAAGTATGCAATACTTTTGATAATTTATCCAAAATCGTTCACAAATAATAAAGGAACAAATGTATCAATTTTTATAAATAATAAATCCTTCAAGCGTAAAAAAACTTCAGAAATTTTAATGATTTATCAAAAATCATTTGAAACAATAAATTTTGCATAATTACAGTAAATTTCTCAATTTATCAAAACATTTTCAAACTTGTAACAATTTTTCTCAAACACAATAAATTTAACAAATCGTAAATCATTTCAAAATCAATTAATTTAAATCTATCAAAAACAATAAATTATAACCATTTTTCCTGTCTTGAATTTTCTAAAACATACAATTAACTTATAATTCAAAATATAAACACATTACCCACCTCAATTCCATGCTAGCAACTTGTCCAAGGCATCAATTCTCCAAGCCTTTCCTTAATTTTTTTCTAATTCAAAAACATAAACCCTAATTAGTTAATCATCCAAAATTGATCCAATTAAAACATGTAATCTCTAAAATTGAGCTTAGAATTAACAAACCCATACCAATTCCAAGGCATCTAAACCAATAATTCATTAAAAACTCAAAGCTAAAAAATTTCTCTTACCTTATTTTCTCTCCATTTTCAAAAATTTTCAAGCTCCATAGGAAGCTTTCACCTTCTTCCATGTTTTTCCCCTTAAATCATCAAAAAATCTTGCTTGAAACCCCTAAGATCGAAATCCCCAAGCTTTTCTCTCTCTTTTCTTTCTTCATCTCCACCGAAATTGCTTCACCCTCTCTTCTCTTCTTTTATTTCTTCAATTTCGTGCCTAGCTTGTCTTTCAAATGGCAGCCCCTCTTTTTTACTCTTTAATTAATGCCAAAATGCCAAAATTCCCTTACATAAAAGCTTTGAAACCAAACCCTTTAAGTAAACTTCCAAAATTGCCCTTAAACTTCATTTTAATTCAAGCTTACTTTAGGACATTTTTCTCACCATCAAATTGAAGAAATTTGACAAAACTTCCTTCTAGAGAAATGTTCCTCATTGTCTTAATTTCATAACGCCACCAAAATCATTTAATTTAATGCTCTACACCAAAAGGTATGCTCCAAACACTTTGGACTAGTCTTATGCTAACACATTTTCCAGCACTCTATTTCCATCCAAAATTGATATTCTTAAAGAAAAAATTGAAACTCAATGTCTTCATAACAATTGTAACCCCATTTCGCTAGTTTAATCCAAATCAAGAATCACCTCATTTGGATTACTAGAGCAAAAGTTATGTCCAAAATACCTTCAGATCTTACTAATCTAAGACTGAACACTAATATGAACTTCAAGTCAGAAATTGACAATCTTAGGGGCTAAATTGAAATTCACTTTCTTCATATGAATTGTAACCCCATGCCTCTATTTTATTTTGCCTCAAGAATAAATTCAATCATATCTCTACAGATCACGAATTTACCAAAATACTGAACTATGTTCAGAAATTTTTTTGATTAAATTAATCACCCTCAATTTAATCTCATAAAAATACAAATTTCTCCTGAGAATGTAGATAATTGTCTTAGGAATCCAACTCTTTGAAAATCACGTCAATCGGATGTCGGACGAAAAAGTTATAAGCGAAAGATCGAAAGAGGGTCATATTTCCTATAAAATAGAAATAATAAATAAATAACTAAATAATAATAATTTTAAAAAAACTTCATCTCGCGAGGGCGATGTATAGCCCTCGCGAGAGAGCTTCAGCATATTTCTTTCTTTTTTTAATATATATATATATAATGTCCGAATTTTTCAAAAATGATATCTCTTGATTCCGAACTCCAAATTTGAAAATTTTAGTATCGATAGAAAGCTCAAAGGAAGTTCTACAACTTCCATGAAGAACTCAAAAACTAATTCTATCTCTAAGGTGATCAAATTTCTAATCAAAGATTCTGTCCACTAATAATCATGTTAAAACAGTAACATAAACTTGTAAAAATCATAACTTCTTATTCCATAGTCTAAAAATTCTATATTTTATATCAAAATAAAGATTAAATCAAAATATTTAACTTTCATGAAGCACTTAAAGGGAATTTCAACCTCTAACTTGGTCAATTTTTCAGTCAAAGTTTCTGCCAAACATGTTCCTCCTAAAACAACCTCCAAACTTTCAAATTTCATATCTTTCAATTTCCACATTCACAAAGAGCATATAATATAACATTGAAAAGCTCGAAAAATCTCCTATGACTTTCATGTAGACCACTAACTTCAATTCAGACCACATCAGTACATGATTTGTCTCAAAGCACAGTAAACCTAAATGTACACTTATGGACATTTTCACAAAACAAAGCCAAATAACACTTAACTTTGACCATTCATAACTTTCACTCCCGATATCAAAAAATATCAAACTTTATGGTGACAGAAAGCTCTCAACAGAAGCTACAAGTTTCATGAAGATCATTTTCTCAATTTCTGCCTAATTCAAAAAGTCAACTCTCTATGACCAAAAAGTCAAACTTTTTAATTCTTCATATTCTCACACTTTTTATTTTTTATTTCTTGATTTTCAACTCCTATTTCAATCAACTCATTCACTTTACTTTCATAATCCATACAAATCTACTCAAATATCAAAATCATCAAAATCCATCACTTCATTTTTCATCAATTTCTTTTTAAGCATAAATACATCTATAATACAATACATATACTAACACACTCATTCAAGTTCAATTTATATTTCTAAATTTCACTCAAAAATTGGGGTCCAACAGTCAGTATGGATATAGATAGTTTGTGATAATGAAATGATGTCGTTCAGCAATAACAAAATGACGTCGTTCGGTTTAAACTAAATGATGTCGTTTCGATATTATTAAAAACCTTTAGCAATAACAAAATGTCATTTCATTTTTATCAAAAAATTAAATAAAATCAGATGAAGGACGACGATGTATTGATAGTCACTTTACCGATGGATTGCTGACGAAAATTTTCGTCGATAAATTGAAAGCATTTTATGACACATTCTTACCAACAGTTGCTAATTATCATCGCTAAGCACCTTATTTTCTTCCAATTTCAATGACAAATATTGCTACCGTCGGTAGTTAGAAATTTCTTACACAAGTTTTCTGACGGTTTACACTTTCCATCGGTAATTGGCAATGATTTCTTTACCCTTGCCAATATTTCGTCGGTAATTGGATGATTTCTCGTAGTAATTACCGACGAAAACTTTTACCGACCCTAAATTCCATCGTCAATTTTTCTATGACAGTTTTCCTCCATTTTTAGCGTCGAATATTACAACCATTGCTAAACGAAATTTTTCCTAGTGACTTTAGCGACGAAAAACCCATTTTCGTCACTAATTTGCAACGGTTTATGTTTTGTCGATAATGTTCCATCGCTAATTCCTTCTTTTCTTATAGTGATGATCTCTAGGTCCTTTATATTTGACTTTTCAACCACTCCTTTTATTTCACATGATGTTTATATTATTGATCATGATTCTACTATGCATATTCAAAGTATAAGCATTGTTCAAAGACCTAAGTTATCCTTACCTAATACTTTTGTTGTTCTTAAAATTTCTTTAAATCTCATATCTATTGGTCAATTATATGAATTTTATGTTAAATTACTTTTTAGGTCGTTGTTGTACTATACATAATCTATATATAAGCAAGATTCAGGGGACAGGGTGTAAGTTTGGACAGTTTGTTCGAACTTATTTTTTTTTTACCTCCCATCCAAACTTATTACTGGTGTTGTTACATCCTATCTCTGACACTCTCGTCTTGTTCTTCTCTCTAATATTAAGTCAAGACATTTAATTTCTAGTGATTATTTGGGTCATGTTAAACTTTGATTAAGCTTCATGTCAACTTTCTAAATGTCATATATTACCTTTTTTTAATAATGATTATATTTCTTTATCATCTTTTAATTTTATTTATTCTAATATTTAGGGACTTAGTCCTAATAACATTATGAGTAGTTTGTGATGTTGTGTAATCTTTATTTGTAATGATTCTTTTAAATATAAATAAATTTATCTTCTACAATATAGGTTTGATTTTATTTTTATTTTACTCATTCTTGCTTTATAAATTTATATGAGAAATGTTACCAAAAATTAAGGCACTCCAAAACATAAACTCCTCAATAGTTTTAGCAATAAAATTAGGAACAACAGAAGAAGAGTCAAATTAAATGTGTTGTAGTAATTCTGTGACACTTGAGTATATCAACCAAACAACCTCAAATTTCGAAGGCTTTGAAATTTGATCATAAGCCATTAAAACAATAAATTGGGGCAATGATTTGAGAAAATTTTGGATAAAGGCAACACCTTACCTCTTCAAACACAACTTGTTAATTAGAATTGCAAAATGTTTTTTTTAAATAATAACTCTTTTATTAGTTCAAGCAAATGGACAACAAATTTTAGGTCAATCAAGTTACAACAATTAATGAACTCAACAGACCTCCAACTTCCATAGAGTTTAAAGATTCCCACTCTTTTTTTCTACCTAAGTGGAACATGAATAAAATCAAAGTTATGAGTGCCATACCGTACTGGGCAGTATTAGCCAAAAAATGATAAGATTTAAAGTAACTGCATATCAAGATTTGGAATCGCCAAATCAGTACCAACTAATACCAAAATATTGACTAGTTACTAAACTTAATAACAAACTTTTAAAAGTTAAGGACTAAATTGAATTTTGACAAAATTAACCCTAAACTTACTCAGCCCCCTCCTTACCCTAGTATTGCTTGCATCTCTCTCATAGTCTCACTCTCATCTCACCTATTCGTTCTCATTCTTACTGTTTAGGTCAGCTCATCACCTGCCCCCTTGCACCCGGTCACACTCGCACAACACCCAACCGCACCTAACAACATTTGCACTATACCCAATTGCACTTGCACCCAGTCTCACCTACATGCAGTTGCACCCATACCTAATCACACTCAAACCCAGTTGCACTGCCTCGTACCTAGTTGCACCTGTATTGCACCTACATGCGAACTTGTCATTATACCTACTAACTTGTGCCACTAAACCACAGTCCACATTCAAATTTGTTGACCCAACCCACACCACTCTAAGGATTCAATGAAGATTGCAAAAAAATGTGTATTTGTGTTATGTAGTAATTCAATGAAGGTTGCAAAAAATTGTGTATTGTTTTTCTACAATCTTTGTGTCTTCGAGATAGGGATTCAATGAAGGTTGCAAAAAAATGCAACAAATTTTATGGAATTATGGAATATGAATATTGAAATATTGAATTGTGTTGATTATTGAGTTGAATATTAAATTATATATTTGTTTTCTGCATAATATTGAATATATATAAATGAATATTGAATTGTGAATTTATGTTTTATGACTTATTATTGTATAGCAATTGTGTATTTTGAATTATTGGTTCTTAGTGAATTTTATAGTATCATGTATGTTGACATTTGGCTATAAAGTTAATTTGAGTAAGAACTAGGAATGTTAATTAAAATTGGTGAATAAAAGAATGCTAAATTAAAGGTAAGAATTAGGATTTCAGTAATAATGTTAATTAAAATTAGTTAAGAAAGCAAATAAAGCATTACAAATTGAATTATACAAGCAAACAAAAAAGTTAGTTTATAATTGATTTATATGATTATATAAAATAGGTTGTAAACTTGTAAATGTGAGTTATGGTTGAAATTGATTAGATTATAGTTGTGAGTGTATGTCTTTATGGTTGAATTATGTATTCATATAAAATAAGTTATATTAGACATATATCTGTAATTGTATATGTTAAATTATTGGTTCTTAGTGAGTTGTGTTGAATGAAATCGAATTGTGTAAAGTATGTTGTCTCTTGACTGTGGAGTTAATTTGAGTAAGAACTAAGAATGTTGATTAAAATTGGGAATGAAATATTGTTAAATTAATGTTGGGAATTAAGATTTTCTTAACAATATTGATTGAAATTAGTTAAGAAACAAAATAATGATAAGCATTACAAATTGAATTGTATAAGCAAACAAAATATATTAGTTTATAGTTTAATTAAGTGATTACATAAAATATGTTATGAACTTATAGTTGTGAGTAATGGTTCAAATTTAATAGGTTATAGTTGTGAGTGTATATCTTTATGGTTGAATTATATAATCATCCAAAATGAGTTATATAAGATGTATTTGCTTTTGTGTTAGTTTTGAGTTAAACAATATATATTTTTGTAATAGTAGCTGATAATGAAATTAAATGTTCTTTATTTTGATATGAAGTTATTAATTTAATTTTAACGTATGTATTAATTTATTTTACAGATAAATAGAGGGAAACTAAAGTACTTTTGAGAATTCGATTGCTTCAGATATAGGAAGATTTGATGATCCAGCTTGGGTTCATGCTAGATTGGTTCTTAGAATGAAGAGACATTCTATCTGTTTGTATTATAATGAGCATTTGAAAGCTAGGAGAAGAACCAAATTAAAGAAGCATTTAACTGAAGTTAAAAAGCGAGTTATGATGCAGAGCCTTTTTAAAAAGTGATTTATGATGTGAAATAGCAAATAAAGACTTTGCTTGAAGAATATCAACAAGCAAAACGATAATAGAAGCCAAAGATTGAACTATGAAATTAGTAGTGAAAGTTCCTTTGCTGGTGGTCAAGATGATAGTATAAATGTTGAAAGTTGTAGTATTCCTACATAATAAGAAGAAAATGTTGTACTTGATGTAAATGATCTAGAAAATCAGAAGTTAATACACATAACAATTTAAACAAATTTAAATGCAAAAAGTAGGGAAGAAAGGCAAACACTGTCTTTATAGAAGTTTGGTGCTAAGACCTACGTCCTCTACCTAAGCTCCCACTTAGAATTTGGCAAATCACTTTACTGTACACTTTTTAGTTTAGTGTAAACTTTTACAACTCCTCTTGATTTCCGGCTCAAGCTACCCTTACAATTGATTTGTTTTCCGGCACAAATCCTACCTCACACGTGATTTTTAACCAATCACTCAACTCACAATAATAACAAAGATATAAAAGAAGTAATAATGCTCAGTGCAAAATTTAGAACAAGCTAAGAGCAATTGAGAGCAAATTAAGAATAATAGTGGTATGCTTTTTGCTTTTTAGACTTCACAGCTTGATCATTTGATCTTCATCTATTTATTTGTAGACTTCTAGAAGAAAATAGCCGTTGTGAATCTTCTACTAGCCGTTGTTGATTGCTCATAGACGTTGCTAAATTATTTCCTTTCCATTTGTGATTGACCCAGATAAATTTTGTTAAGCTCCATTTGATAGTCGACTAGTCGAGATATTATAGTCAACTAGTGCCAACGTTTTTCCATGCAAGTTTCATCTCCGCTCTTCGAACAGTCGACTAGTGTAATGATAGTCGACTAGTACATCTTTCTGACTGGTTTGTAGTCAACTTGTAACAAATTGGTTGACTTGTTTCATGCCCCACTGACATATCTGAATATTATTAGTCGACTTGCCACATTATAGTCGACTAGTGATGACTCCAACAGATAGTTTTAGCAGAATCTTCCTGCTTGGAAGAAATTGAATTGATTGATCATTTGATCTTCATCTATTTATTTGCAGACTTCCAGATGAATATAGCCATTGTGGATCTTCTACTAGTCGTTGCTGATTTCTCATAGACGTTGCTAAATTATTTCCTTTCCATTTGTGATTGATCCGGATAAATTTTGTTCAGCTTCATTTGATAGTCGACTAGTCGAGGTGTTATAATTGACTAGTGCCAACGTTTTTCCATGCAAGTTTCATCTCTGCTATTCGAACAGTCGACTAATGTAATGATACTCGACTAGTACATCTTTCTGACTGATTTGTAGTCGACTTGTAACAAATTGGTCGACTTGTTTCATGCCCCACTGACATATCTGAATATTATTAGTCGACTTGCCACATTATAGTCAACTAGTGATGACTCCAATGGATAGTTTTAACAGAATCTTCCCATAATCTTCAAGATTGAATATCTCTAGCATGTTGAAGATAATTTCCATATTGGTTTATCTGCTATCTTGATTTGCACAAGTCTTTTATTAAACTTACAACACCTGAAATAATTTCTTAATCAATTCTATACATTTTATTATTATCAAAACATAAAAGGATTTAATTTGTCAACCACCATTGGTCCAACGTGTATGAAAACCAAGTATGGACTTTGGTTGACTCACCCGAAAAGATAAAACACATAGGGTGCAAATGAGTTTTCAAGAAGAAAACTAACATGGAGGGTAATGTAGTTACCCATAAAGCTAGGTTTGTAGCTAAAGTTATCATCAAAGGCAAGGTGTTGACTATGACGAAATGTTTAGACCAGTAGCTATACTTAGATCCATTAGAATACTGCTAGCTATTGTTGCTTATTATGATTACGAGATTTCGCAAATGGATGAGAAGGTAACTTTCTTTAATGGAAACCTAACAAATGATGTGTATATAACACAACTTGATGGGATGGTTTCATATCCGTGAATGGAGAAATGGTCTGGAAGCTTTAAATATCAATTTATATGTTAAAGATTCGTTAGTTAAAAATTTATTTATGAAAGTTCTTGAAGAAATAATTTATATTTTGGGGATAAAGATCTGTAGAGATAGATCTAAGAGGTTGCTTCATCTTTCTCAATCTACAAATATAGACAAGATGTTAAAGAGGTTTAGTATAAAGTAGTCTAAGAGAGGTTATCTTCCTATGGTACATGGGATTACACTCTCCAAATCTAAGTGTCCAACGATACAAGATGAGAGGACTCACATGAGTTTTATTCCTTATGCTTCGCCTATAGGATCAATCATGTACATTATGTTATGGACTAGACCCGATGTATCATATACTCTAAGTGTTACAAATAGATACTAGTTAGACCCTAATGAGGGTCATTAGGGAGTTGTCAAGAATATCCTTAAGAACTTGAGAAGAACTAAGGATGTATTCTTAGTATATGAAGAAGGTGATCTTGTGGTAAGCAGGTATACTAATGCCAGTTTACAATCCAATAGGGATGACTCTAGATCCCAGTCTAGATATGTATTCACACTAAATGGTGGTGCAGTCAGTTGAACATGTGCCAAATAAAGGACTATTGCAAATTTGAATACAGAGTTGAAGTACATTGCAGCTTCAAAAGTGAAAAAGGAAGCAGTTTAGATCGAGAAGTTCATCATGGAACTTGGTGTGATTCTGAGCATCGCTAACCCAGTGCAGTTATATTATGACAACAACATGACTATAACGCAGGCGAAGGGACCGAGGCCTCATCAGAATTCCAATCATATACTCAAGCACTACAATTTGATTAGAGAAATCATTGGTAGAAATGATGTCAAGATAGAGAGAGTTCCCATTGATCATAATATAGTTGATTCGTTGACTAAGCTTATTTCCTAACAGAGTTTTGTGTCATATGCACATGCCTATAGTATTAGGTATCAAGGAAATTGGCTTTAGTGCAAGTGGGAGTTTGTTAGACAAGTGCTCTAAAGGAAATCACCTTTAACACTAATTGCACAAATCATTTTATGAATAATAAAAACATTTTTCATTATTTTGATGTTCATACATTTATAGATTTGATGTTAATCTTAAATTTATTTAATGAAGTCCATCATACAAAACGTAAAATGGAGGAAATTATGATGAGATCATGATAATAAGATTCCTATCAAGTGTAATTATGTTAACATCTAATCTTTCCTTAATCATAGGATTAATGGGATGGAATACCATTAATCTGGATAGAATGGCATATGCTATACTCCTTGATTAGATCAAGCAGTAGATCTCACGAGTTATGGAAATAAGTTGTTTAGAGTTAACATGATACCTACGACCTCTTGTCAGGGTCATTACTCATGAGTCTCTATCCAAAGCAGATATGTGTCATAGAGAGAGTATTCAAGATATATAGAGTAATGAGTTCCAAAGGACAAGATCTAATATCACTTGAACCAGATCTGACGTAGTCAGTCTAATGGGAGTTGATACTTTGACTATAATCTGAACCAAGTACGGTATAGACGATAAAAGGATGAAATGCATGGCAACATTGCATATGGAAGGGTTCGTAATCAAACCACTAACTTTCTTGTTAATTGGGGATCATGACGTATTGCTAGATACCGCTCTTGACTTACTTGAATTAAGTGTTAATTCAAGTGACCAATAGAGCTAGGAATCTAATGGGTCACACATATAGGAGATCTAAAGAATAAGTAAAATGGTCTTGATTGGTGATTTAAGACAAGAGAGAGTGTTTGAGGATTGTATCCTGAACTGATCGTGGTAGAAAATGTTGCATTGAATGGATTAGAAACAAGTGTTGTTGGCTGCCAATTTGGCCATTAGCTTCCTAAACTTCTATCAATGCATGCTATTCATGGTCATTAACTTCCCAAACTTCCATTAGTGCATGCTATTCATGACCGTTAACTTCCCATAACTCTCAATTAGTGATGGGGCATATTAAAGACCAAATGGTGCAGAAATAGAGATGATTTTCATGCATCTTGTATAAGACACAAGTGAATGAAAGGTTCTTTTCACACACACACACTCTCTTTTTCTCTCTAACTCTCACAAAAGTTATTTCTTTCCTAGCACAAAGAAAGAATTCTAGTCATCCCCTAGTGAGGTTTCATCCTTCTATCTTCATGTGGATTTTCATTAGAGATGATTTTTGTTGATTTTGGTCTTTTACAATATCCCAACGTGGAGAAGATTAAAGAACAAAGCAGCTCATCAGAAAGGCATGTAAACATCTTACATTTCATGTTTTTGTTTTTTGTATGTATATGCATGAATAGATCTGGTTTTTAAGGTTCTATTTTATTTTTCACTACTTATATTTGATATATATTATGTATGAGATACATGACCTGTAGCACCCCACTCCCGACGAGACCCGAACCCGATATCCATGGTGATATCCAAGCCCGTGACCCGCGAGGGTGGCGTACTAGAACATTCATTACCTTATTAAAAATCGTATGACATTTTCTTTTTCTTT
>JANITW010000236.1:16125043-16146663 GCA_027564335.1 Erythroxylum williamsii | reverse complement strand
TTTTGTGATATTAGAAGTGTATTTTGGCTTTGCAGGAATTTTTGGGATAGGATAAATGCAGCCGTTATGCTGCCGAATTTTCGTTAGAAAATAAATTGAAAAAGAAGAAAAATAAAATTTAGATGTATGAAAGATGGATTTATGAGATTGGTATTAATGTTAAAAAGTTTATTATGATTTGAGTGCGATTTGGGATTTGTATGAGTATTCAAGCATATGATGATGTTGTATGTAATGAAATAAAGTGATTAAGAAAGAAAAGACAAGGAATAAGAAAAAAAAATTTCATACCAGATTTTGGAACGTCTTAGGGTTTCCAACGCGATTATGTTCATCTATTCGAATGTGTTTCTGTGTTCTTGATTGTTCTCGGATGTCAGCGCCATTTGTTAAGTATCGATTCCGCTTCGCTTCGTTTTGCTCCGGTACTTTCGTTTTCCGTTTTTTTCGTTTTTCGGTTGGGATCCGGTTCCCGGATCGGGTCCCAACATATATGGTAAAAACAATTTGATTTATGAAAATGAAATTTAAACCTGCTTATTTTAAGTTTCGAAATAAACAAAATATTGGTCCACAGGTCTTGATGATATGTTTGTAGAATTGAAAGCCTTTGGCTTCATTGTATAGAACTATGGTGCCATTACTGCAACATATATGGAGTAGAGGAACTGTATTTGCTTATAGTTTGTTAAAATTTTATTTGTGTATAATTGTTTACCTTAGTTTGGTTTTAAATGTTATTTGAAAATGGTCTTAGAAATTAGATTGGATCAGGTAGGCCTGTCGGTTGTACTCCTTACAACCAATCATTTTGGTTCCAAATTTTGTGACATAATTAAATAAAGATATTTCTATCTTTATGTATTTTGTTAATTATATTTGATATATTGATACTAAAGGTAAATTCCTAGAATAATTACTATTCAATCAAAATTATGATAATATCATAATTATGAAATTCAATTTAAATTTATGTGTTATTCCTAAATTGTTCCTATGTTTAGTTTCATCAAGACATGATATTAATTACAATAAAAGTAGCACATGTTATATATCTTTTTGTGAAAAAAATAATTGATCTCATAAATTAAAGTATGAAAATATTTAAACAAATATGTGAGTACTTATTAGAGAATAAGTTCACCGAATTGGGTCGTTTATGAAGATCCCAAAAGAAATATTACTTATATGTCTATGAATTTTTTTCATTATGATGATTGTATAATTGATCCTTAGATTTGAGATTACTTAAGTATCTGATGTGAGAATTACTATGTTTTGATTCTACTTATGATCTATTCTATTTTGGGTAGCTTAGTTAAAAATGTTTAGATCTAGTATGAACTATATATAGGTAGTTGGATAAGTCATTAAAAGATTAATCATTATGAAGTAATTAAAAAGATGTTCCATTATTCTTGATTGGCAGGAATTTCAGGAATTCTCTTACTATAGTGAATTGAAGTTTGAAAATATATTTTTAAATATCAATTATAAATAAATTACTAATTAGTAAAAAGGAACATGATTGGATTTAAAAAATAAACACTAAATCCATACTCTATGTCAATTAGAACATTGGATAAGGAAGTCAATAAATTACATCATAAGTATGTATGAATATGTTAAATCAAACTACTTTAACATTCCTAATAGTTGGTTAGTCATAATATATTACTAGATGTCAATCTTGATATATGATTATAATTTGTTTAATTACGGAATTAAAGATCTAATTCTAACTATGATTTCAAATTATAATTTATAATCATTATAAATATAGCAGGAACATAATAGTTCAGATATAAAAGAGTAGTTAAAAAAGAAAAATCAATTTAAATTAAGTTGGTATGAAATTTAAGAAACTTTAAAGATTAAGTACGACATATTGGACTTTATTAAAATTAAATTATAACTATAATTAGAGTTTGACTAAAATTTTTAATTTTAATAAAAATTTCTTGTTTTCTATAAATAGGATAAATGTACAATGTAGGTAACATTCTATCATTTTCTTTTCAAATATCGAGTTTGTTAGGAAGCATTATTTATAATTGGACATCTTTGGTAATTTGTGGAATTTCACTATGATGAGTATTCTACTCTACGTGAGATTATTTGAAGATGAGTTTTATTTGGAATAAAATCCTAACCATGATAGGAATTAATTGGAATAAAATCACCATATCTTGATTAAGATAAGATCAGATTTTTGGTGATTTTTGGACTCTTCTTGATAACTTATTTTGGTATTTTTTATCTATCTAAGGCAGTTGATTTTTTTGTCACATTATCTACATTGGATAGTTGTGCTCTCTACCTATTTGCATGAATTTTTAGGGCTGTATTGTTGTTGTTTTTGGGTGAAAAACGACAAGTATATTGTGACTTGGCAGCTATAATTTTAGGGATCATCGATTATCATTGGCAGCTATAATTTTGGTAATTCAAGTTATCTTTGGCAGCAGATTTTATGGTGATTGGAGTTATCTATGTGAGATGCATTTCTCTGTTAGTGTATGAATTTTTAGATAGTTGAGCTACTATTGTTGTTAGGGAAAAGTGTGTAGAAAGCATGTGTGTACAATTGTTTTTGTTTATATGTTTTAGTGGTGAAACATTCAATTTTTTATATTATTTCTAGAAACAGCTGTGTTTTCCTTGTGAGTGGGAAAATATTACACGATCCATCCACATCCGGCTGCTACATTTTCCCCTAGGTTGTGTGATTTTCTGAGCTGTCCAAGTTGTTGGTTTTTTAAAATCTCTAGTTGTTTTCTTGTGTTTTTACAGCTCCATTAGTTTAACATTTCGATGATGAAACGTTTGTTATTTTTTTTGAGTTTTCATTGCTACGTGTAGGATATTTCAATAACAATATCAAAGCTTCACAGAAAATTTCTTAGTGGACAACTTCCCATTTTTTCATTGACGAAGCTATATTGTTAGGGGAGTTTTTTTCTTGTCTCAAATGTCTTTGTTTATACCCTTATTGTTTAAATAACTTGAGTTATTTAATTCTTATCTTTATTATCAAACATTATTGTGAAAATCCTCTGTTGAGCTTAGCACGAGGTGATCGTGTCATTGGAGTGGTTTACCTTCACTGATTGTGAGGACGATAGATAATGTCAAGGGTAGGGTGAGTAGGTGTTGTAATGCCTTGAGTAAAACTATTGATGTTCTTTGATGATAGTGAATAAGCTGGGTGAGGGCCCCACATATATAGGCAAAATGTGTCGAACTGCGTTACCAAATCTTGGGTATTGATTTGTTTATTTTGTATTTAATTTTTTTTGTTTTCGTTTGTGCTAGAAAATTTATAGTTGCTGACACAGATGTTTTTATATCAAGCAACCACAAATACAGTTCAAAGGAACTGTAGCTGAACCATAATTTTTGCAAAACTATATCCTTTCGGATTTACAATTCGTATGAACGAGAGGTTCAACGAATCAGAACTTGGTACATCAAGTTAGTGTAGATCCATGTTTCACAATTATACCTACAAGAGAAGGAGCATCAATCACCAAGTCACCGTTGCTATATGGATCTAATTATCCTACGTGGAAATCACAAATGACAGTATTCATTCAGGCATAAGGAATAAAAACATGGAAATCGATTTTAAATGATTGGACACATCCGATGATGACCGATGAAAAGGGAGAAGCAGTTTTTAATATGAATGGATAAGGACTGAAGAAGAGGGAGTGCTTGGAAATTCTCAAGTCATGCACGCCATCTTCAGTGCAGTTGATGAAGGTCGCTCCATGATATCAACCTGTGAATCTGCAACAAAGGCATGGGATACTCTGCAAATAATACATAGGGGATCAAAATTTGTGATGGTCTCGAAATTTCATATGTTGGCTGCTAGATTTGAAGAGCTAAAATGGATGAAAATGAAACTCTTGAAGACTTCCATGAGAGGTTGCATAACATTGCCAACTAAGCACATCAACTTGACAAGAAGAATTAAAATATGAAACTTGTCAAGAAAATTTTGAGATCATTACCTTCGAGATTCATATAAAAAATTCCAACCTTCGAAGAAGCCCATAATATTAATGAATTATCCTTGGACAAGGTAATTAGGATTTTTACAAACTTTGAGATGAATTTGTTGAGAGATAAACGTGAGAAAAATAAAGGAATGACATTGTAATTCAAGGTTAGAAAGGTCGTGTGTAACATCCCATCACCGATTGGAGGGTTATTTTGGTAAATTGGGACGGGTTAAGATTTTTCATTGCATGTAATTGATATGAGTTATTTTGCACATGCATTTATATAGGTACTTGTATTCATGACATTTCCGGCATTTATTTGCGATTATGATTTGATTCGTGAAATTTTGAGATAATTATGTTATATTATGATTTGTTGAGAATTTTGGAAGAATTGGGTTTGAATAAAATGTCTTACTGAGTCTTTGAACTGTAATTGACTGTTCAAGCATACCACCCTCGTGAGGCACGGGCTCGGATATCACCCTCGATATCGAGTTTGGGTCTTGCGGGAGTTGGATGCTACATCATGAATGATTTAGGAGATGAACCTGATGAAAATGATGATATGGTGTTGCTAATAAGAAATTCCAGCAAGTGGCTAAAGAAGGTGAATAAAGATAGACTGAGTTCAAACAGAATATTGGGAGTCAAACAACAATTTCAAATAGCAGGTAAAGACTTAAAGAGGTTAAAGGAAAGTAAAGAAGATTCAATGTTATGAATGCGAAGGTTTTGGACATGTGCAAGTGTAATGTGCTAATACTCTTAAGAAAAGAAAAGGGAAGTCTTACACCAACACTTTGAGTGAAAAAGAACCTAAAAGTGAATACAGCAACGAAGAAGAAATTGTGAGTAATAATGCTGCATTGGTTACTTTAAACATCAAAAGTTCATTTTCTTCCTTAGTAGCAACAAGTGAAGAAACTGAAAACAAAAACCTAGATGAATCAGTCAGAAATTCCAGAAAAAATGTAGGTGAATTAGCCCAAATTTTATTTCAGATTATGACAATGATTTAGAATACAAAAAAGAGGATATCTATAAAGCTTATGAGTTAATGTATGCTAAATAGGTGCAAACATGCAAGAAGAATGAAAAGCTAAAGAGTGAAAACTCCATCATGAAGACCATCATTCAAGATTTAGAAACGAATTTGTTATCTACAATAGATGAGCTTGATGAAACAAAGTTAAAGCTGTTCAATATGAAAAAGCGATAAGAATATTAAATGGAGGTATTAAAAAGTTAGAAACGTTGCTGAAAATTGGTAAGATTAAAGGAGATTTTCAAGGCATTAGCTATAAAGATGAATATTCTAAGTCGAATGATGAGAAAAATGATGTGATCAGATTTGTCCAAGGAGAAACTTCAACGAGGAAACGAAATTTAAATGGGCACATAAGCCCAAATAGTTACAAGTTGTTACAAATGATATTTCAAAGGGCTCAAAACTGAAAATCTAGACATTCGTCAATGAACTTTCAGTAACAGCCAATGTTACCAAAGCATATTTGAGTTAGAAAAAGTGAAAGAAGATGTTTGATGTATTATCAAAGTTGTATAGATGGCCACGTTACTTTTAGAGATGGCGAGAAGGCCACGATTATTGGAAGAGGGACCTTTGTATGAATGGTCTAACAACAAACTTGGTGATTAAAAAAAACCTTCAAAATCAACCTAAAAAATTAGAACAGAGACATAATGAAGCCAAAATTAGAAATTGTCCATATTCACAGTTAGCTGTTGTTAGAAAATAAACTGTACAAACAGAAGACCAATTGGTTACTTAAGAGGAAGAAACCAACCAGATAGTTGATGAAAAAGATAATGTGATTAGGAATAAGACCAGGTTTGAATTTTTTTAGGGGCACAAGGATTGTACGCTTTACATTTTTTAAGTATATTGATGTTGTTTATTATAAAAAAAAGGTTTGAGGGAGTTAACCTCTACAATTTTTGAGTTTTTATAGGTTTTCTAAGGTTTAATTGATTGATTTTTGTTTGGCTTTTCTTGACTTGTTGAATAGTATATTTAGTGTGAAAATAAGGCTATGCTTGATGATTTGAGGGTTTTGCTTTTACATTTTGGTTACGGAGTTATGTCAAGAAAATGTTGATGCTTGGTTGGAGACCTAAAGAAATATTCGAGTCTTCTATAATTTGGGTTTCTCAAGTTTTATCTTAGTTTCTCTTTATATGAGTTTTAGTAGTATGCTTTCACTAGGTTTGGATATTTGTGCAGATATTATGGCTCGGAATGAGTTGATCAGAGGTATAATTGGAGGATAAAAGAAACGTTTGACTATAAGGGAGATTGATTAAGTTTGATTATGATTCATTGAATTCATTTTTGAGGTTTATGAATTCAATCAATCATATGTGGATGGCTTTGATGTGAATAATAATATGTTGGCTAGTTTTTTTACTAATAGCAAATTATCATCTTAGCCTTCTTTTGTTGTACTACGTGTTTATAATTCTTTCGCTATCCCTATTGCTAATTGTTATGTCTCTTTATTCGCTGAGAATGAATGCATTGAAGACATTCTTCATTTTGGCATTGTTTTGTCCCAAGGGGGAGATATAAGATTATTTATTTTCATATGATATTTGTGTTTTGTTGGTGACTATTCAATTAAGGGAGAGATTTCAACTTGTTGATACGTGCACTTGAATGTTATTTGGAACTCGATTTTCAATTAGGGGGAGTTCCTATATAGTATGTGAACTTAATATTGTATGTCCAATTATCTTCTTAAGGGAGAGTTTTAATATGTGACAAATAATGCGAAAAACGGAGAAAGTGTTAAGATATATATCATGACATTTAAACATTATTTGTAATTGGACGTCTTTGGTTATTAGTGAAATTTCACTATGACAAGTATTCTACTCTACGTAGGATTCTTTGAAGATGAGGTTTATTTAAAATAAAATCCTAGTCATGATAGGAATTAATTAGAATAAAATCACCACATCTTGATTAAGATAAGATGCAGATTTTGGTAATTTTTGGACTTTTTTGACAGCCTATTTCATTAGTTTCTATCTATGGCAACTAATTTTTTGGTCACATTATTTATATTGGACAGTTGCGTTCTCTACCTATTTGCGTGAATTTTTAGGGCTATATTGTTACTATTTTTGGGTGAAAAACGATAAGTACATTGTGACTTGGTAACTATAATTTTGAAGGATCTTTGGTTATCATTGATAGCTGTAATTTTGGTAATTCAAGCTATCTTTGGTTGCATATTTTGTGGTGATAGGAGTTGCCTATGTGTGTTGCGTTTCTCTGTTGGTGTCTAAATTTTTGGACATCTAAATTGTTGTAATTGTTAAGGAAAAGTGTGTATAAATCGTGTGTGTGTGTGCAATTATTTTTGTTTGGATCTTTCGGTGTTAAAACATTCAATTTTTTATTGATGATTTCTTGAAGCAATTGTGTTTTCTTTGAAAGTGGGAAAATATTACACGATCCATCCACATCTGACATCTACATTTTCCCTAGGTTGTGCGATTTTTTAGGTTGTCTAAGTTACTAGTTTTGTGCTAAAATCTCTAGCTATTTTTGTGTGTTTTTGTAGCTCCATTGGTTTAACGTTTCAGTGATGAAATGCTTGTTGTTTTGTTGAGTTTTTGTGGCTGTTGCTCATAGGATGTGTCTGTAACAATATCGAAGGTTCATAGTAGATTTCTTGGTGGACAATTTCTCATTCTTTCGTTGATAAAGTTGCATTGTTAGAGGAGTTGTTTTCTTGTCTCAAAGTGTCTTTGTTTATATCTTTATTGTTTAAATCACTTGAGTTATTTAATTCTTATCTTTATTATTAAACATTGTTGTGAAAATCCTTTATCGAAGTTAATAAGAGGTGGTCATGTTATTGGGAGTGATTTACTTTCATGGGTTGTAAGGATGACTAATAGTATCAAGGGTAGAGTGAGTAGGCTTTGTAATGCCTTGAATAAAATTATTGTTGTTTTTTGGTAAAAGTGATTAAGATGGGTGAGGGCCCGCAGACGTAAACAAGATATGTCGAACTGCGTTACTAAATCTCGTGAGTTGATTTGTTTATTTTGCATTTAATTTTTTTGTTTTCGTTTGTGCTATAAAATTTGTAATTACTAACATAGTTGCTTTATATCAAGCAACCACAGATACATTTCAAAACAATAGCAACTGAAACAGAATTTTTATGAAACCACATCCTTTCAGATTTATGAAGTTTTTTTAAAAATACCTTTAAAGACGAGATACATAAACCAATGTTGTGAATATCGTACTAGCCCTGGTACCATATTAGATTTTGGTACGGTACTATACTGATACCGATCAATGTTAGGTATCGTTTTAAGTAATTTTTTAAATTTATGAAATAGTCATTGAATTTTTTTAAAATTACAAAATAATCAATTATCATATTGTATAGATGTATCGTATACTTTATAAGTTTACATCAACCATGTCTTTAAAAATCATAATAATAATAATAACCACAATTAATATAAAATAATAATAATTTTCAGTTATTTCACTTATAAATAATAACCATAATTAATATGAAAAAGACAATCATCATCATACAAATATAAAATTAAAAACAATATAAAATATTACAATATTACAATGTCATCATATAACAAATAATAGTTACATAAAAAAATCTAATAAAAAGAGCAAATAATATCCTTAACTCTCAAACTATTACAATTTACAACAAGAATTCATGATGAGAAACCAACCAATTAGAAGTGAAACCTGTAACAAAAACATTACAATTACATTACATATATAGAATTTAACATACACATCAAATATAAGTAAGATTAAAAGAAGAGAAAAAACAAAAATCTAGATTTTCATTCAATTGTCTACGGAAGATACTCGTTATAACTACACTGATTCTAGTTATCATTTAGTACAAAATTTTCATCATTGAGAGGAGTCTTCTCATCATCATCATTCAAATTTAATGCATCAAATGACATGCCAATGCTTTCCCATTTAATATTATCTTCTAAGTCATCCACATCTACTAAACCTGATTCTTTAAAAACCCAATATGCCAAAAGATTGATATTATCAATGGAAATTGGATTTGTTGAACTACTTGTGCTATTAAGAATCCTAGTAAATAATAAAATTTAATTATCAGAAAAGTATAAAAAATTATATCAAAATTAATAATAATAATAACATACCTTTTTCGAAACTTTAAATTGTAATGAACAAATACCAAGTCATTCATTCTTTTATGCTTCAATCTATTCTTTTTCTCGAAATGGATGAATTAGAATGTGCTTTAGTTCTGTTCACAATCTGTTGCACTCACACATTGACTTAAAATCTGAATTGCAAACCTTTGCAATTCTAGAACACTACTTTTGAATTGATCATGCTAAGAAACTGTAAGTCGTAAGATAACAAAAGTAGCATTACAAACAAAATAAAGTGATAATTAATTTTCAACAAATAAGAAAAAGGAAACAACTAATACTTGGAGAAAGTTTTGTTCTTTGTTGAATAGCAATCGACCACAAAAGACAACTTATAAAGCTCCATTTGTGAGCTTAAAAGATCTTCATCATTTCATGGTCAACAATTGTTGTAATAGTGAATAACATTCATCTACTAACTTCAGCTTTCTTTGTAAAATTGGGTCTGAAATATACACTAGGATTCAAAAATGCCCCAGCTGCAAACAACGGAGAAGAAAGTTGCCTTTTTCATCCCTCATTAATGATTGTAAGATATGGTAGTGTGTACAAGGAAGGCCTATGTTTCATACTGGCATTGATTGCTTCCTTGGTGCTTTTCATTACATCAAAAAAGAAACTCATTGTTGGCTTATCTTCACTATCAGTCAAGCGAAACACCCTCACCAAAGGCTTACAAACTTGGATAAAAAATTGACATTAAGACCGAAATTCTCTATCTTCTAATATAATGCTAGAAACCTCCAACCTAGCATTAGACGTAGCATACTAGATGCAACCCCCTTATCACTTGTAAACATTTGTCTTAACTCTTTATTCATCGAAACAAAACACTGAAGTGATAAAATAATTGTTGTAAATCTTGTCACACTAGGACAATACAAATTTCTACCATTGGTAAATTCCTTTTTTATTAAATTCGACATCCACGTACGATTATAGATGAACTTAGTCACCTTTTTTACTTTCTGCATAATCTCATCAATAATAGGAAAATACCTAGAATCCGCTATATTCTCCAATATTAAGTCAATGTAATGTGTAGTACAAGGAGTCCCAAAAAAGAATTATAAATATTTTGTAACCTTCTTCTTGTCGCTTTATAAGCGAAATCATTGTCAATAATGAACTGAATAATGATAGACTCTTGTCTCCTATTTATCCAATCATCACATATGATTAAATTCCCAAAAGTAGCCTAATTCACTATTCTTTCGGCCAAATAACTTTTAATTTCGAAAACTGAATAATTCAAAAGTTTACCTCTTAAGTCATCAATCGAAGGAGATTTTTATCTCGGGCCATAAGAGGCTATTGCATCTATCATAGTCTGATAATAGTAAGAATGGGAAGCATTAAATTATGAATATATATCATACCACCATCTAGCTAGTACCATATCAATATTGTGAGTCACATCTCTTGATTGTATTGTCCTATGGATTGAAGGTTGATCTCTAGGAGTTATTTGTTGTGCAAAAAAACTAGTCACCTGTCTTCTTCTTTTCCTAGCATTAGGTCCAGGTGTAACATTCACTTCTTGCTAGGCTTGGGATAGAACACTAGCACTAGCACTACAACTACCATCTTTAGCATTTCCACAATTATCATGAAAACTACTAAATGAACTTCCACTACCAATTTCAAAATTCAACATTTCTCTTTTATCTTTCTCGTGCTAATATTCTGCAAACAAAGTTTTTATCTATCATTTTCTACCATGACTTACTTTTTCACGGGGTCTCACATCTCTTTTAACCCTAGTTAAATGTTTCTTTAATCAGGTTTCTCCATCTTTCAAATGTTTGTTACAAAGCAAGCAAATAATGTCGTTCCTCATACCAAGAACTAATGTAGTATGAGCCCAAACTGAATCATTGTATCTTTTTGAAATGATTTGACCAAGAGTACTTGAACTTCCTTCCATTTATCTGTAAAAATAAATGAATTCATATATCAAAATAAAGAATACATAATTATTACACGATACGCATGTTCATCTTATATAATATAACTCATACATCATAATTTAATTTCATCGAACACAATTCACCACAAGTCAAAAACTAACAATTCAATTATTCAACGAACATAATTACATAAAATATACACAAACAATTCCATTTCAACAATCACGAAACATACATAAACAATTTCCAATTCTGACAATTTTGTTTTCAATAATTTCGAACAATTTTAATTCAAAGTTTCAAATATGAGGATCAAGTTGAAGGGCATGATTTGCATAATCACCAAATAATGAATGACATATACAATTGTTCATACACATCTATTCATAGCATGAGGATCAAATTGAATGATATATTAATAACATGAGGATCAAGTTGAAGGATATAACTTCTTTGGAAATGTTTTTTTTGTCCTTATTTAAAGCTTTGAATCTTCTTTTCATTTCTAACAAACCGTAATCTTATATCCCCCATTCTATATTTGGTTCTTAAGTATATAAGTTGCTTCTACGATTTTTAATGGACATTAATAAGTTTTAGTATAAGTAGTTAGAATTTAGCCTACAACATGTTCCCAATTTAGAAAAAAGTTCCTTTTGGACACATATACATCACTACTTTTACATATTATCTATTATAAATATTTATGTTAGCTCACACATAAATATTAGCAAATAATTCTACATATTTTACATATTGATTAAATGGAAAGAAATGGTAGTTTATGTTTCCAACCTTCTCCAATTTCAATTCAAAGTTTGAAACATCACAAAACATACATAAATAATTTTCATTTCCAAATTCTAACAATTTTATTTCTAACATTTTCTAACAATTTCAATTCAATCAACTACAAAACATACATAAACAATTATCATTTTCAACATTTTTCGTTCCCAATAATTTCCAACAATTTCAATTCAAAATTTCAGACATCACAATGCATATATAAATAATTTTCATCCCAAGTTTCCATCAATTTTATTTCTAACAACCATCAATTTTATTTCCAACAACCAATAATTTCAACTATCATAAATTCAAAATTCACAAAATAATGAAATATACATAAACTGTATGCATTTTAAACAATTTTCATTTTTTAAATTCTAACAATTTCCAACAATTTCATTTCTAACATTTTTCAACAATTTCAATTCAACCATTAAAAAACATACATAAACAATTTTCATTTTTAACATTTTTCATTCCTAATAATTTCTAACAATTTTAAACAATTTCAATTCAAAGTTTTAAATATCACAAAACATACATAAACAATTTTCATTTCCAAATTTCCATCCAACAATTCCATTTTCATCGGCAAACAATTTCAACTATTACAAATTCACAATTCACAAAATAATGAAAGATACATAAACAATTTACATTTTCTTTTTGCAAAAAAACTCCTGAAAAATTTTCTTTTTTTAGAAAAACTTCTAAAATTTTTAAAATTTTTCGATACTGGCCAGTATTATAAATACTGCATAATATTGATAGCACTAGCCGCCCCGATACATAAACATTATCTTCTGTGCCAATTTTTTAACCAGTACAATACAAGATTCATAACCCTAACATAAAGAGATTACTATTGACAGTTCAAAAAAAAATTATGCAAGAATCTGCATTTGGTTCATTTCAACCTTTTTCATTTGTGATTAATATTTTTTAAATTGTATAATTAAAAAATTATATCAAAAGTTTATAAAAACCATTTTTACTTTAGCTGTAATATAATCAGGATCAATTTCTCGACAGCTTGACCGAATAAGCCTCGGGTAAATTTCAGTATGGCTTGAATTTGACATGCTTTTCTTGTTGCTTCCTCCCATTAATGTGCCTGCAGGAATGCAGTTATGATTAAAGCTGGAGTTTGTTACTTAAAAGCAAACATTGTCTGGATTAAAACATTTTGTTTTCACTTCCCTATTGCAAGAACCCTACAGATAAAGCATAATATACAAAACCAAAAATTTCCCCAAGTCTTGAACATTTCACAGCCTCTTATTCCTATGCCCACAGAGCAAAGGTAGATGCCCCCACGCAAAAACGAAAAGTCTGCCACTGATGCAATGCTTCTGATAGCTCTTCCATGTAATATGCAGCTACCTCCATAACTTTCTTCCTCAATGTAGGTGATTATCTGTTCTATTTACAGGAAAGCAATTACCACCTCGTGTCTATTATTATCCTAATCTCTTGGTCTCTCAAGGTAATATCCTCTTCACATCATGTTCCTGCTCAGCACTTTTGGCTTGATTGTATACTGACTCGAAGGCGTGCATACAGACACTTGAAAATCCAACTATTGCCTGGAAGACATGTGGGAATCCCATCTGCAGATTGTTTAATGTCATTGCCCTTGTTATGCTGACGGATTTCTCGTGTTTACTCTTTTCCTCTTCTGCCTTCGCTCTCAGGATTTCTACCTTTCCTCGCTTCTCTGCAACTGGGTCTTTGCTTCTTGTGCCGCCGGGAGTTTCAGGAATTGAGTAGGGTCCATACTTGCTCTCCAGTGACCTAAGCTCAGCTACCTTCTTCTCAAACTCCTTAAATGCAGATTCAGATTTCTTCTTCTGTTTATGCTCCTCTGCTTGTTGGACCACTATGGCATGGATTACAGTCAAGAAACTCTTGATTCCTTCAGATGCCACTTTGTCAGGAATGCGGTCCACTGCATGGTGCCACTCTTCACAAAAAGAGTAAATTTTTGATTCTTTATTGGATATGGAAAAGAGGCTGAGACGGAGCCATCCAGTAAGCGATTGGATGTAATCCCGCTGAGCTTTCACAAGATTGCAAAATGACTGATGCCATTGCTGGACTTCAAGCTCAAGTTGGAGAGTGGATTGCCGGTGAATTTCAGATGTCGGTTCTGTTGATGGAATCGTATTGAGATATTTGAGTTGCTGAACTATATGTGTTTGAACTTGGTGAGCTTCATACATGCTTCTCCACATACACATCAACCTGCAAAGAAAGAGAGTCAAGATTAAGTTTGGACGCTACTTAGATGTCTGCTGACTACTGCAAATATTGATTGATAAAAGGATTAATGCAGTTGCTTGTCCCCTCCAACATAGACGTAAAATAATTTGAGCTATATGTCAAAACAGAATAGAGTAGCAATGAAAAATTGGTGCCTGCAAGGGAATATAATTGCAAACCTATACTGTTAATTCTTGCACACACCACTTAGAACTGTTTAGTTGGCGACCCTACTCATGGAAGGATAATACAAGAGATCACAAGATTGTCTCCCTTGTGATGAAAATGAGTCAAATTCCGCAGACTTTCACTTTATTATAATAAAGGTCATTGCCTCCTAAAGGTCGTACACATCACAGTTCGGAGTCAACTGATATCTCTGAAACAAAACAAATCACTGACCTAGAACAAGCCAGTCAAAACAATTATTATCAGCTGCGCAGGGCAACAATATCCTAAGTTAACTAATTCCCCTGATAATTTCCAGTACAAATAGTCAACATAGCGAATAACTGTGTCTTTGAATATAACGGCTAAATGCATCAAAGAGGGACGTATTCTTCTGTACCCAAATAACCTGTGCCCTCTGTTCCCCTTATATCCAAGCCATTCATTGTTTTTGTCAACAATGAATGACTTGGATGTAAGGCGAACAGAGGGCACAGGGAATTTGAGTACAGGTGATCTGAACGGCATCAAAGAAGCAGAGGGCATTGCTCTTTTAGTGGCCTCAACCACAAACAGATCAGTCTAAAACCCTAAAGCAAAGACGCCGCGCTGCCATGCCCGTTGCCACAAGTGAAGTGAAAGGACAGTAATGTAAATTTAGTGGGCCAATGTTAGCTTCCCATTCCATGGGGCTAAAAAGTTTGGAGTACGAAAAGGGTAACAGAGATAGTTAGCTTCCCATTCCATGGGGCTAATAAGTTGGAGTACCAAAAGGGTAGCAGAGATAAGAGTGCCATAATGCAACAGAGACTGACTTGTGAATCAGAATTGGAAAATTACGTTACGAAGTCACGTGAAAACTTGTGGACAACTAGTTCGGCCAGACATTCAATGCTTTAAGGTAAATTAAAACATGACATTGACAGGGATATAGAACACCAACCCTTTTACAAGTTCAAGGAGTTGAGGATAGAGCTCCGTCTCTCTCAATTTGATGATTTCGGCGGAGGTAGAATCAATGGCCTGTGCAGCAACCATCAGTTGAGACTCCAACTTTTCAACCTCTTTCTTAGTCTTCTCAGTCTTCACATAGTCAGCCCTCTTTACCTCTAGCTTCCTCAGTAAAGCCTCCTTCTTCTCATGCTCTATCTTTATACTCTCAGCACTCTAAACCATCCACAGAAGCACTTAATGAAACGAAAAGAAATACTAAACAAATTATAAAGAGAAATTTATGAAAGACGTACGCCTCAATGACCACCTATTGATTAAGTGTGACACCATCAAACCAAATGGTATAACATGGGAAAAGATTATCAAAATGAGAATTCTACAATGAGATTTGCAGATCTATACCTTGGCCTCCTGGAATAGTTTTTTCTCCCAAGCATATAGCCTCTCCACTGTTGAGCAATGGCTGCTATTCGCAATGTTTCCTCCTGCTACATTACTTATAATAATTCCTTCTCCCATTTTTCCGAAGCCATTAAGCTTCGGACTCGACGAACCCCATGCCCACAATGACGGACTAGTCAAATTGCAACCATAATTGTAAACTTTCCCTGCAAGAACAAATAACACTCAATCCAAATAAGAAATGTGAACAATCTAAGAAGTTTATGCTAAATTTCCTTTAGTTTTTCCCACTTATTACAACTCCAAGAACACTATACCTCCTTTACTTTGAGTAGAAAAGTTTGAGCTTGAAACCTCTAAAAGCAATGAAAGTTGACCACCGGCATCAGCAGCCTTGAGAAAATATTCATCAACCTCCTTAACGATCTCCACCAAATCTTTACTATTCCTCGAAACCACCATTGCAAGTTCACTTCCACTTCCACTCCCACTACCAGTTTCCTTCGAGAATCCGCTTACCATGGACAGCGGCGCCGTAATGCTCGCCGTCCCAGTGGCGGTCACAGCCACTTCAGACGCTGTGGTGGCCGTCAAACCCTCCCACTCCTCCTCCGTCACTGGTCGCGAAGTCGACGGCGGCATGAAGGGATCCCAGAAGTCCCAGCTCGACCCCTGCGGCGGAGGAGGAGGTGGCGGCGGAAGTGGAGACGCAGTTATGGATGATGTCCAAGTGTCTGAGCTTGGACTCATTGAGGGTGGCGGTGGTGGGGTTGGTGGCAATTGTTGACGAGACGGCCCATGAGGTGGCACACGGTGGTTGTGTTGGTGGTGGTGGTGCAGAGTAGCTTCCGTGTTGGAGAACTGAAGGAGAGCTGAGCCAGTGCTACGCAGTGAGCGAATGTACATTGCATGCGAAGCAGAGACGCTTTGTCTCGCTTTAACAAGCTGTTTCACGTACCTCTTTCGAGCCTTACATCTCGAGACCATTTCTTCTCTCTCCATTCTCGAGTAACAGCAACCCATTTTCTTCTTCTTTTGGTTCTTATCTTCTTAGCTCTTGCTCTTCAAGAACAGATCAAATGGGGTTTCTCTTGGTTTCGGACCAAAAGAGTAAAGTGTAGTGCTTTTTCCAAAGTGAAAGACTTGGACTATGTTTTGTCTTTAGTGTCGAAGATTTCTGTTGGCAGAGAGATCTAACTTATATTGAAAGCACTGTCGCTGCTTTAGCCTGAAAAATCTTTTAACAAATGGCGTATCTTTCATGCGCATTCCGCCATTGATGAGAGTAAAGTTACTTCCTTTTTCATCAAACCGTTATAGTACCTCCACGATTTGCACCATTGCACCTTCTTTCGATCAAAATGTATCCGGGCTGTTAAGATTACACCGTTCTTCTTCTTCTTCTTCTTCTGTGAAACTTTTCTCTCTCTCCTCTGTAGTAATACAGGCTTTGGATATACTTGGGTGGTGTTGATGCAGAGACAGTGACTTCAGGGCGACCAGAGCCAATGAGTATTGGGTAGAGAGCCAAACAATTGTTTATTTTGAATTTCCAGTGACTAAAATGACCTCACCACATTCACTACCCTCCAACGAGCAGGCCGCAGGTCAAGTGTTAAACTTGCATGCTTGTGATCACTGGCCAGTTCTGGAAAGAGCAAAAGGGTGTTTTGGTAACTTCGGGATTCCAAAGGTTCCGTATTCGCTTGAATTCGTTATAACTCTGTCCATCGTTTAATTGCCCTGGTCATTTTAAACGATTTCAAGCAAATACGGAACCTTATATATTGATGTAGAAACTTATGTATGTGCACTTTATCCTCTGATAGGCAAAAAACTCCAGGTCCGCGACCTCGCAGGGAACAACAGTGCATAGGATGGCATCGCCTAACTTTCCGATGGGTGCAACGATGAGCAAAACTGACCTCCTCTTGGCTTATGCTGGTGGACTCATTCGCAATCATATTGGTGCCTGACTTGGAGGCTTTGCTCACAATCTTGATTGGTGCTCTTCTTTTACTGCTGAACTCTAGGGGTCTTTTTTGGATTGCATCTGGCTTGGGACTTGGGTTATCACATAATGGTCTTGAAAGTTGACTCCCAGATGGCGCTGCACGTGTTCTTGGACCCTACTTTCGATACCCAATTGTTCGATCCCCTCCTTTTTGGCATCAACGAACTGCTTAATCGCAACTGAACAGTCCTTCCTCATCACACCTACAATGAAAACAATCGGAATGCTGATTGGCTAGCGAATTTTTCTGCACAATATAACTTAAGGCTCACTACTTTTGTAACCACAGCCTCAGGTGCCTCTCGATCCTTTTTAAGGATATCATTGGGATTAGTTTCCCATGTAAATTTTTTTTCCCTTTTATGCCAAAAAAAAAAAAAAAAGAACATAAGATATTGTGTTATGGGGGACCTAATCCTCCGTTAGATGAGCATGCTTTGCATTGTTTACTTTGTTAAATATTTTGTTAATCTTTGCTTATTTATTTTCCTTGTGTCTTTTTCTCCAAATTTGATATGGTTCATGGAATCAAACTTGTGTTATCCTTCAATTCCTCAAATATGTCACATTCGTAATATGACCTTTTATAATAAATTGCTTTCGATAATATTGGTTGAGTTATTTAGGTAGTAATTTTAATTTGAAACAGAAGCGGGAGAAGAACTTACAGTCCAAATTTACTTACAACTAGAAGTTGTGTCTGATTCCTCGTAAGCTGTAGAGTTATGCCAAGGTCTAGAGAAATGAGTTTTTTAGTTAATTTGTGACAACCCTTCTTCTTTGAAATATTTTATAATCTATAAATGCTTATAAGAATTGTTGATGCATTATATATTTCAGGATACACTTATACAGAGGCAAGTGCTTCCCCCAAATCACTGCATAGTTCAAATGTTATTGGTTTTTTTTTATTACACAAGGGAAATACAACACTAAATTAATGCACGTGGGTACATAGCGTCCTGCGCATCGCGATGGAGGATCTCCTGAATGCCAATAGGAGTCTCGTGGAGGAAATAGAGACCCGGACTGCACACCCCAAGGAGTCGAGCTAGGCTATCCGCGCACTGATTTCCTTCCCGGTACACGTGCTACAACTGAACAGTCCACTCTCGCTGCAAGAGCTAGTGTATACCTGTCACCAAAACAAAAATCTCAGTCAGTACCTTAAGGAGAGCAGAGAGCAGATTAATAACTTCAAAGGAGTCGACTTCGAGAATAACACGTCGAAAGCCCAAGTCCCAGGCCAGATGGAGCCTCGAGAGGACTCCCCAGAACTTCGCAGAAAGCGGTGAACCCTGCTCAATGTACTGCTGGGAGCTGCCTCGCCACTTCTCATAGTAATCCTTGATCAGACCCCAGAGTAAACCATGTGGGACAAGTGCGATGACAAGCTCGTAGAAACAACCTCTTTATAAAAATATAAGAGGAAGGCTATTGTTGAAATATAAGTGGGACTTTGTCCCACATCGAAAGAATATATAGCCTTGAGCTTGCTTATAAGCTTAATGAGTTACTCCTCCTAATACCAAATGGTTTTAGGATGGAACCTCATTTGAGTTTGTATGTACTCAGTTTATTTAGGCTCAATTATATAAAAAATTAACATGGTATCAGAGTCAGGTTGCTCTTGAATTACTCGTCACCATCTCGTCACGATAAATTGTGGCACGTATTGGGCCGTAAATTAGCCCACACGTAAGGGGGCGTGTTGAAATATATGTAGGATTTTGTCCCACATTGAAAGAATATATGACCTTGAGCATGCTTATAAGCTTAATGAGTTACTCCTCCTAATACCAATTAGTTTTCGGATGGAACCTCATTTGAGCTTGTATGTACTCAGTTTATTTAGGCCCAATTATATAAAAAAATTTAACAGTTATGTATATATAGTTATATGTATATTATGTATTGTTGGGTATTATTTTATATTAATATGGATTTTTTGTACATTTGGAACTTGTTTTTATTTTATGTATACATTGTATTATTCAATATTAATGTAATATTTTCCAATGACTAGAAACATTATTACAATGGGAGTTATAATGCTTTTTTTGCCAAGAGAAGTTCAAAATAAAACCAAATACAATTTGGCTCAAAAATGTCTATTTATGTGATAATATAGCCAATGAAATTTCTTAGCTCTACCATTACTTTGATAAAATGTTAGAGTATAGCTTGTATTAGAGTATAGCTTGTATTTCAAAACAAATGTTAGAATTTATGTCTATTTCCTTTTATTCAAAAGGGCTTGTACATTGTCCCAGGTCAATGGAGGGGGATTATACTTATAATTACTACCAAGTTAGGACCACCAATAAACTTCAGCTCCATTGACATATTAATCTGTCTAAGATGACGAGCTTAACTGAACTAAGAATTTTGAGAATACGGTGCAGGGTCCCCGATGGGTTTTAGTAATCCAACCCTTTGGGGGCATAGGGACTCCAAGTTTTTGAGTTTTGAATATTTTGTTTCGAGTAGGATGTGGGTTACTTTAAGATAGATTGTATAAGAAATAAATAGCAAATATGGCACAATTCTTCCTGCAACATGACCTGAACCCGTAAGGATATGACGGGAATAAGAAAATGTTCAAATCTTGCAGGTGCCTTTGGGATGTAAAGTTTGTTGGTATGTTTCATATGGAGGCCTCGTGAGTATTGAAATAAACCTACCTTAATCAAACAGAATATACAATTGCTTGGGAAATCAATCAGTATATAAAATTGCTTGTAAGTTCTGGGGAAGTGCGATAGTGGAAGCCCATCTGCATGAAAAAAAGCATTGGAGGTGTATCGGTTAAAATATCCTGTCTGTCAGTGAACATTGTCCTTCTCAAGGTTATCGTATTATTTTGTATTGATCTATCCTTCTGCATTGGTAGTATCAGTACTTGGAGGTGAATGTTGTAAATAAGACCAAGCACTTATTTTCAAACATTTCTTGCTCGGGATATGATATGCGCAAATGGAGTGGAACTGGAAAGGCACCTGGTAAATCTTAAAGCTTTTCGACTGGTCTGCAAGCTTAAGAGCAGATTCACAGGATTTATTTACTGGTCATTTAGACGAGGAATAATAGCACCTAGCTGTCAAATTTTGATTCATAATTCAATCACATCTTTGCACATGGGATACAACAAGGCAATCAAGTGCAAGTTTCCCAACTCTGGTGGTAGTGGTACGACCGCACTAGGAATCACTCCGACTCACTTCACATGCGCACGGTATCAGTAGGAAACTTGTGATTATCTAAATCAAACAATAGACGATAAGAAGCGCCGTGGTTGTGGCTGTTTTGTCCTTTTATTAATAATCAATCTTACGACATCCAGTCGAATCATATCGACTGTGCAACGTCGGCATCCATCAATCTTTTTCACTTTTCAGGCCTTGCCCTTTCTTATTTTCTGTGTACAAGAAATGGCTAATTGATACTTGGATGAGCAATGGGCTGGCACTAAGGGAGTTGTGCTGGATATAGGGTGTGCTTGTTTAGTAGGTATAAAGAAAGAAGAATGAGTATGGAATGAAAAAAAAAGTTTGGTTGGAGATTATGATTATTGGATTTCTACTTTTATTCTTTACTTTAGGGTATTGTTCTATTCCTCTTTATTATGAGAGGAATGAATAAAGAGGAATGAGGTCATTCCTAGCTTTGCTTTAACTAATATTTAAGAAGAATGTTTAATGTTTAATGTTTTTTTGGTTTAGTAAGGTTTGATATCCTTTAACTAATATTATAATTAATTAATGACATTATAATTAATTAAAATATAATTTATTCATTAATTAAAATATTGTAATTAATTAATTACAATATAATTAATTAAAATATAATTCATTCATTAATTAAAATATTGTAATTAATTAATTAATT
>JANITW010000236.1:16060937-16076946 GCA_027564335.1 Erythroxylum williamsii | reverse complement strand
ATATTAAAATAAATTTAAATAAAAATATTTTATTAGTAATAAAAATAAAAATAATTTATTTTTAATTTTTATTTAGTTTAAAATTATTATTAGTAATAAAATATTTATTATTATTTTAAAAACTTTGAAAAAAATGGGGGGGAAGGATAGGTAAGAGGGAGGGAGGAAAACTTTAAAATTTTTTAAAAATTTTGTAAAAAAGTTCTTCAATTTTTTAAAATTTTCGGTATCGGCCGGTATTTGACCGGTATTTTGAATACTGGCCGGTATAGCCGAAATTAGCCGGTACTGACCGATATTTTTAGCCGGTATTGAAGATGAGATCCAGGTATCGTTTTTAGGCCGGTACGAAACGAATCTGAACATGTTGAAGGAATCCCATTTATGACTAGCAAAGAAGATTTGAGGCAGTGCTTCATCCCAGTTGAAGAGTATTCACTGAATAGACTCAGTTGAAAGCAGTTAATAATTATAAATTTCACCTTTAAATCAGTTTAGAGGATAAGTTTAAATGACGAGATCCTGAAATGAATTTTTTTTTAATTGGAAATCAACGTCAGTCTTTATATAGATGTGCATTGGGTAACACGAATAATTTACAAGTTCAAATGATTTAACTCCAAGTAATCATTAAAGGATCAAATTCCACCTCCAGAATTTGAACAAACTAAGAATTTCACCAGTATTAAAGAACTTGGTGGAATAGCGTTGCTTGAGTTGGTTTCCTAGTAAATTAGAAAACAAAGCGTGGGAGTACAATATTTGACTTGATTTGGAATGAATTATCACCACCTAAGACGCAGGTTTTATGAGTCCACTTCACTATCTTGTGGCTTCTTTTAAACTAGCAATATGAGAGGTCATAGTTTACACCCCCAACCAATAAATCATAGCTTTGTTGATAAAAAAGAGCAAATGGGATGGCTACCTAGTCCATCCCTATATCATAGTTCAAAGGCTGACGTAATAACAAAGAACATCATCTTCCATATTCGATTTAATATAATCTGGAAAAGATTTTTTGGGAAAAAATGACAAGCCACTGCAGAACTTAATCCTTATCAGAATCAGACAACAAATCGACTAAGATATGCGATAACAAAAACAAGTCATAGTCCACGAATTACCAAATCACTAGTTGTTTGGTTTGTGTTTGATCTGTTAGTGAAGACCTTTACAAAATGACAAAAGTTAGAGCAAGTGGTGAAATTTTAAAGCAAGAACTAATCGAACACATAACATCCATGTATTAAACGTTTGTGGGTGGTATGAGTCCAAGAGTGGTGCCACACGGCAATCTCGGAGAGGCTGTTAGGCTTCACGATAAACTTAGAGCTTTTGCTAGTAAGTAATGCACGTTTTCTATTTTAGAAACTTCGGTATACCCCATATTGGTTGTCAGCACTCACCTTTGAGGAAGTGGTGACCGACCTAGTGGCTGGACAAGGTGGTTTCTCCGGGTGAGTGCAAAGCCAAGTCAACTTGGTGAGATAATAAGCGCTGCCAGAGATCTCTGCAGCGAAGACATAAAGATCAAATTGTAGATTGCTGCGATTGCAGTTGGATCACTTAGTTTATGGTCAGAATTCATTGATTAAAGACATAAATCTCTTGAAATTTTAGAAAACATTTCTTAATATTTAAGATTTTTTAAATTTTAATTTTTCAAAAAATTCTCTCTTTTAGATTTTGATTATAAAATAATGACAAAATATACGTAATATATAAATATTAGATGTGGACTAATCAAATGTTGTTTATATGATGATTCAATCTATCTAATAAATTCAAATCAAACCAATTAAATCTGACTCAAATTAATAATTTATAATAATTATCTTAAATTAGTAATTTAATTCAAATTTAATTAATGCGGGTTAAGTTTAATAAATGAGTTGAGTTACTATATTAGTGATATTTAATTAGTCTACATCTGATGTATATATTGTGTATATTTTATTATTATTATTTAAACAAAGTATAAGATAAGAGTTTTTTAGAAAAATTGAAAGCTAGAAGGAGTTTAAGGAAATTTTTCTAAGGTTTTTTAAATTATAAGAGATGTCTTTATCTTTTACCCTAATTCATAATTATAATGTAACTTATAATTTGCAATTTAAAATACTAGTTGTTATCAAATTTGTATATATCTTGATTGTTCAATCTCATATTGAACAAATGTAATGTCTTTTTAAATAATCAAATAAGGATAAAAATGCGACATATCATTAAACTTGTAAAGCATATACCTCTAAAAATAGTTGTTATGGTAAAAAGATAGGAATTGTTTCTACTTATAAATTAAGTTCACTAGCGTCCATTTCAAAAAGGGTGAAAACTTTTAATAATATGCAACAATTTTTAAAATAAAATTGACTTTTGAAATTTTATAATAAATTTAAAGGAGTAATTGAATGGTTAATCCTAATTAATTCATATGATTTAATTTGTTCCAAATTTTAATCAATTTAAATGAGTAGGTAAATGATTTAATAAATCCAGCATTAGTTGAAATTAAGTGTTTCTTTGTGAGCTTATCATTTTTTTTAAGGAAGTAGTAATGTAGTAAACTATGACATCAAAAAGAGTCCATTATTTACAACTCACCAAACTCAACTATGAGAATGTGCAGGTAAGATGAATATTATTCTCAATTCACAAAGTGTATGAAATGTATTCAACAAAGGTTATATGGTATCTTAAGATGAAGCAAGCTTAACTTAAGATGAAAATAAAGCCTTAGAGAGGAAATGAAGAAAGATTAAAATGCACTTACTATCATTCATCAATGTTTATATGAAGAAATATTTGACAAAGTAGTCAACTTAATCACATTAAATAAAACGTGGGCTTTATAAACATTCAGTGTGAGAGTTGACAAAGTTAAGAAGGTACAACTTCAAACTTTAAGTATAGAGTTTGAGATACTCTTAATGAAGGACAAATACATTTCAAGAGTATTTCACAAAAGTTCTAAGAGTAGTGAATCAAATGAAGATGCTTGGTGAATCCACGAAGATGTTCATATTGTTAAAAAGTTCCTCAGATCTCTTAATTTGAAATTTATTTTGTGTAGTGATTATTGAAGAATCCTACTATGTGAGCAACATTAATGTTGATGAATTAAGATTACTAGCTCATAAAGAAAGGATAAATCACAATAGATATAATATAGTAGCACAAGCCTTAAGAGCAAAGTTATCATTAAAGTCTAAAAACATTGCGCAGAGCAAAATGAAAAAAAATATATATATGTGAAAGTGGACAAGATCACAAACAAGGTCATAGAAATGCATAGAGAAAAGGGGGAGGAAGAGGTGAATTAGATTTTTTTAGTGACATCAAAATCAAAATCAAAATCCTTAATATGATCAAAGAAGAGCAAGACAAAGAGGAAGAGACAATTTTGGCATACATAATACAAGGAGAAATGACAAAATCCAAGTTTAATGTTATTCATGTGGCAAATATGATCATTATTCTTGAGATTTTTTCTCCAAAAATGAAGATAAGACAATTTTTAGAGTCAATAAAGATTCAATAGATGAAAGTTTACTATTTGTTATAAATAAAGAGAAAAAAAGGAGAAAAAAGCAAATGATACCTTGATAATATAATTAACAATCACATAACAAGTAATAAAAACAAATTTGTGGAATTGTAGTGTACCAAAAACTAATAGGGTTTATATACTTTAGTGATAATACAATGGTGGAGATCAAAAGCAAAGGTGAAATTTGCTTAAGATAAAAATTTATGTTCATAAGCTTCTTTTTAATACTGTCTTTATTCTAAAACTAAAGAAAAACATTTTAAGCATTACTCAAATTTTAGAGAATAGTTGTCGAATTCATATGGATGGCTATATTCTTTATCTTATAGATTGTGATGCTATTAGACTTGCACACTATAGAGGCCATATGTTTAAAGACTAATGTTAATGATCCTTTATGGATATAGCATATGAGGTATGAACATATGAATTTTGAAGGACTAAAAGCTTTAAGAAGGAAGAAGATGGTGAAATGTATTCAAGCATAGATCATCCTGAACAATTACATGATGTTCTTACTTAGAAATTTCAAGGAAAAGTTTTTCGAAACAACCAATTTCAATAGTTAACAACGTAACTGAACTTGTTCATAAAAATAATTGTGGTTCGATAAAGCATACATATTTTGATAAATTTTTTTACTTTGTTCTCTTCGTTGATGTTTGTAGTAGAAATAAATAGGTGAAATTTTTGAAGCATAAGTCTAAAGATTTTAAGGCATTTAAAAAGTTTATAATCTTAGTTAAAAAAGAACGTAGTTTTAAGATTAAAAGAGATGCCTAATAATGAACCTAAAGAAAGGAAGATGTCCCAAGGTGTGATGAGTTGATGATGAATAAGGACAATAATGAGGTTGTCTTGGGTACTAGGAGATCAATGACAAAACCAATAAGAGAAGGCTAAAGAGAATGGTATAACCTAAAAATCCTTCAATATATCTAGATTTGGATAATAGTTGTGATGATTTATGACATTATAGCTAGATTTCAGGTATGGATGAATAATTAGGGGTGGGGGAAAATGCCAATGGTAGACATCAAAGTCGTCAAATAAAAATAAAAAGAAGAGATAGCAAAAAGGCATGAATTAGAAGGTAAGATAACATCATTAAAAACTTAACCAAGCAATTATGTGTATTATAACTAAGTTGGTAACACAAATATCAAACCTAATGAAATGAGAGAAAACATTGTTAGTCTTTTGAAGGCAAGTGTAGGTGATGCTACACACTTGGGGTTGCGGAAGTTGGAAAAAAGTGTACATCTGGTAGTAGATTTCTAATTTCTAACTCTATATATGTTAAATTTTTGTAAAGAAAAGTTGCACTAAAGATCAGGAAATTTATTTACCTTTTAAGATAATATTAATGTTGGTGGAGGTTTTATGAATTTGACGGTGTATATTATATTTTTTAGGGTTAATTATTTTAAAAAACTCAAATTTTTGTTAAATTTTTAATCATAGTCTGAACTTTAAAAGGTAGCAATAAAATGCTCAAACTTTTAAATTTTTTTCAATTATAGCCAGACTTCAAAAAATGAAAATAAAATGTACAAACTTTTAATTTTTTTAATTCTAGCCCGACGTTATTTATTGTTATCCCCATGCCCTCATCGCTTTATTTTTTGTTTGTTCTTCTAACGCTCTAAACTACTCTCACATTACAGCGTACTACACCAGTAAACTCTTTATTTTTGGTTCATTCTCCTGACGCCCTTCGTATGAGAGTGTTTAGAGAACAAACTAAAAGTGAAGGAAAATTTTGAAATCAAAGCGTAATATCGTTGGGACTGCGTAATCTGATTTAAGTCATTTTTAAATAATGACATCATTTTATTAATTTTCATTTGTTTTGTTACTTTGAATAACGTATATTAATAGTTAAGATTTCTAAAACAAGTAGCAAGTCATGTCAACAAACTAAATTGAAACACTAATGTTGGGCTATAATTGAAAAAATTTGAAAATTTGAGTATTTTATTACTACTTTTTGAAGTTCAGGCTAAAATTAAAAAAATAAAAATTTGGGCATTATATTGCTACTTTTTAAAGTTCAGGCTATAATTGAGATAATGACAAAATTTTGGGCTTTTTTATAATTAACCCTATTATTTACTATTGATCCAATTTTTGTTGAATTATTCTTATAGATTTGTTAACCCGATAATGTTTAAGACATTAGTTTTTTTGGGCTAAATTAAGCAACACCTTGTCATGTTTTAAGTCTAAGAAGTGCATAAGTAGTATAATCAGACAATTGATGCAAATTAATTTAAGAAAGTAATTTCTAAACTTTATTACTATGTTTGTATACTTTATTATTATGTTATATATAAATATATATATCTAGCAATTTGTTTGGGGCTTTAATTTATCTTATTACTTGACAGTGCAATTTATGGACTTCCTTTAGGCAATTACATATTAGACTCAGTACTTGCGGGGACTAATCTTACACTTGAGCATCTCTGTTTGTTAAAAGAAAGAACAACTATTATGTTGGAAAAAAAAATAGTTTGTAATAATTTTAGGTGAATCTAAACCAGGTTTCAAATGTAAAAATGGACAAATCTTAAAAATGGACAAATCTTTGTTCACTATTTCTTTTTTAGAAATTGTTATAAACTGTGCTTAAAATATACATAGCAAGAACATAGAAATTAGAATTAGTACACATGCGACTGCCAAGGTATGTGTATTGTCTTTTATGTATATTTTTAAGCAATAAGTGTTTAGTGGGATTATGGTTAAAATAATAATTTAAAGTTAATTTTTTTTTCATGTTTATAGTTTTTTGTCCCTATACTTTAGAATGAGCATTGATGGCGTTGCTATGTTTTGTTACAAATAAGGGAGATAATGAAATTTAACTTAAATTTTGCAGAGGATGAAGATAACAAGTATTTGAGTGGAGCAATGATGGATGACAACATAATGACTATATCATTTCTAACAAGATAAGAGGCCATCTCATTAAGGATAGTACAAATATTGTGCTTGTATGCACTTGTTCTGTGGACGATGACGTGATCTGCAATGTGATGTTTCAATTCCTTAGTCTACATTTCATATCTCTTATCTAGGAGAATTTTCAAGACAAGAGAACAAGTAAGAATTACATTATGTATATCTTAGCTGGAATGCAATTTTGGTTTTTCCAATTACATATCATTATTAAGTTGAATTAAAAAGAATAACTAATATTTTAACTAATTTTTCAAGTACTAAACAAAACAATGACTATGGTATTTACCTATGTTGCACCTTGAAATTTTATTATAGGAATTAGACACTTAGGCTCTGTTTAGCAATCAGCTTATTACATTAGCTGTTAGCTGATTCTATTAGCTGATAGTTGATAGCTGATTATATCAGCTGATTTGACCAACTGATTACATTAGCTGTTTGTCATTTAATGTTTGGTAAAATTAGCTGTTTAGTATTAACTATTTATGTGTAAAATGACATATAAGGACATGATTTTAAAAATAAGAGTATGATTAAATTTAAAAAATTAAATCGATTTCTAAAATATTCCTAATAAAATTAACTTGAAAAATAATTTTCAAATAATCAAAAACAGCTTTCTAAATTTACTAAGAATTTAAAATTACTTAACTTCATTTAATTGGAATTAATTTAAAAAAAATCAAAAGCCTAATAAAACAATATGCCTATACCATTAATATATTGTAGTTTGATTTGACAAATAAAGTTGAAAGTTTTGGTCCTACCTTACTATTCTCGTCTCTTGCTTCTCACGTTTTTTTTTTTGTGTATATAACCTCTAAGACTTCTCCTGCCTCTTGAGTTTATTGTCATTTTTGAAAACGCTGAACGCAAAACGCTGCTATTCATAGCTTGTTGAAAATCAGCTGATTGAGTTTATCAGCTAACCCATTCAGCTGAATCACCAAACACAATAAATAACTTTTTAACATAGTCAAATAAGCTAAAATGGTCAATCAGCTAATTTTTAGCTGATAAGCCATTCACCAAACAGGGCCTTAGATCAAATAAATCAACGATCTTCTTCTGCAAGAAATGACACATTCTTTTAAAGTGCGCTCGGTTCATTCGAGAGAATGGTAATAAAAATTATAATAAATATTGTAAAAAACGAAAGAAATGAAAATAGATACAACTTCTATTCTTTATTATATTCTATTCCTCACTATATTATAAGCATGAAATATTGCCCTAAAAAGAGATATAAAAATAACATTTATCAAATCATAATATATTACTAACCATTCCTTACGTATTCCATTCTTCTCATACCAATTAATCAAGCATCCCTATTCTTTTATCTTTTTATTCTTGACGGTATCAAATAAGATTTTATTTACTTTCTTTTCTAAATTATTAGTATTATTTTAATATTATTTTTTCTCACGTGACAAAAATTTGTAGATTACAAAGTGATTTCCTTATTTTATTTTCTATTATCAGAGTATGTCTGTAAGTGTGGATTAATGTAAATAAGGTAAAATTTTAATCAAAGGAAAAAGGTTATACCTGGAGGAACGTTGATATGCAAGCTTGCCATTCCATGTTGACTGAACTTACAAATTTGGATTAATTTAAGAAGGAATCTCATTGAACACGAGGTCACGACTTCACAGTCTACGAAGTTTACTGATAAACTCACCTTAATTTCTTTTTACAGTCCAGATAATTCTTATCTAGAGTTTGGAAATGCTTTGTACATAATTTCAAAGACTATATATCATTAAGGTTGTCTTCGTCACCACCGTTGTAACGACGATGAGCATCATTACTATCAACGTCACCAAGTGGGAATTGAACAAGCATTTCATCGGTACTTCTTACTGATAGTTCGCCACTATGAACAGCAGAACCACACCTCTCTTCCTGTAACCTTTTGTATATGTCCTCCACCAACCTCCGGGAGGCGCCACCTAATTCCAACGGGCCTGCCGCGGCAGAATCATCAATAACCTTTCTGCTGTCCACCGTAAGGTGCAAAGATTTAGTTACAGTCACAGTGCTCAGAAGTGGACTTGCAGTATTGGGGGTGCTTCTTTTGGTTCTCACTCTTCTCTGCCATCCATGTAATGATGTCCTCACAGTCTCAGAAACTATAGCTTTCTTGAACCTTCCACCCATCTGCAACCACATAAGTTTATGAATGTGAATGATGATAGGTTGAAGAGGACGAGATGAGAAGGGGAAAATGGCAGACCTGTGTGACGATTACATAGAGAGGGAATGTGATGGAACTGAACCAGAACTGAGTGACCACCCTACAATTGTTAATGAACATTAGAGGTATGAAAATAGTGCATTGTTGGCTAAAGTTTTGGCAGGAAACATAGGACGCGGAGGCTATGACGCACCCGAATGTCAGACGAACCCCGGTGTATGTGCGATTTTCCATGAAACAAGAAGAATCTCTTATTTCCCACTGGAAATAAAGAATGTTATTAACCTCTACTTGTAGCTCAGGAAAACATCGTGGTGATTATGCGGCAATCAACATTGAAATCTTACCAGGGACCATATGAATGTCGCCATCTCAAAAGCATTCTGAAAAAAGGGGGTTCATTAAGATGTTGAAAAGTTTCTGTTAAAACTTTCAAACTTGTAGAAAGTGTAGCTTCAGTCACCTGAAACGATATAAATTGCATCACTCTCAGAAGAAGCCTGGGCTTCCTAAACCAGAAGAGCTCATCCCTCAGGTTGAGTTGGTGGTTCCCCAACTCTGGAGATGAATCTTGGATTTCAGTGGCCAACTTGACCACCACTCGGTGAAGCTTTGTACCAATTAGCAGGATAACCTTTCATTTTGCGCCGTACATAAATAGGAAGAAGTTTTTAACAAAAAACTATTGTATGCAACTACGGTACATTCAGAAGTAAAAATAAGATATATAGATAAAGACTCACAATGGCTGGAAGAAAAGAAAGCCAAAAGTAAAGATTGGTTCCTGAATCAAAATTTAAAAACAAAACGATAAGTTCTGACCAATTCATGGTTTCAGGAAAGATAAGCAGTCGACAGAGTTTTGGTTGGTAGCTTTCAGAATTCAGGAATGTTTACCGTGAAAATCTAGAACTATGCAGCATATGGAATAAACCCAGAGAGGCACACTGCAAAAAGAAGCCCCAGAGAAAAGCAATCAAGTTGATGAGTTCCCAAATCTAAATTTCCAGGACTGTTAGTTGCCTCAAATAATAAAAGCACTTTATAAACAATTATAGAACAACATATGCATCCTTAACACATTCCTATTCAAGAGAGATGCCTATCTCTTGAAACAGCATTGAGGATATTATCATATGCACTTCTGCTTGTCAGCAGGAGAACTAAAGCTGCTAGACTACGGGTGCTATTGATCAATGGAAGTGAAGAATAACTGTTACTATATCCAGCAAACGATTGAAAGCATCAAATGGATATGTTAAACATCTCTGATGCTTGTAATAAACCTCCGTGATTGAAGGGTTAAGAGGTAGTATTACCTGATCCCAACAATATCCCGAAATTCTTCCTCCATGCTTCGGAGCATATAAATGTGGAAGTCATATGTCAAAGGAAGTTGATGTCTCTACAAATAACAGAACAGGAAATACACCAAAAAGTAATACGGAAATTGTGTTACTATCTTTTCTCATTTCAATTTGTCAAGTGTAAATGCAAAATGACTTTGGAAACAACAAGGATATGAATTGAAAGAACTGAACATTTTCAGTAAGATCCAGAACAATAAGCAAGCTCTTGCTTGTACAGCTATATAGATATTCCAATTACTAGCCAAGCTCTTCAATTACATAAAGAAGGAGCATACAGTGATAAAACCGAATCGCAGTGCCATGTAATCGGCTTGGTTTATGGAACTCCAGAACTGGCGGCTGAAGCAAAGCTGAAAAAGATGCATGGTTAGTCAAGTGTGATGTAGATAACAAAGAGATTCATGGAAGAAACAATAATTGGTAAAAAGATAGCTTTGCTGGGACTTAATCCTGCAATAAGCATAAGGATTCCATGCCATCTTTCAAGAAATCATAGCTCTAAGAGAGCTCTACATGACAGAATGATGTAAAACTGATAAGAAGAGCCTTATCTTCGTTAATGCCAAGTGAGACTCTGTTAGATTGATTAACAAAACATCTTCAAAGAGCTGATGACAAATTGGAGGAACCAGATTTACATTGTTGGAGAGTTCTATAATGAGTTAACAATTGCCTCAAAAGAAAGATTTGACATTTCTCAATGATCCTTGGCCTAATTAGACAGTGACATAGCTCCTATTAAGTGTGTATTCAAGGTCTAAGCTAATTAATCTGGAAGTTGGAATATCAGTATGCAATCCATCTTTCTTACTCGATTGTAAGAAAAAAAAAATTGACTTGATTTGGACAGGTATACCAGCCAAACAAGAATTTTGTGTTGGCTCCATGGATGGGCTGTACGGTGAAAGATAAAGGTTGATAGTCGAGTCATTCTTCTGTCTCCAAGTCCTGTTTGAGGCGAATCTAGCATTTCAAATTAGTAGGGGGATAGAGGATTTCCCACTTTAATTATTAATAACCAAATAGTGAGAATACAAAAACCTTAGAATGATGCAAGTTCAAGTTCTGCACCTTTAGTACTTTGAATGGCCATGGTTTTTGCTTGGTTTTCCCAAGTTCTCCAACTATAGATCTGCAAAGTTTCCATAAAACAGTTAACAGTTCTCTTGGTGGAAAACTGGAAATTGTCTTCAAAAGCTTAAATCTTCAACTAAGATTGAACATCAACCTTAATCATGGCCAAGGCTATGGCGGTAAAGCTGTAACAAACATGGGTGATGGCCAGAACAAACATCAAACGATGGAGCTGTTCGAGACTTTCATGTGAAGCAAAGGATTCTTCACCCTTAAAAGCTCATAACAAGTTCTCAACTCAGTTAAGTAATCACACCATTACAGAATTTCCAGCTAATATCCTTAGCTTTATGCAAAGAAAATCACCTCAGGACAATAATCATGCTGTCTGTTGTTAACCTGCTGTCTGACTGTTGAACTATTCTCATAATGTAAAGTTGAAACAAGAAAGTGCTCTACTGCTCCTAGTTGTTCCTCGACTGCACATGGATAGAATCTGCGACTCAAAGATGATGTTTTGACGCAAATCTTGGCCACAAATACAATCCAATGGCCCATCAGCAAGGAAAGAAGCCCGAAAAGCATCAACTCTGGTCACGGATTCACAAGAACAAATGAAGACATTCACATTGGTTCCTGTCAGAGAACTTTTGAATGCTAGACAAAATGCCATAACTGGATCCTAGATCAGATATTGTTCCTTACCGTCTTTGATCTTCTCTAGAGCTGAAAGTAGCGGTTTCCTCTTAGTCTTATCTAACCACTGCAGAAAAGATCAAGTCAAAGTTTGAATCACCAAGAACTGAATACAAGTATTGACCCTTTTCATTTCAAATTATTTTGTCTCGGTTCTTACCTTACCAAACTTCTTCAAAGAGCCTTGGAAGAAGAAACCAAGAGAAACCATCACCGTGATCACAGTGGCAACTGCCCACGTAGGGTTCAATTCCAATGAAGCCTCTCCTTCCTCCATCCTGAACTGGAACCATCCAAAGATTCAACTGCACAAAGTCGACAACTCCAAAAGCAGATAAACCCAAATGAATTCCTTTTGGTTGAATATATCAGATCAATCCTGTCCTCATTCTTCAAATAAATTCGCTCATAAGAGAAAAATTAAATTATATAAATTATAAGGCTCCTGACAATCCTCAGTGTGTGTCTATTCTTACTACTCACACGTCAGGGAGAACTTAAGAATTCATGCATGGGGCCTTGCAAAGTAACGGGGGATGGACCCCGGCTAAGAACATGTTCACGACCAAGCTAAGCCTCAGTGAACTATCCAACGTGCATTTGTCCTTGTCTTCATCTTTTCTTGTCATAGCTCGTGAATCATCCACACGCCATAAACACTATAGTTTCTGATAATTTAATATTACTGACAAGAACCTGCAGGTTTGATGTCCAAAATGATGTTTTCTCGCTCTCTCTTTCTGTGATTTGCCTGAATGAGAGACAAAAGATTAGCATATGTAGACAAGGAATAAGATGGACTAATCAACCTGTGATCCACGAGGCACTTATTATTAGGTGATCAGTTCTATAATAGAGGGCATCGGCATAACCTAACTCCTAAGATTAATATTGTTTTCGATGAGAACTATATACATAACTTCATAGATTGGTCTATGCCTGCAGGTTTAATCTCAAACGGCTTTCCTATCTGAAATTTGAAATAAATTGGGTAGTTAGATAACCGGTCAACCTCTGCTATGTTTCTGTAACTGGTTTATGACATTGACTAGTCTCAGTTGTCGTGACAAAGCATGTTAGTACATTAATGTGATGAAGATATGGAGCAGATATGGTAGCTATTGTTATGCCAAATAACACTAGGTAGTCTCTTGAGACGTTTACTTCTAAAGTCAGTCATTGCAGCCGAACGGAGGAAAAGCAACAAATGGCAGAATCTAATTATTATAATGAAATACGCATTGATTATAATTAAACCCATGTCATTTGGTCATATAAATATACCATTCTATTATGTAATTTACTAGCATTAGATTATTCATTTCAATGAATCTCATTGCATCCTGGAATGACCTGAGGTCTAATTGGATTTGAGAATTCGTCCTTCTCCATTGTTTCATTTTACTTATCCCATACCATTTCTCTTCAGGACTTTATTGTTTACACATCCTATCGCTCTCACGTTATATTTTTTTATATTTCTTGCAATTCGGTTATGGATAAATAAAAGAACAACAATCTTGAAGAGCTGTTCAACACTTCAAACAGGATGTCCCCAACTAACAGAGGGACGATCTAAACAAATGGCACAAATATTGCAAACTGATTCAGAGGTCGACCGTAGTTCTGGCCTCCAAAAAATCAATCAGTACAATTACATGTGGTGATTGAATTACAAATAATGGACTACGCATTTCTCTGAATTGCTTTTATCCCGTTCGTATCATGCACTTTGACCTGTTATGTACAACAATTAACAGTTGTCCTACCCTGAATGTAGGGGGGGAAACATTCCTTTAAAGAAATTGGTAACCTAGATACCTGATTATAAACCTTAGGCAAGGCACCACCTACTACTAATGATTTCTAACTAGGTTCCCCCTTCACCTGCAAGAAGAAAATAAACCCACTTTAGTTAAGGACATATAATGTTCAGATAATCAGATAAAATTCATTTGGTTTCAACTTCGTTGAAAAGGAAACATTAAATGTGAGGATGGTCTTCCTCGACTCACCTAAGAATATGCGAATTTAGTTTTCATGTCAAATTTGCACACAGGGCAGAAAGTCCCCCACTTAGTCAGCCACGCGTCCACACAACTTGAATGAAATTCTGCAAACAAATTACCGTTGAAATTATCATCACTGAAACAAAGCAGGACCTCCTGACAAAAATAGAATCACCAAAACATAATGCACTTAGATAATAAGAGTGATTCCTAGTTCATACCATGTTGGCAAGGGAGAACTTTCAGAACTTCCCCATCTTTGTAATCCTCAAGGCAAATTGCACAAGTTTCTCTACAATGGGAGTCACTCGAGCGACCAGACCAGAATGTGAAGCAGGGAAGTGCTTCTACCATTCTAGTATCTATGTTTTTGCTCTGAAAATTTGATCTTAGCCAATGTCTGGGAGTCACAAGGACTATTACGAGGAAAACTAATAGAACAGTAACAGAGATGAGCGATATTGCTAAAGCAGTCCAGTCTGTATCACCACGAGATGGATAGATGCAACATTCTACTTCTTTCTCTTGAGCATACTTCTTTAGAAATTCACCCGTTGCTTTCGAAACAAAAACAGCATGCACCTTTATGCCCTCAGGGTTTACCATCACTGCACACAAGAGACATCATATCCCACAACAAATCAAAAACAAGACCCTTTCTTTTATTTCATCGTCAACAATGAGCATATAACATAGCCTATTCATAAGCACCATTTATTTGGAATCCTGAAACACCCTATATGTTATTGAAAATTTTCTAACGAAATCACAAAACCCCATAATTTTTTCAGTTGACATATATAGAACCCAAAACACAGAAAAAAGAGGAAAGGAAAAAAAACCCCACAAATGCAACCCAGTAGAGCAACTCACTATAAATCAAATTCTTCTGATCTCTATCATCATAAACAATCACGGCACGAAAGCCCCATTCTTGAGCATTTCGAATTTTATCCTCGAAAGAGCACTCTCCTCTAATCGCCAAAGCAAACTTCACTCTCTCAGTTTCGTTTGATCCAAAATGATTGTGAAGCGAGGAACAAGCGTCCAGAGGATCCGCCATGCGCAGAGCTCCGCATATTCCAGAGCTATGAAGGCCAAGAGCTTGAAGCGAACCAAACACATTAGCCAAAAGACAATCATCTATCAGTTTGTTAGCAACCAAAAAGATAGGACTAAGAAACTTACCGGATTTCGCAGGAAGGTCCGGCAAGGAGACAGATAACGGCTTCAAAACAATGGTAGCGGACGTTCGCTGGAGAAGCGCACCAAAAAAGAGGAATAGGTTTGCGATTACGGCTTCTCTCATCTCTCAAGCTCCTCAGAAGCCTCAAGCTTTCAACTGGCAGTTGGGTGATTATGGGACTTCCAGAACAATAAGGAAAGCATGAGCAACGTTGTCGTTTTCAGTAGCTAAAGTAGTTGGCCCCTCCACACGGTGCGTTTTTGTGAGCCGACTTGTCGTTTCGTCTTTTGCCGCCGTTATATAAATATATAGCTTTGTGTGTGCGTGAGCTGCGACGTTGTGGCTGGAAAACTGTCCTTTTGATGGACGAAGCTTCGATTTTGCCTTTGCCAGAGTCTTTCCTTCAATTTCTTCAGGAAAATGGGATTGACCCTTCTATTTATACTGCAAGCGATTCAACCCCTCGTTATTTACGGTTTGTCTCTTTGGAATTCGTATTAAATATTCATGCTTTTTGTGCTTGAAGTTGGGAACCGAGTATATTTTTGTTTTGTTAACTTTCTGATTCTGGGAAAGGTTGAAGCCTGGAGGTGAAGACCATGTTCAAGAGATTGAAGCTGATTTGAAGTGTAAGCTTGAGAAGGTGGTTTGGCTCCCTGGTTTTTATTCACTTCCACCTCATGTGCAGATTGCTAATTCAAAGGCATACAAGGAAGGGAAGGTAATATAGATCTCTGAGGTCCAATGACTGTTTTAAAGTGTGTATCTGAACATTTCGAGGATATTTTATTTGTCATTTAACTTTTTTCTTGATTCCTGTTTGTTTGGTTTATTCATGATTGTTTGTTTGCTTCCAGTAACATTTAGGCATGAGGGATGTTAGGAACCTCAATAGAGATTATATGTATTGATTGTATAGCAATAGGAAATAACAACTATAGCTGGAGCAATGCT
>JANITW010000236.1:16045846-16060837 GCA_027564335.1 Erythroxylum williamsii | reverse complement strand
TCCCAACTTGTTCCTACGGGAATACACTTTAATGGGCTGAGTTAATATGGGCTGAGGAGAGGGTGGAATGTTAACAAGGGAAATATTCAAGAATTTGTTTGTATGCTTCCAGTGACACGTAGACTTGAGGGAATTATTCAGAGTTTCACTTTTGATACTTGATCGCTGTGAAGATCTTTCTCGAAGTAAATTTTTTTTCTTATGGCCATTTTCTGTTCTTTTGATTCATGCAAACTTTTTGGTCATTCAGCTGTATGGAATTGATGCAGCATCTGGAGCGGCTGTTTCGGCTTTGAATGTTTCCGTGGGAGATCATGTCCTCGATCTCTGTGCTGCTCCTGGTAAGTACATTTATATTGTTCATGCGATTGGTTTCACATTTTTTCTCCTATACCAACATTACTTCAAAGGGTGTGATTCCTATGAGCAATCTGGCAAACTTCAACCTGCTGTATTCTATGTCGTTACATCAAGTTCCACAACTTGGCTTCCATATCAATTTTCTCATGTTCATTGCCGACTTTGGTGTAGAGAACTGTGGGTTTTGCATACTAATATGCTTTATCCATCTGACTGTGTAAACAAAGGGTCTAATTAATCACTTGCTGAATTCTTTGTCATGTATTTTCATCTTCAGGTGCTAAACTGTGTATGATTCTGGACTTACTTGGTAATGCGGGATCTGTGACTGCTGTTGATATTTCAAGGAATCGCCTGGCTGCTTGTAGAACATTACTGCAGAAATATGCGTTGGGTGATAGGTGTAGGCTATTTGTAGCTGATGGAACTAAATTTTCCATCATTCCTTTCAGGGATCATTCAAGTCCTAGATCATGTAAGAATTTGGAAACAATAATCTATTTATTTATTTACCTTTCAATGTGATTCCACTCATTCCACTTACCCTTCGAGGATCTGTCATTAATTTCCTACCTATTTCTTACATGTTTCATTCATTCTAGTATGAAACAGGTGAATATACACTGGGAGAAGAGAAAGACATATTTAAGGAGTGGACTTCTAGGAGATCTTGGAAAGAAAGGAAAAAGACAGCTAAAGCAAGGAAACTTGGTTCTTTAGTAGTGGGTGAAGAAAGTGATTATCCTGAATTGATTTTCTATGGGCGTGATTCTGGGGTTGTAGGGCTGAACAAAAATGAGGTATATCAAACTAAGAGTGGCAGTGGAGTTTCAACTCATGGCTATGACAAGGTGAAGTTGCGTGTAGCTCAAATTGCTCCAGTTTTTCCTTCCCAAAAGAGCTGCATTCTCATGTGTCCCAATATGATTTCACATTAGACGGTTTATGTTGAAATTCTAACAGAAATTACTAGTTTTATTCAATTCAGGTACTTGTGGATGCAGAATGTACTCACGATGGGTCAATTAGACATGTCCAAAAGTTTGAGCGTTGGGGATGGGAAACCCTTCATCAACGTGTATTGAATGCAGAGAGGAGTGATACGTTGACGACTTTGCAGGTACTTCAATAAAATTAAACCATAGATTAGGTAAAAGCGCTACTTTCTTGAATCTCTTGTGGAGGCTAACACGTTATTTTTGTTTTGTCTTCTTGGAGCCTTCGCAATTTGATCTTCTTGTTATGAAGTTACACACTTTTCACTTGCTTTCAGACGTATCCCTAATCTCCCTTTGATGCAAGTATTCTTTATTCTAATGCAGTCGAAGCTCCTCCAAAATGGGTTTCGATTACTAAAAGTTGGGGGCTTGCTTGTGTACAGCACGTGCAGGTATGTCCCATATCACTCTGGAGGTAAAGACCTGCATGTCGGTTTTATCTGATTGTGTTCCATTTTCAGTTTGACTGTTACTCAGAATGAGGATGTAGTGGAGTGGTTTCTCAAACAAAACGCTTCCGCTGGTAAGATAAGTTGTAATCCTGTAAGGATGATTCTGTTTCATAATCCTGATTCTTTATTAAACTATTTGTCAGTTGTCATTTGGCATGTTTGTTTTCTTGGTCATGGCTTCATTATGCCACCCACCCGGAACATATAGGAGCCACAAACCTTATGGCATTGCAGCACAATGATAACTTTGATATTAATCTTGCGCAGAGTTGTTGGAGATCACTGCTGCCGGAGATTGGCCGTGCAAGAGTGGCCGCATACCCAAGACGCTGCGCTTCGACCCCGTGACATCAAAAACTAGTGGACTTTTTGTGGCAAAGATCACAAAAGTATACATTTAATTAGATCATTTTTGTAGAAGGTGAATCAGATATTATGTCTATCAATCCATTGTTGTACTTGAACTACCACTATCTTCAACAGAATAATCCCCAAAAGATTAGAACTTTGACTCATAAAGCAAAACTGCTGCTTAACTTGGTTATTCTTTTCTTAAGACAAGCGTTGAATGCAAAGCAGGTAGAGACAGAACTGGTGAAAAATGAGTAAGCTTTTAGTTTTTACCAAATGTCTTTGCCCTCATACGTTTGCTAATCTCAGAACTTGTCCAAGCCAAACGCTTTAATAAGATGGATCTTGAGTTCCAGGTCCCATCAAAAAATAAAAAAAGGATTTTATTGTGCAAACGTAAACACTAACTATTTTTCCTTTGTTCTGCCTTTTGAGTTCAAAATGATTTATTAAATTTCAGTCGATGCATAGAATGAGACGGTTAACACTACAAGTCGTCCGTCCAAAACGTCATGTCGTTGTCCAGCTGACAGCCAAATTATACATATGATCTCCCGATAGAGAGAAGGAAGCCGAGAATGCAAATCGGGAAAAAAAAAAAGAACTCCCACCAAATGGAGGCCAAAGCATCGTCTCTTAGATGGGGAATTCTACGTCAAGCCATTCTTGGACGTTGTTCACCCCAAAGTCATGGTACTTTTCTTCGTCGTTTGGTTTTGAATATGATTTAGTTATCAAAATCTTTAAATGCCCATTATTCATTTATGCCTAGATGGGCATCCCACTTCAAGTGCCATGAAAAGCATATCCAGAAAGGCGAGTCAAGGGTTCAACCTCATTCCCAGCCACCCAGTTGATGATAAAGAAGATTCTGATCGTAAAGACTCGTGTATATGCTACATATTGCCGGTTCCTGGTGCCCCAAAACTTTTCCTGACGTGAGAACACTTTTTTATATTATTTAGATTAGGCCCTGAAATTTTCTATCTGGCATTTCTTCAAACACCTTTTAGTCCTATCGATACAATGTGATTCTATGCTCAAGATTCTCTCTTTCTTCTGTAAGAAATTAAGAAATTCGTCAGAAATAGTGTGGTGAGTTGTTTTAAACTTCCTACCATTGATTATTTGCGAGTCTCTTTTGAAGCTGACAGTAGCTTACAATGTGCTGTAGATGGAACAAGTTATTAAGTGTCATTGAATTTTATGGTAATGGCAGTTGGAAAAAAAATTGAAGTTGCTTGTCTTGGAATTTTTGTGCAGCCAAAGAGCGGATAATGTTGCTGATCTCAGTGACTTTGAGAATTCTAATAGATACAATGTGGATAACACTGGGCTTGTGTGTAAGTTCTCATGGTCATTTTGAGCTTTTGAACCACTCAATATTTGTAAGCATTCATTTTCAGGCACTATCATATGTTTTCTTATGTACTCCTAAGATTGTTGTTTTTGAAATAATGGACCTATATTTGGATAGTTTAGAAGAAGAAGGTGATCTCGGAGCAACAATTGGCATCTCCTTGCAAAAAAATAAGAAGTAATTACAATGTTTCTGTTTTGAGACTTTCCTTTGTCACTTAGGTAATTGGCCATCAGAAGAAGTCCTGGCTTATTTCTGCTTGTCACATGCAGACATGTTCAGGTATATTGTACAATTCCATTATTTTCTTTTGTTGTATTCCTCTAACTAAAAAAACTATAAAAGGAATAGATTTCCTTTGTATGTATTTCATTGATTCTGATCTCTTCTTTATGCTTATTTGAGTGTTCTTTGTCGAATTTTTAGGACTAAAAGAGTTATCGAACTTGGATCAGGCTATGGCTTAGCTGGATTAGTTATTGCTGCCACAACTGAGGCATTAGAAGTTGTAATCTCAGATGGAAATCCTCAAGTAGTTGATTGTATCCTTCCGATACTTATGCTTAGTTGTCAATACTTACTAATCTTTGTTCCTGGGTATGAATATTGGTATAACTTGAATGTCCAAATTTAGGAAATAATTTATGAGAATCACTACCAGTAATGGACAAAATATGATAGTTTATGCAATTTGCTGTCTGCCATGGACGAATTTCTAATCCCAGTCCATGGAATACTAGGGTTAATTGTGCCAATTGGGCATTAGTTATTTCTGGTTTCTTGTTCGTTTTTGCATTATGTTGTAACTTTTGGTCACTTTATGTAGACTAATTGGGAGTGGTTTTATTTAGAATCTTACCGGGCTGCCTTAACATCCAGATATTCAGCGAAACATAGATAGCAACTCCGGTGTGTTCAGTAGAACCAAGGTGAAGAGTATGGCACTGCATTGGGAACAGGATATTTCAAGAATATCTGACACTTTTGATGTCATTATTGCCAGTGATTGGTTAGTTACGTTTCTTTTACTTTGACTTTTGCATATATCTGTTGTGCTCAACCTTTGTGCAGAAAATGAACTTCATAATGACTCGTGTACACGATTTACTATTAAGAATCTTCATGAATAATTTATATTTGTGAACTGCTATTATGTTACATGCAAGATCAAAATATTCATGAATTATGCTATTACTAGATAAAAGTGGGCTTTGGCAGGCCTCTTATACTAGTACCATATTCGTGGTGGATCTGATTCTTGTATCAAAACCTATTATTCCTAAGATTGATAACCTTCATTGAATTATTTTCATCATTTGTTAGCTTTCTGATGTACTTGACATTTGAAAAAATTTCTAATTAACTTTGTTTCCCACTGGTTGAATAATTGAAAAATGAAATTACTCAGGAATAAACATTGTACTAAGAGTTTTTCTTCCAATCCCTACAATTTGTTCTTTCCATTTTTAGCTGATCTCCTTCAACCAACAAAAGTTTATAAATGCGAAAATTTTGCCGAGATCTTCATACATGCCAGTGCATGTCTGCTTTCTCTTCTTAATACTGATTTGGCCTTTTTAATTTCCGAGCCTCGAAGAAATTGGTAAGGTTACTCCTTTGTGATTAGAAGGTCACAGAAACAACCTCTTTGTAAAAATATAAAGGGATGTTCATACAATTTATGACCCTCTTTTAGCTCTCACAAAACGAGGAGCCTTGTGTATTAGAGTTTTGCCCTTTTAGTAACTTCATGTTTCATTTTGACAGCACATTTTTTAAGGAGTTCCACAAAGGACTTGCTTGTACTCTCAAGCTCTTGTTAACAGACAATGGCCCATCAGAAGCAATATTCTTCAGCCCCAAAAGAGGTGACTCATTGGACAAGTTTTTAGAGACAATTCAGGAATATGGCTTCCATTATTCTGTAACGGAGAACTACGACGCAGATGTTTGGAGACTTCATCAAGGTTTTATGTATGGTAATGAGTTCTGGCCTACCTATGACAAAGACCACTGCTACCCTCTGTTGGTTAGAATTTCATTGTGAAGGCGTTTCGCATTGCACATGTTAGTTATTGATGTTTTAGACATGGGCATTACCTGCTTATAGGTTGTTGGTTGAGTTATGTGATAGAGAGATGCTTGATGCTCCTGTTATTGTTATGCATAGCAAGACTCATGCAGAAACTAGGTAAAGCTGTATTCATCACTATGTGTAAAGCCTGTTCTAGTCCTCCTGGTGGGTTCCTTCAGAGACTTTTGTTTGTGCATTCCCCACAACTACATTATGTATGGTTGACTGGCTGATGATGTGCCAAATGGAAAGGAAAGATTTAGATGCCCTTTTTCATTGATTATAATTTATTATCATTTCTTTGTGAACTTTTACTTCGATAGGCGAGTGCATCGAGCTTTTGACAGAAGAATCCTTATCCTCGTCTAAGCATCAAAGTAACTTGAAAAAGCATTTATATTTAGCCGTCCATTGCTAACTATGATCCTCTACGTAAAGGATGACTGAGCACAAAGTCAAAAGCCATAGGATGCGGTGTAGATCAAATAAACTTATATTTTGTTGGCCAAGCTCAAATTTTGCTATGCGCTTTTATAATGTTTCAGCAATGAACATGCCATGTCTGTGAACTCGACAATGAACATGAGTTGGCTTACATTCTTAGCTAGCTAGCACAAGAGTAAAACCATGCTAGGGCTGTATTTTGCATCCATGTTTGTTCTAGTCCTGGGTTAAAGTTTTTCTTTGGCAGATTCTTGGCAAGTTTTTAGAAAAAGTAATATTGATTGACAGGTATTGTTCTCTAATGCTGTAAATTGCATGGTGTTAGTCTAGGGAAGAAAAGAGCCATCGGAGGCTCGGACCCATCTAAAAAGTTACGTAGCTGAATTAGCTGAGGTATACAAAAGTTACGGTAGGTACTGCATCATTAAAGAAGGAAAGGAAGCATCAGATATATTAACAAGCTAATATAGTTCTTAAGTTTGTGTGTGTTTTCATTTTCCTTCGTCCTTTCTCTACTCCTCTTTTAGTCTATTTGACAGGAAAATATGGATAACAATATTCCCATTTACAAATTCAGCTATCCCTTTCGATAGTTGTCTTAATAATGGATCATTCATTGCCCCGGCTTTTGTGTATGTGGTGAGGTTCGGAAAAGTTTGAAGAGGAAAAGGCACAGAAAATGTACTAAAATCTTCTCTTATCTTCAGTGGGGATAAAGTAGGCTTGTTTCCTTCGTAATGGTATAGGATGACTCTCATTTTCCACCACACAACTTGGTTTAAGCATCTCAGTACCATCTTGTCCTCCAACCTCCCAACCAGGCACTTGTCCTTTGGATTCTTACTTATGTTGGCTTGTTCAGCTTATTTCCTTCTCTAAATAACGTCAATAGGCCCATCTAAATTGCATAGGCATCACAAGTTTTAGAGTTGGGAACTTGGGATTGGATAGATTAGCAATTCTCATTTCGCAAGTGATCCATACTAGAAATTGACTGACAGACCATAACGAGCTCTTTCTTCCAGCGAGCTTTTAATCCCAGTTTTTCAAGTAATAACTGTTTTTTCGAAGCTTCCCTGGTTCTACTACGTTTTCTTGTCCAGGGGATTGGTGATGGTTCTTGGCTACTGCTCCAAAGATCTGAACTTTGGCCACCCACTTGGATTTTTTAATGAAATAATTCAAGAAAATGGATGCTGGGTCATATCAGTAGCAAACTATCCAGCCATCATGAGACAACGGAGAAACTTGTGACAAATGAAACGGTCGGTGAATGCTCGTCTGACATAAGCCAGTGTTAGTGTGACAAGACAGAGATCATTCCTGTCATGAGTTAGGTTCTCACAGATTTTTACCGTTTGTCCACTTTCCTTCCCAATCATCAACTGGGCTACTACGCTATAGTTGAATACGACTAAATATCAGTGAACCTAATTGCAGATGCTGCACGCCAGTCATTCCATAAAGGTTATTCCATTTGGTAACATGATAATTAATTGAATATTAAAAGAATTGTAAGTTAATTCCTCAAACACTAAAGTCTTAGATTCTTAAATATTATCAAATGTTGGAATATTTTAAAATTTTATTAATTTAGACATTCATAACAAAAAGGTACCGCAAACGCAAATTGTTTACAACGTTCTGCTTCATTTTTGTCCACTTGCTGGGTAAAGAAAAGGTTTAGAAGGAAATGCGAGATCTGTTTTTTCCCCAGGCTGGGGATTCCCGCAAAGTGGGCAGCCAGATCAACTACTTGCAATACCTGTCAAACAAAAGCGACCACTTGCCCCTTTTTCTTTTACTTTTTAAACCATCTCCTAAATCTGAAAGTAACCTCAGATTTCCTTCAGCTTTCTTGCATGAATCTTTTACTTTTTAACTTTGAAGCTGCAGGACCATAGAAAATGCAAAGATAGAAAGGGAAAGATGGAATAACATTCTATTCCTACTATGGATTTACAAATCACATATCAATATCATGTGTTTTCATCGTTAAACATTGTTCATTTAGAGGAGGGTCGGAGATAGTTTTGGAGTCTGCCAACTTCTCTAAATGATCACCATTTTACACTCTTCTTCCGCTTGAGTAGAGGTTATCACAAGTGAACGTAACAAAGAATGATCACAGAAGTCAGCAAAGAAAATCCATATCGGAAAATCCACGAAGGGTGTGTCCTTGTTGAATCTCCGGTGGCCAAACTTGCCAGCCATGAACTTGCCAGTGCAGCTTGTTGTAGTGTCTCTGGATCATCATTGCCTGACTCAGTCCCTCCAATTGCTGTTCCAGTTCCAGTTCCAGTTCCGGTATCTGAGCCTCCAGTCGATGTTCCTGGATCTGTTGTGTTTGGAGCCGAATCTCTTGATGATTTTAAACTGAACATAAACAAACCCGTATAAAAATGTCACGACACATCCAACAGCGTTAAAAGAACATGTTACACTTTCAGTTTCCGAGTTCCCACACTACCATAAAGATGAATAGGTACTTTACCTTGGCACATTAGGACAGAATGTGACGGTATAATCAGCAGAAGTGCACGTAAAAGTACTTGTAGCATCATCGTACGCGTAGCTATAAGATTTTGGACACGAACTCTTAAACACCTCCGAGTACATAGAAGGTTTACAAGCAGCAGGCGAATTATACACACCACTACAACAATACTCAGGGTTCCCAAACGCCTCACAGGCGCTCCGGCAAGCCTTTCCATCTTTGACTCTCAACTCCGCTGGGCACTTCCGGTTTAGGTCCGTCAAGCATCCTGTGGTCGAACAGTCACCCGACCCACCACTAGCCTCCACAATCATGGCCAAATTATAGCCATCAACGAGACTAACGTCGTAGAAATCTTGAGAGCCCGAGCCGAGAGTAAATTCGGCCAAGGTGGCCGGAGGAGTGGCGCCAGCGCCGTTGCATTCCACTTGGTCGGAGCCACAATCGCCGGTGGCACAGGCACCATGGCCAGAATCATCGAAGTTGCAACCGGTTCGACCCCAGAATCGACCGGACCAACCGGTTGGTGCTTGATAAGAGCGAGACGTGCCTTTCGCGAGCTCGAAGCCTGTACTTTCTAGTTTGGGATTTCCTAGAATTCCTGGCCATACAGTGAAATCGCATCTGTTGATAAATGTGAATGTGGCACTTGAAACACCTGCAATAAAAGGTCCAAAAATCGTCAATGGAGTTCATTTAACATGTTCACATTTCCAGGAAAAGCTGAAGCTTTCCTGTAATATACCTTCAAAAATCAAGAAGATGGTGAAGAAGAGGACAGTAGTAGAAAAATGACACTGACAGTGGTGGTGGGAGTAGGATAAAGGATCCATAAGTAATTTATGTTTATCTTTGCTGCAAGCGAACGTAAAGACTCAAACTTTGAAGAATGGAAAAGATTGGCTTTGATTGGGTTACAATGGTTATCGAGTTTCAAGAAGTGGGAGAAATAAGATTATTGGCAAACTTGATGTTGGGAATGGAAGAATGACAGAGTCCAAGATAGAAAGTCTAGATGTGGAGAAAGAAGAGAAATCACAAATGTATAAAAGACAGCTATGCGCTCTCTAATCTCTTGTCCAAAAGAGAGGATGCAAATGGGGTGTGGGGATAAGCGGGGGAAGGTAAGTGGTGGTGGTGGAGAATCTCAATCATAAGCTCTGTGCATTCCCACTCATCTCCATTTTATAAATAAATGGTGAAAATCCAAGCATATGGAATTGAAAACAGGCCGACCGTCAGAACAAGGGATCCAATGAGATTTTTTTTTAGTTTTACTTTGAATAAAAGAAAAAGGAAGTGTTGACCTCCCTCATTGGCTATCAGAAATGAAATACCTTCACTTTCTAAATATACCTGGGCTGGGAAGCCATCCTGTAAACGGCCTCGTTTTCGAATCACGTATTAGTATTACATGTATTAATGATTCTTACGCTGATCATTTTGCTTTCATCTCCTTTGTTTGTCTGCTTCTGCATTGCTTAATAATGGCTTGTTCGTGAAGAAAGGAAAAGTGAGGGAAAAGCTATGCAGCAACAAAAACTTTCTCGTCTTTGGAAAATCAGGAAGAAGCTTCGCTTTACAGAATCACCAAAGTTCTTTTTCCCGTCTTCTTCTAAATCTCAAATAAGCATATGACAGTGGGAGCCACGTGGAAATTAATGTGGCAAGACACGCACAGGTATTGGGGCCTCTTTTCAACGAAACCAAAGACCCATGTGCGCATATCTTGCCTCCTCTGTCTCACCGATGGAGTCAGACAACCGACTCGCGGCGACGTACCGGTCGCAGAAACTCAGTAATGTCGCCTCCAAAGAGAGGGCAATCATCTTGTGGCTGCTAAACCATGCGAATCTGATTATATCCGTTGCCCTCCTTAATTTCTTTTTCTCGGAAAGATTGCGAATTCAGAATCATTTCTCTCCTGCACAATCGTCCCGGAGTTATAGGACCTCTTGTATACAGTGTTTGGATTTCCAGAAAGTTCGTACAAATTTTGGAACATATTCTTTGTTAAGAAACTGCTGAAATGATCACCAGGTAGAAGTTTGAATCAAATGTCAGAGCAATTAATGATAATGATTCTGTTTCAATGCAAGGAATAACAGAGAGTTGTTGGGATATGCTATTTTGATTAAAAAGACAGGAGTCAAATTGTGTTTAACTAAAGAAACCAAAGAAAAGAAGAACAAAAGAGAAGTTGACATTTGTCCATGTGAATCCCATATGGGATTTCCAGTAGGTCACTTCTATCCCCAGGAAACAGGGACTATAAACTCCCCTCCTCTTTTTTCTTTAATGTTGTCAACAGCACATGTGAGGAAAGATCTTTTTGAACTATGAATGTGATTGGCAGTTTCTGAGACCAACAATACCACACGAGGTGGCGATGCCTGAATCGCACCATAAGTTGCAAAAAGGTCGTTCAAGTCTTTATCTTTCACGATGGTTCGTTGCCACATCTGCTATTGGTACAGATAAGCGATTGCAATCGATCATTTAGGGCCACAAGATCCTTGCAATGGATTCTGATGTTGGCTAATCTCCTCTTTCCAAAATTTGCACTATTTTACTCGGCTTTCGAGCTTGATCTATGCCAAATTTGGAGACTCGTGTGCCAAAATCTTTTCCGCAGTCAATTACCAAAAGCTCAATCAGCCATGTGAAAGAAGGTTCATCATGCCTGCTAGATCCAAAAGGTGATGACAGTGAAAAGCATGTGAACCTGTAAAACATGGGAGCGACGTTGCAGCAGCCAGTCGCAATGAAACGTTGTGACTTCAATACGTAGCAATCAACATTAACCACGAACGTAGCTTCATTAAGAGAACCATCAAAGCATACTAAATTCAAATCTTTCTATTCTTTACTTTTCCTGCTTTCTGCGGAAATTCTTGTTGGGTCTTTGTTACGTTATCAGTTATTCTGATTGCAATTGTTACCAAAAAAAAAAGTAATATAAGAGAAATAAAGAGATCAATTTTGTTTTATTATCGTAAGAAAAAAAAATACAAGAACAACCTCTCAAAAATACGAAACCAGTATTTTTATTTACAAAACCCTTACTAAATTATTTATAGACTATAAGTTAACTGTAAAATATTAATTATAATTAACGAAAGTTTATTTCTACAGGAGTGTAAAGTTAGTAAAATCCTATTTTTACAAGAGCTTAAGTTTACTCAAACTCTATTTCTTCAAAAAAAAAAAAACCTATTAATATTAAAACTCTATTTTACCAAAAGTCTAATAAAAGAGAACTTCTATTTTACGCATCCTCTAAAAACGTGTCATGAGTTTGGTGTCTATTTACCCTCAACTTATGCATCAATTGAGTTCAGATTACTTGTTCTCATTACTCTGTACGTATCCTGTTTTATGAACATCCATTCATCCATTCAATTTTTGTGGGTCTTATTTATTGAATGAATAGATGCTCACAGAATGAAAAGGTAGACATAAAATAATAGGAACATACGTAGATTTCAAAACATCAGTAGGAATTCGCATTAGGTAAGAGAGTGTGTTTTTGCTAAAGTTAGAGAATAGGTAATCTCCTCTAGCTCTACGAAGGAATGCTCATCCCAACTTGCTAATGTACAGAGAATATAGAGAAACATACTGTAGAGAGTATGATATCATTCAGTTAGAATATTTTCCTGACATTGTGATTTTATTCTCTATTTTAGGACACATGACAGGTAGATAGTTTGTTATGAGAATTTGTTAGACTTTGTGTATAAATAAACCATCATGTAATCCTTCGATAATCAATCATTGGAATCCTTTGTCTTTTTCAATTCTTGTCCTCTGTTTCTAATATCCTCAACATATACATATTAAAGTAGCAGGTAGTTCGAAGCTAATATTTATTGATAATATGGATAACACTAGAAGAAGGGCTTGTCGTTCAACTGACGAAAAGGAGATGCCATCGGACTAAAAAAACAGTGTTTAGGATGCTCAACCTATGTCCTAGTACAAACAAAGACAAGAAGGGAAGCCACAATCAACTTGTATAAGTCAGATTAAGGGTGAAATACGAAGAAGCAAAAAATGGATTTATAGATGATCTGTCTTACCTTTTAATCACCAAATGATAGGCTCGAGCGTTCATGCTACAATGGCTAGGCAGAAACCTAATTGCTTGGTCATCTGTTTCTAAGCTCATTCAAGGCGCCTTAAGGGGGTGGAGATCGCAGATACTCCAACCCTAATCTGGAAAAGTTCGAAGAAGGATTGTGGGGATTGGAATTTTTTTTTCCATTTTGGTTTAACGAGGGGTATTAATTTGTACATGGAATGCTGCCGTTTTGGGGAACTTGTTATTTGGGTGTTACGTTGTCGTTTGGGATGATGGGTGAGTCTTTTGTCTCCCCAAATTTTGTAATCCTTTTCTATCTTTAATCAATATTTTTTAATTTCTAAAAAAAGATGATCTATTCTCGCACCAATTTACTTTTACTATGGAAAAATTCTCAAGACTATGTTTGACGTTTACTATTTATCTAATTTAAGGCATATATGACAAATTTTTAATCAAAACACTCTATCTTATATAAGCTCTTAACTGAGTGAACATTCACTAAGTTTAAGCTTTATGGCTAAAAAAAAGGATTTATTAATATGTTAACATCTTCCGAAATGTGAATATTTTTTAATAAGATACGACTAAATGCAATCAATTTTCCAATCTTGTGACACCTTATATAATTCACTCTAGCCTCCATTCTTCCAATCTTGTGACACCTTATATAATTCACTCTAGCCTCCATTCTTCCAATCTTGTGACACCTTATATAATTCCCTTTAGCCTCCATTCATTCATCTTTCTCATGACTTTCCTTATTCCCTTAAAAGATAGTTCCATCCTCATCACTAATGGTTAAAGCATGCGTGATTTTCTTAGTTTTTCTTATTTTATCTCTAGTTATAATGTATTGATGCTTTCTTCCTGACATTTCTATATATATATATATATAATGAATTAGATTTTTTTTTGTCCCGTTAGCATTGTTCTAGATTGTTCTCATATCACCTTTGTACTAATATTGTTCACTATTGATCATGAAATAATTGTTCGTTTTATATGTTTGTCTTAACATATGTCTCTCCATAAACATTATATCCTTGAAGGTTGCCCCAAATTTTTATGAAGAGCATGAAACTTCACAAAAGACTATCTTTTCATGTCTATTGTTATTCAATAAGAACCCTTTATGAAGTTTCATTTCTTGATCACCAAGATGACTCATTTATATGTGTTATAACGCAGTACTATCCTTCTTTCCCAAAGATTGAAATACAGTCACCGATCATCACTACCATAATACTTATACCTTTGTTTATCAAAAGTACTCATAAAAAGCATTTTTTTTCGAAGTTTAGGAACATACTAGGCATATAATGTTCTAGCAACTCTATCATGTTTTGGTTTTTATTAAACTACTACCGTTGACAACACACTCTATTATTACCCAATCTGATAATACTATTTTGTTCTTTAAAAGAATTTGCAAAGTCAAAATTACTGATACGTGTCTTTGGGCATATACATAATAAATTCTTATTTTAATGTCAAATTTATTAATTAATTTAGTATCAAGCAAATAAGAGTCAATCCCACAAGAAAAGTTAATTTACTAATTTAGTTTATTAATTATAATACTTTTAATTAAAAATGTTCCAATAAATCAATCTATTTTTTAAAAGAGACAATTACATCATAATAATCTCGCTTATACGAAAAGAATTCCAAAATAAAATATAAACACATCATATCCTCTTTAACCCACATAAATAAGATACAATATGAAAACTTAAGAAAATAAACTTGCTATACATTCTTCAAATTATACAACCAACATTCAAAAGTTGGAAAATCACTTTCTTTGTCCAAAAGTAGTAATCACTACAAGAAAAATATAGTTTAGTGACGGAATTTACCGACAGAATTTGTATATATTTCGTCAGTAAACTTATTTAGCGACGAATTTTATTCACGGAAAAAGGCGTCCGAAATATGGCCGTTACTAAATTTAACGACGGAAATTTTTTGTTGATAACTTTACCGACGGAATTACCGGCGGTAAAAATTTTCGGTAAATTTACCGACAGATTTTTTGTTCAGTCAATAAATTCTTCTGTCAGAAAATTACCAACGATTTCGTCGGTAATTAGAGACGGAATTTTTTCTGTCGATAAAATCCAATATATTTACCAACGGATTTTTTTCCGTCGGTAAATTTGCTGAAAACTATTTTTTAAAAATTACCTGCAAACTGTTTAGTTTCTCTAGAAGCTATCTTGGAAAGAACTTCATTATTTCAAGTAAAAAAATTAAAATATTAAAATTCATACTAAAACAGAATTGAAATCATTTTTTCAAATAACAAACATTTCATCAAACATCTTACATGCATCAGAAATTTATTTTAACATCACAACTAAAATCA
>JANITW010000236.1:15997329-16008651 GCA_027564335.1 Erythroxylum williamsii | reverse complement strand
TAATATCTATTATTATATAATGAACTAATAATAAATAAATATGAATCTAATATAAAACTTAAAATAACAATAAAAATTAATTTTATATTTTTGAAGGAGGTTATGTCTTATTATTGTCAAAAGTTTCAAATTCTTCGACGTTATTTAAAGATTCTTAAACTACACTTTTATTCAAAGTATTTGTATCAATTTCTTTTACTGCATTAAAATAAATTATAAATTAGTAATGTATAAAATTATTCTCAGTTATAAACTTGTAATATAATATAATTTTAACTTAAATATGATCAAACTAATATATGAACTGACTTTCAGTAGATATTCTTAATTCATTCGTTGTGACAAATGCATTTTTCATAAATCGTCTTTTCAAATTTATTATAATCAGATATCAGGTGATGGTTCTTCTTCTTCGATTTAAAATCAGTATGCTCAATACAATTAATATCAACTTGATCATATATTCTCTACCTACTAAGTACTATGAGAAATTATAAAGTCAATAATAAAAATAAAATTATTGAAATAAAAACAAAACTATAAAATACCTATTCTTCATCCTCAAATTATAGGTAACATAAGCAAGGTCATTAAGCATTTGATGTTTCAAATGATTTCATTTTTTTTATGAATATGTTCAAAAACACTCCAATTATGTTCGCAACCTGATGCAGAAGTTGTTTGACTAAGTAACTTAATAGCGAGTTTTCTCAATATTTGAGCACAGTCACCGAATAATCTCCACCACTCATCTGTATTTTAAATTAATAGTTACGATAAAATATATATTATTAATAAGTAAATAATGAATTAAAAGTGTAAAACTTACCTGGTTGCATTTTTTATCATAAGTTCTCTCTTTGCTGATAATTTAGCATAACTCTCTAAACCTTCACAATATAATTTAAATTCATTTATTGCTTGTAATTGCTCTTCAATAGAGAAAATACATTTGCATTCAATCACAACAAACAAATCGCCTATAATATTAATTGTACGCACTTCTCCACTATATAAGCAATAAAGATTAAGCAAATAAGTTACTAAATGGATCCTTTGAGTAAGATGTTTATCCTATTGGCAATCAATAATATCTATATAAGGCTTGTACCATTTCTCTTCCCCTTTAAAAGATTTATAATTGATTTATGAGCTCTATATATACCATCATATATATACCCTAAAGATGACTTCTCTTCTAAGTCAGCAATCCTCAACAGTCTTATAAACGAAGCCACAATCTTCACAATGATCAAGTAAGCATCTCAAAATTTATTTTCTAAAATAATAACACAAACTTCTTTTCCTTTTTCACTTTTTGATAATTTATGACTTGAAAAGTATTTACTTGTCACTATATTTTGAAGTAGCTGCTTATATTCATAAATACTTTTCAAAGTAATAAATGTAGTTGCAAACCTGGTAGTAGTGGAATGCACAATCTCAACCTAATCTTCTTGCTTTCTTAACCAAGATAAAAATGTAACATGATTATACATAAAAAATGTGATCTTAGATGCACGTGAAGTAAAACTAAAAATATAATTCATACCACCAATATCTTTTAAAATAAGATTTATATACTGAACAATGCATCGAGACCAATAAATATGCCCATACTTTGATTATAATAAGTAACTAACTGATGCATAATTAGTTACATTATCTGTAATAAAATGCATAAAATTATTTGGTCTAACCCACTCGACAATTTCAGAGAATAATTCAGATGAAGCATTAACATTTTTTACCATGTTAGAAGCATCAACAGACTTGATAAAAGTTATTCCAATATTACAATAAACCAATAAATTAATCAAGGTTCTTTGTCATTGATCCATCCATCCATATGCCATAATAGTGCATCATGTTAATTTCCAACTATATTTATATGTATCCACAATTAAATGACATCCCTTTTTTAAATCTTGAAGCAAAGGCACATGCAACTCATAATAAGTTGTTACCTTAAATCTTGGATCTATTGTTGTTATAGGATTAATTGCTTCTTGAAAATATGGTGAATTTAAAACATTTAAAGAAATACATATATGATAGAACCATCTAGCCCAAGCTCTTTTACATCACAAAACAACATCCTTATCAACCATAAAAATTTTTAGGCTAGGTTGATAACCAAGAGTAGTTCTTGGAGAAAGATAAGAATCTATGTCAATAGTAGCTGTAGTGTTTCATCATCTCCAAAAGATATATCATGAGCCTCTTTATTTTTCTTTTTTTACTTGTTGCAAATATTTTCTAATCATATCACGTACATCAAGTGGTACTTTTTTGCAAGAAACAATATTACCCTTAACACTAACAAGATATTCTTTCATTCTAAAAATTCCTCTCCCTTTAAATATTTTGTCGCAAAACATATACTTATATTGGATATTCTCATCAGATGCTTGAGAAAAAAATTCTATGCTGGATCAGACTTACCACGAACAGAGGATGATTCCATATTCTCCATTATGATTTAACCTAAAAATTATAAAAAGAATAATTGGGTATATTATTGTCAGAGCAAAAGTATACAACTTAATATACAATTTCTCTCCTTTTTTAAAAATTGTCTTTCAATCTTTTTGATTGATGGGGATTGAAGTGGGTGTTGATTTAAGTTGGTCCCTTCCCTTTACACATAAGGAATCTGCACCTTATATTTTGCTCTATTATTTTTTAGAGTTATATGTGGTGAAGAGCTTGTCCTACAACTTCTTGCCTTTTTATCACACATACATCCAAAGAGAGACAAAAGAAACTACTTCTACCTTAGAGAGTTAAGGTTCTTCAACTATACAAGTGAACAAAATTGGTTAACACAAACAAAACTTTAATGAAACGCAAACCTAAGTTATCATCAATTACCTTTTAGGATTCATGACTGAAGTTAAAGATTCAATTTTGTGGTTGTGTTTTCTAAAAGGATCAAAGTAAAAAAAAATATAAAAAAACACAAATGGAACAACAACAGAATGGATACACAAAAGACTAATAGATGTTACTCACTTATTAAACTTTGCTTCAGCAATTGCTTTACTTCAAATAAACTAACCAAAACATTCATATTTTTCAATTTTAGTGTTTCAGATCAACAAATTAAATTGTTGAAAGAGTATATATAACTTAACTATCAAAATAAAAAATTGATATGAATTAGAGTTCTAAATATTACAGAAATTGATATGAAATAGAATCATAAATATTATAGAAAACTTAAACCAATTGTTAACGGAGTATTTCTAATTGTTACATAAGACTAATTGATCAATGCTACTTCTTATATGTTAACCTTGAATAACATAGAACATGAACTCTATATAAACTTGACAATGAAAATCAACATTTCAATCCAAAACCATTACAGTGAACTAATCCATGCAAGAGATGAGTTTGTAGATCAAAAGAATCATGTTCCAATCATTTGCTCCAGTGGTTGTCTGGTTATATAATCAAATGATGCTTTATTTTGGAGACAAAATTACCACCCTAACTTAAATCATAAAACCAAAGATTGAAAGAAGATCTAGAATTAATGCAACAATTCCATACCTCACCTCGATACAAAAGAATTAGCAGTAACGTTAAAAGAAATTACCACTCCAAAATATTCTCCCAACGACATGTTGTCTGGTGGCAGAAACACATAGCTCGTCAAAGAACGAAGAGCAATAGTATAACATTACCAAGCAAACAAACACAGATCAACAAGAGAAGCAGTAATTTCAAGAAAGAATTAACGATTTGAGCTCAAACAAGCATCATAGCAACGCACTTACATGGCTTAGTTTCTACTTCTATGGGTTACCTACAGTAGCTGCCTATGGAAATTCACAGTAGTCGCCTAAGGAGAGTCAACAGGGCTCGACTTCTGCATCTATGGGTTACATGCATCTACGGAGACGGTGAGATATGGTGAAGCGAAGATGATGAAGAGAAGATAGTGAAGAGGCAAGAGATACATCAATTTCTTAGTGAAATCTAAAGGGTTTAGGTTTAGGCATATCTGTCGAACTGATTGAGAAGATGGTAAGGGGTGACTGGAAGATGGTAAAGGGCGATTGGTGAGAGAGAAAGAATGAAATTCGAACTTTCTATCATCCAATCAATTGAGAAAATGGTGAAGGAACAACTAACAAGAGATAGAGAACGAAGTTTGAATCGCCAGTCGCGAAATGTGAAATGGCGAAGGGGCGACTGACGAAATCTAAAATGATAGAAGATTAGGTATTTTTGTATCATCTTTTATCTCGCCGAACCAGTCTAACCGGTTTTGTATGAACTAGCCAGTTTTTATATTGACAAGTTATTAGTTAAAATTGAATCAGACCATTGATCGATTCAAACTTTTTCAAGTCAGACCGATTAGTCCAATTCAGTTTTTAAAAGCTTGGTAACAACACTGTTCTCTGTTCGTACAGGGTTCCAATGGCTTATTTTCGAAGCAGTTAAAAACGAGGCTAGAGATCGGAGAAGAAGCCTAGAGTTGTGGCGTCGAATCCTAGTGTCCTTGGGGTACGAATACTTGTGTTATTTGTTCTTAATATTACTGTGTATGATGACTTCACCTCGTTATTGACCACATGAATTGTTAAATAGTACTTCAAGTTCACAGAATTTTTTTTTCTGAAAACCTAACACAAACTGCCTTATGCTTGAACCATTAATTGACAGTTGTTGGAGTTTATTACTAAAATTATAGTGACTTAAGCCATCTACTTGGAACAATTGAAAAGGGGCTAGTGTGACTGGACTGGAGCATCTGATTCCGTTACAGGGTTTAAAACCGTGCTACTTAATCTTGTCCGTAAATGTATGGATGAGATAGTACTAGGGATGGCAATGGGTAGGGTTCAGTTCGGGTTTTACTCAACCCATATCCATATCCATTTTTTATGACTTAACCCATATCCATATCCATATCCATATCCATATCCATATCCATCGGTTTTTATGATTTACTACCCATATCCAAATCTATTGGATTATTCGGGTTTTTGGATATTCATCGGGTTGTATAGCACATAAAAATATAACTTCTAAATTGAAAATATGGAGAGCAAATTTTCGCGAACGCTCTAAATCAAAATTAACTTAATAATAATAAGTCAAGATTTTGATTTGTATGTCTTAAAAAAACTATAAAATTGAAATAATAAAAATCATAATGTCTAGTGCAAAGACAAGTAGACAACGTATGTTTTTCACAACCAATAACTAAAAAAAAATTGAAACATCCAAAACTTCAAACTGTCTTTGCGTTGAAGGAACTTGGAAGTTGAACTCGATTAATTAGGAATTTTTTGTTAGGTTTTGTTGTATCTAATTTATTTATTTCCTTCAGTTCAGTGATTTCCGGTCCAGACTTTTTCTCCCGAATTTTTCAGAAAATTTCCAAAGAGCCGCTATAAATTGACAATCACTCTAATACAGTTTTAACTCAATATTAAAACTCAATTATTCCTCAATTCTCAATAAATCATAATCAAATTTAATTATCTCACAATTTCACAATTCATATCATATTCACAATCAAATGCCGGGAAATTGTCATGAATGCATGTACCTATATGTGCATGTGCCAAATAACTCAGTCCTCTACAATTAGAGGTCAAATGACTGTTTACATTTCAAATATGCAATGCAACAACCTAGCCTGTCCCAATTTACCATTTTACCCTTCCCATCGGGGACAAGATGTTACAATTCTCCCCTCCTAACAAAAATTTTGTCCTCGAAATTTCATATATGATTGATCAGGAAGGCAGGGGACTCGATACGATCACTATATATATATACTATTTCCCACTTATTTCACTATATGATCAAATTCTACCAATTAGTTGAAATCAATACAATCCATCACTTCTTTTTCCTTTCTCAATTCCATATTGTCTTAAATAATTACATGCAACTCTTTACTTTCGGTATCACTAACACATATATCTAATCATATAAATATTCTCTAATCCTTCACATGCACTACTTTGTGAATCGGAATCATCTTTGAGGCTTTTGACAGACTTACCAATCTAATCACACCCCAATCACATAAAAGCCGCTTATAACAAATTTAATTCTCTGATTTCCACGCCTATCTTCATCTCAGTGCATCTAGGCCGAAGTGATACACTTCGATCCATTTCATTTATCCTTTATCAAATTTCATCTCTTTAGAGTAAACACACTAATCTCATAAGATTCCAATAACCTCGATAGTAATCCACTTGATTCATTATCATTAACTTTGGATTACTTACTCCCTATTACAGGTTCGTTTCATTTATCAGTATTGCCTCAAATCAATTATGACCTCCGACTATCGAATGGTATCACAAATAAACAATTGATATGCCCACAATGGATCTGGACTATACCTCAATTTCATGTCCCAATAAATTTCAAGAGCATCAGTCTCACATTTACCACCAGCAGTCAAATCTGTTAGTTAATCATACATACAATTACTCGATTTCACATTCCACTTTCTATTACTCTTTCAATGTACCCTTACTATCACATAAGGCTTCGATTGCCTCCTAGAATTTTCACTAACGGTTCCTTTGATGGGTTTTACCCATACTTCTTAGTCTAGTCACAATTCTTATTTTCTTAATAGCTGAATCCATTCGCAGTTCCTCGATAAGGTCTACAGATTCAAAATTCTCAATTCGGATTTTGCCATTCTTTCTATACATACCTGCACACGTGATTTAGAAATCCACTTGCTGAAAATACTTTCTTTTGCCCCAACTTGTAATTCTCTGCCAAAGACCTTTCTATTCAATATTTTAAATTGCATTGCTACCTTAATTCTGAAATACTCAAACGCATAATCCCTTTTTAATTCTTTCAAATTTCGAAATATCTTGACCGTTATCAATTTGTATATTCATAACCATATCCAAAAATATTTCTGTACCAATAAAGTCTCCAAACTTTCAAAACAATATCCAGTACAATAAATTTCAAGTCATCAAATCACAATTCGACCCATGAGATTATACTTGTCCCTATGTACATAAAATCACTTTACACTATTTCAACAGATTGCATCATAATCTTGAATGGGACACTTCATTAACTATTGTAAAATCTCCAAATTAAAGCGATGTAATCAATACTCGAATTGAAAATTTCTCCAAATGTCTCTTTTTACATTTATCAGTCATAACTTTCACACAATTTCCTCCAACATTATTGTCAAAGCTAAACCAGAAGATCTTTGACAAGTACTGGATGTATCTAGCAAACCGCTAGCTCTAAATAACTCCAAGTCACGTATACATGAATCCCTTGCAATTTCACATTTTGTCAATACCTCTATATACTATGTTCGTATACTAATTCATCCACTATTCATTCAATCAGGTCAAAATTCACTTTTTATGGAACTTTTCATGTTATGAAATTTCCTCGAATATGCCAACTATCCATCTTCACTTTTCAAATACGTTTGACATATCATTAATGATCAGTCACCTTCTAATCGTAATACAGTTGAAACACTTTACTCTTCAGTAGCATAATAAACTCCTTATACCCTTGATTGACTTTCCTAACTCTTTAAAAATCGGATTTCTCCAATGAGGAACAATTCTCTTATACTTTCTCAGATTCATCATAACATATGTTTCTCCACAAATTTCATTTTATTGCTATCTTTACAAACTGAGTTGATAACACATTCATCAAATCCACTTGTATTTCCCGATCATTTTTACACAAAATATTCATGAACCTATATTCTTCTCATATTCGTAATTAAAGTCTCCTCAATGATCAATAATCCTATTACCCAATCAGATTCTTTACACTAATATAGTACATATCTTTTTCAGTAACTTATTCTATCTTTTACGCTTGAGTCTCCATTAGGATCAGGACTCCCAATATGACTTTTAATTCATTTCAGATTTATCTCAGATTTGTCCTTTAATCAATAATTCTTTCAATTGAATCATCTAATCAACTTGACCTATTCGGGGAAACTCTTCTTTTTTTTTTAAAGAAGATTTCTCACTACTTCCATCGATACCACTCATAGGATTCCTACTCATCAACAGTCGTTCCTTGTCAGTCATTCTCAATATCTTAGGAAATCAATTTCAACTATTTGCGTTATCCCGTGAAAATCAATTATGTCACAATTCATATAATTAGGACACCCTTTTATTCAGTGAAGTATATAACATCAAAATCATTTCATCTTGTCGAAAGACAGATGTAGGACAACTCATCGATTAGTCATTTACACTAAGAATACCTTAATCTCAGTTGATTTTTGACAACATTCTCTCTTTTGGCACCAGTCCTCGCTCATGAGGATTATGCCATGATTATGTCTTTCACATATAACAATTTCAATCCATTCTCAATCGATCACTATAGGCACTTTCATTTATTATTCTAACTCATATTGAGCTTGGAGCTATAAGAACTATGACTAGCAATTATCCACTAATTCATCGATTGATTCCAATATAATCTCTATCCATATGATACATATAAACTGCATATTTTCACTTGCTATGGTGCTTCCATTATCAGGTGTGCGGTCACATAGGCAAAACGACTAGACCTTGGCAACTTTTTCATCTACCATTATCATTGTATTGCATCTCAATTTCTCATCATTTTATCATACCCATGAATATTCACACTCAATATCATAGATGTATCATCATTCTTGATTTTCCCACTTAACATGTTCTGACTTTAAGTCATAACCTTTATTACCTAACTTTCATCACAGTAATCAAGCCCAATTATAGCCTCTATAGATCATAAAATATTTTATTGTCATCCACTTTGCTTATACACTTTCAATCTTGCCATTTCTAACATATCTCTATATTTTCTCTATCAGTTCACAGCTATATAAATTCATATGTATCCCACATTCGCTGATATACTCAATATAACTCTGATGTTGTATTTCATAAAATATCCACCACTTCCTTTTATCACATTTTAACACATTATCATTTTCCTCACCTTTTCTAACCACTAAACAATTGGTACAGGCTCATACATGTGACTCATATGCTAGACTGGGGATCAGTTATCACTGTCTGCCGTGACATGACTTAAATGCATGTACTTGACACACTTTTTAGAACGCCTATGTAAGATTGTACTTCTGGGCTCTGATACCACAAATATAGCATCTCACTCCCGCAAGACCCGAACTCGATATCGATGGTGATATCCGAGCCCGTGCCTCACGAGGGTGGTATGCTAGAGCAATCACTACAGTTCAAAACTCGAAAAAACATGTCTCTTTTTCAAATCAATCACATACGCAGAAATCAGTAAATAATTTGGGCCCGATTCAAAACGAAAACATTTTCAAATACAACACAATTTCAATCATTAAAAGGCACTCAATAGTGCTCAACCATTTCATATACAGAAATGCTTGACTCATCTGGGCCCAATGTCCTCTCTGAACACTTCCTGTAACCACAAATCAATTACACAATAACCAATTAGGCCCAAAGAATAAAAATCACTAATCTGCGAAAATTGCAGAACTACAATATACATAAAATAGTACTACACTAATGCAGGCATGAACTGATTCCGACATCAAATTCTGACCTGCTAGCGGTAATCATACTCCTGTTTGTTTAACGGGGTACTCTTCTATTTCTGAAAAATAATTGCAATGTTGGGTGAGTTTGCAAACTTAATGAGAAACCATCATCGATGGTTCACTCAATTCATGCATATCCAAACAATTCACAGTTTCAATCAATACCCATTCGATATCATCATATAACAATTATCAGGCAAATATAAAGCATTAAAGCCTTTTTCCCATGTTCACACTTAAATCTATGCACGTAACAGTTTCACACATAATCCTTTCCCATTATTATCCCTTCCTTTATTCGGAGTTGTGACTGAGCGCTTAACAGTAGCAGAATTCAGTAAGCGTTAAGCGTATAGCTCTAATCTGCCCTTTTCGGGCTCAGTAACAGTAATCGCGCCTTAGAAAATAGGAGAGCCCTCGGGGTATGCACTACTTTTCACGCGTTAGTAGGGATAGGAGAGCCCTCTGGGTATGCACTAATCCCTTTCGAGCTCGAGGCTCTTTTTCAGTGATCGAGCTTTTAGCTCTCAGTAGCAGCTCCAGTCACAACCATTATTATTTAATCAATTATGGAATTCATTTCTCACATGTAAATAGAAACAATTTATCAGAAACAGTCAGTTCATTTCCAATTTTGTACTACCATGCGTTCACAATTTATCTCATGGGAACATTCACAAACAATCACATGCAGTTAGATCCCCTTTTATCAAAATAGTCATATTCCACAACATTCAAAACACAGAACAGTTAACAATCAGAAATTGAGGAACCAACTAGATTACTCACCTGAAATTCCGAGCTACCTGCTTGGAAGTCTCAACAATGCCCGTGGAATATCGATCCATTGGAGCCTCTATAACAGTCAAATAATTTCCGTTACAAAATGCACAGTCAAAATAATTTGATGATGCACCTACCTTGAATAAAAGATGTACTATGCCTATTCATGACTTTTTCGGTACTATTTCCCATTTTTCACTTTCTTTTGTCAAATTCGAACTTTCACTCAATTGCTCAATAACAACTCACTTCCAATTCAATAACATATTACAGAACTCCCCAATTTCAATTCTAATGTTCAGTAAATTTATCCAATCATATTCGCTAGGGTATTACCTCAGAATCAATATCACTATTCTCTATATCAAATTCATCCTCTATGCTCAGTTCTAAATTCCCAGTAACATTGAATTTATTTTCAAAGTCTCTCACTATACCCCAATTATCAAGAACAATCCTAAGATTGCAATACAATCATATTTCTAAGCTTTCTTTCACTAATTGAGATCTCAAAAATCCAAATTCAAACTCTCATTCTTTTCCCCAATTGTAGACCTCGTTCTCTAGTTCATAACGAATCAAACATCACCTCAATTGGAGGTCTACACTATAAGTTATGCCCCAAAAACCAATTTGAATCAATTCAGAAATGTCTCCCTCGCCGCGACTTCAAGCCTTCGTCGCGACGTCAAGAAGGTCGCTCGCCACGACGCATAACCTTGCTCGTCGCGACGTCCAAACTATCGCTCGTCGTGACGTGCCATTTATCGCTCATCGTGACGTGCGCTCGTCGCGGCGTATGCTCGTCGCGATGCGCTAATAATTTCTTCGTCGCGACGTGCTCACGCAGGGTCGTCTCCATTTTCTCTCTCTAATCAACCCTAACTCACAACCAACTACCACAATCTTTTATATTTAACCCCATGAATGCATTT
>JANITW010000236.1:15982906-15997229 GCA_027564335.1 Erythroxylum williamsii | reverse complement strand
TTTCTAGTCCGCGTATTTTCTGACCATAAATCCTAGACTAGACGGCTACTTAGTTTCTCCAATATCTCTGCACAAGAGTATAATGTTTTTTCACTTTTTGATTCTTACTCATCAAGTGTTAGGTTTTTTAAAATAAATTTTTTATAAAATTTAAATTTTGGGTGGGTGGATCGGATGTTTAAAAGGATGAAACTTGACCAATGGACAGAAAGAAATACAACACGGGTGCACTAACCAATTTTGAAGTACTAGATTTTTTAAAGTTAAGAGGTGCTTCGAATGATTCTTCAAGGGTTATTGCTCTTGTAGCACCATCAGAATACAAGGTCTTTTCCTGTTTTTTCTCTTTTGAAATTCTCCAGAGAAGAAGTAAAATTGTGATGTTTTGACAAATGAGTGTTAATATTTATATTAGACTTATATTTATTTATTATTAATTTATTATATAATAATAGGCATTGATATATTTTTATTTCAATAATATATTTTATTTTTACTTATTCTTATAAGTTTTACTTCTTATTTATTATATACTGATTTTATAGCGGTTTATTACCGATTGAATCTCTAAACCTTAAACCTTTCCTTCGACCGGTTTAATATCCGTTCTGGTTTTTAAAACATTGGTTCTCTAGCTATGCTACTTCCCAAAAACAACTTGGGAGTCGAGAAGTTCCACAACAGCACTAATAACAATGTGTATTCCACCTTAGAAGGTGAGGCGATATGAATTGAGAAAAAAATAATAATAACAACAATAGTTCAAGTATTTTATCAACCCATGAGCCAAATCAAGCTCAAACCGATTTGAGACCCAATTTTTCTAAACAAAATAAAAAGTTAACACCGCTTGAATAACCTAAATTTGGAATAAATTAAAAAAAGTTATTTTTAAATTTTAATTAAAAAAAATAAGCAAAACCGGCCACAGGCCCATTGCCATCCTTGATCAATCTATGCATTGCAAACACAAAGATAGAGCTCATCCAAACTACAAGATACAAAAAAAGTAAAACAACGAGTGAGGAATTTTGAGGCAATTTGATAATTAACCAACGGAATTCGCAAGTGTTAAGAACTTTAAAATAATGGATTTCTCCTCCCTCCAGAACTAAACAATCATGTTCATAAGTGGGGATCATCAAGATGAAACAGGAACAAGCAATAAACAACTGATGCAAGCAATGAATACCCATTCATCCAAAATGTGACTCAGAAAAATACCAAAAATCATGAACAAAATGCAATATTATTAATGAAAGGCTCCAATCACAACTTAATATATGAAAGTTAAGGAATCACATACTAGCATAATTCTCAAATGAAAGCAAAGGCGGAACAAAGACCATTCTTCAACTTCCCAAAACCAATAAAAACCCTTTAAGACAGAATCAAGTTAAACAAGTTGGCTATCCAGGCCAAACCATCCCCAAAGTGCCAAAAAATAACTTTATACTCTTAACACAATGTTTAGGTTGCAGATTTCCTCGTTAGCAATGGTGCATGTACACATGATATATGAATGAGAATTCCATTAAGCTTAGGCTGTTAGTTTAAGCTTCTTTACATGGGCTACATTACAACAACTCACTTTTGGGAACAAATTAATACTTCAAGATTTAGCAACCAATATACAAGCCCAAACATAGCCACATACCGGCATTTTCACATTCAACAAAACATCATGAGAATAGCAACATGAGCTTCTCTTAATATCACCTAAAGGACAAACGAAAACGCAGAAAAGGTATTAGTTCAAGGCATTTAAAGCCAAAGCATTGTTCACATCGACGACAATGCCAGATACTTGTCAGGAAATCTGAGAGTTGCTAATAGAATTGCTCAACTACAAAGTTATCCATCATTCCCTCATTAATAGGAGTAAATCAAAAACTAATAATTCATCCGATCCAGCATTAGTATGTGTCTCAACTGGGAAAATTTCCTCTACTAAACAGAGGATCACTTACTTCCACCTACACAACAGTGCATGTATACGACAAAATTAGAAGATCAAAAAGAAAAAAGCCACAACCAACCAAACGATGAAAAGGAATTAAAAAGAGAAATATTTACTACTGCTCTTTCTTCTTCCTCAATCAATCACGACTTATTTGGACAATCCCTTGCGAAATGCCCTTCATTTCCACAATTAAAACAACCACCACCACCAACAAATCTGCTGCTTCCTCTAGCACTAGGACACTCTCTCGCCATGTGACCATAACCACCACAAGTATAACACGCAGCACCACCACCAGGACAATCCCTGGCCATGTGACCATACCCACCGCAGTTAAAGCACGCGCCACCACTTCCACCGCCACTGCCGCCGTTACCGCGCGAGCAATCTCTCGCGAAGTGCCCAGCACTACCACACTTAAAACAGCCATTACTAGTACTATCACTGCCCCTACAATCTCTAGCAATGTGACCGGGATTGCCACAGTTATAGCAACCTCCAGCGCCGGCGCCGTTGTTCCGTCGTCCCCAAGCCGATCCGAATCCTCCTCCGCGACCTCCTCCTCTTCGACTATGCTGAACAGGCCCGCCGCCGACGGCTGTGACGTTGATCGCTTGATACTTGTTGTCGGAAAGCGCGATGGTGAACTCGACGACATCTTCTTCGGAAAGAGTGCGGAAACCGCCGTCGGATTTGATTGCGCTGTGGTGGACGAAGAGATCCTCGCCGCCGTCGTCGGGCTTGATAAAGCCGAATCCTTTCTTATCGCTGAACATCACGACTCTTCCAGTGGACCTCTCATCCTTCACGGTGGGGGATCTCGCAGCCGTTGTCTGCTCCTCCGCCATCGCTAACGCCGATTATTGGGAGTGAAGAGGGAAAGAGAGAGAGGGCACTAGACCTAGGACTGAATGGTAAGTTATTTTATATTAGGCACTTATATGCAAAGATAAACCTCTCCCTAATTAACAAACCCAAACCTCTCACTAATTAGTAATTACTACTAATCTCTACTCAGTTAGAAAATTGTAATCCCTAGTTTGCCACTGCCTTTTAAATAATGCTATATTTGGAGTCTGATCTGGTGCTCCGTTGTCCATTTTAGGGAATGGTGAAACTTTGTTTTGATGAGAAAACTATTTGAGAATATGCCACACTTCTTCTAACCTCATTTGTCTGAGAAGGGATCCTCTATCTAAGAATTCTCTGTCCAATCATATTTCCCTTTTGCAACTCCAATAAATTATATTTCCCTGCTTTTGTGTTAATGTTGTAATTTGTAGCTGAAGGTTTTGATGATTGTTTATTGTTTGAAAAAATGTTAGGCGAGCTGACGTTATAGATTTTAGGTCTTGTACACGAATCATCACTTTGGATTTCTCTTTTTAGAAGGGGTATCTAAAAAGCTTCCTGATAAAGCATCAAGATGGTAATCTTGTATTGGTTTTCGATCAAGAGTGTTGACTGCTTAGAGAGGCAGTATTAGGGAACACCGTAAAAATTTCATGGACTTGATCAAACAAACTCAGGAAGAATGTAGAAGAATATAAAGTTGATACATGTTTATATAAAGCAAGTTCGTTAAGACAATAAATGATATTGAAAAGCAACAGGATATTGCCAATTCAAGAGAGTAAATTGAACTTCATAAAGAATTTAATCTAAGAAAAAAACAACTCTATATAGTTCAACCAAATACACTCCGGAGTACTCTAAAAGTTACCCTTAGCAAAGTAAATATCTATGTCGCAAGAACAATATTACTTGGTTATGAGATGGAGAAAATCCATATGGCGGGACTACTTTTTCTTAGTGACGACCTTGAGAATACCAAAATATTTATAATATCAACTTTTACATTATCACACCATTTCAAACTTATATCTTTTAATCTCCTACAATTTTGCACCACTTGAGTTACCTCATTTGTTGTCACATTTAGGCAACCATCAGGTCCAGTTGCAATAATCCAGAGCATTTTTTTAAAATCACTACTAATGCTTCATCAACCATTCATGTTCCCTTTTCTTGCAATACCTCCAATTTAGAAATTTCAAAGCTTAAATCAATATTCTTTATCCCCAAACATTTATTCATCTCCAAATGCATGATTTCCCTACAATTTCTCAAAAATTCTCATATTCCTTCTTCTATGATAGAAGGATAATAATTGATCTTTAGCACTTCTAATCCAGGGCAAGACAAGGCAATATATTTTATGTATTCATCACTCAAGTTATTTTTCCCTGTCAAGCTTAAGAGACTTGACTCGACGATTGATCGAATATTTTATTATATGTTCAACACAAGATTAGTCCTCTCCATTATGAGATCTTCCAGTTAAGGACAGTTTCCCATAAATGTAAAGAAGGGTGAGATTGTTAGTTTAGAGCACAAACTGAGGTTTATAAAGTTTAAGTTACGAAGATAATTGGATAGCTCAATATGGACTCGTCTATGAGGAAATTAGCCCCTTCAATATCCAAGTATCCAAGTGATTGAAACTTGTGCAGCAAACAAGAGACTCCAATAAACGAGAAATGATAACAATGGAAGATAGTCAGCTTGTTGATTGGAAGACAAGATTCTGCAACTAAACTAAGTAATTCATCAAAGATAATCGAATTTGAGAGATCAAGCTCACTCAAACATTTAGTAAAAGAAAACATGAATCAATAGAAGGGATTCCAATTCCATCTAACGAAATTGAACTCAACCTAGAAATACTTCGTACGGCCATACCAATCCCATTCTGAGATATTAAATCACAGTCACGAATCACTACTTCACTAAGTAACATGTAGTTCAAAGATAACACAAGTAACAACCTATCTGTAATAAAATGATTATTAGAAACATCTATCTTACACAACTTCTTGATCTTCGTTGACAAATCAAGTAGTGAAAACAACGACCCAATTTTTGAAAAATCACTATCTCCAAGAAGGGCCTATCTTTAAACAGTCAAATCTCTTCAAATTCCTTACTTTCGATCCCAACCTTCACACACCAATCAAAAGGAAATGGGATTGGCCAGAAATATCGAGGGATTCAATATGTAATCCACGTCGAGAGATTAGGTCAAGAACCGAATTAAAGTCTTTGTAAAAGTTGCACACTTTGATATGGTTGAGATTTGGGAATCTGGGTATTATAAGGTGTAAAAGGGGGCAAAGGGAGACGAGACAGTGATAGTGCAACAGAGGAGATTGGTGATGGAGATGAAGCGAGTGCAACTAAAGAGAGGGGTTCTAAGTGGCGATGATGTTCTAGAGATTTGAAGATCAGTGAAAGTGAAGGAATCTGGGAGAATGTTAGTGTTAAAACGAAGAAGAATATCCAAAATTTTTTGGCTTTATGAGAATGAAGATGAAGATGAGGAGGATGTTGACTGGGGGTTGGCTCAGCTCATAAGCCGTGAAATTCGGAAGATTGACAAAGTTTGTAAAATTTAAGAAAAAACGACAACGTTTTTTCAAGTAGACAAAATTAGACGGAATAAAATTAGACAGAGGATCTTATCTACAATTGTCTACCAAATTATGCACAAGACTTCCCGCTTTACAAAAATATAAGAAAGAGATATCAATTTTACGTAGCCTGTAACCTTCTAATCACAATGGAGTAACTGATACTTGTAATAGTTATATGCAAAACATTAATTAATATTTATTGATTAATATTTTAATTTTCTAATTCTTTTAAGAACTTTCTAATCTCAAGCTCCTGTAATTATGCTTTAATTATGTTTGTATTATTTATAATTCATTTAAATTTTCGAAATATGGAAGAAAAAAAAGATACTAGTTCTTGTAATTTCAAAGGCTTTTTAACGTGAATAGCTTCACTTGTATTTAAAAAGAATTACAACAAATTACATATCTACATAATAGAGTGGAATCTTATTAGTAGACTTCCACGTTCCATTGTTCTGCTTTCTTCAACTGCCTCTTGTACTCTACCCAATCGATGCCTGGAACATAACATAGAGCAAGCAACCATTGAGATTGGGCTCGGAGGGGTTCGGCCATGGAAACCATCCTTTTTTTATTTATTTATATTGAAAAACCACTTTCTTACCATCTCTGGAGGCTAATGAGACCATTATGTCGTCAATTCCTTTCTCCATTCCTTTTAACCCACACATGTAGACATACGTGTTGTCTTCCTTTAGTAGTTCCCACAGCTCTTCTGCATACTCAGCCATGCGGGTTTGGATGTACATCTTCTCTCCTTTGTCATTCGTTTGCTCTCTGCTCACAGCAAAGTCAAGTCTAAAGTTGTCAGGGGCCTTCTCCTTCATCTTCTCAAATTCCTGTACCATAATTATGACATCAGCCCTTCTTAATAATGTCATTAGTGTCTTTAAGTCAATTGTAGAAAGCCATCAGTCTACTCCCACCTCCTTGTAAAGCAACGAACTACTTGTTGGGACACCCAAAAAGAGCCATGCCAAACCATTGAACTGCAAAGGATTACAAGAATAGAGTCAATCGTCCCAGTTTCATCTGCTTTATATCATTAGGCTGCAGTATTTTGTTTTACCTTGTAGTCTTCATGCTTCTCAAAAAGCATCTTCCAGAGGAATGATCGGAAAGGAGCAATGCCAGTTCCGGTAGCAAGCTGAAAGGAAAGCAATTTCTCAAAAAGGAAAAAGAGGAAATAGAAAGTAGCAGCACCAAACCATTAAATAACTGAGACTGCCAGCCAGGAAAGGAAGTGGGTGACAACCATGATGATTGTGGCATTGGGATCTTTTGGCATAAGCATTTCTTTCCCAACTGGTCCAGTAATATTCACTTCAGCTCCAGGTTTCAAGTCACCTTCATTACATTGCAACGAAAGATGTGAAATGTCAAACTCATACAAGTTATCTTATCACTAATTGTTTACAGAGAATCCCCTTAAAAGTTTAAAAGAGCCTTAAAATCCTTACACAAGAAATTTGAGCACACTCCTTTTACAATCTCTCCATTTTCATTGGTGTACACGAGCCTCTTCACACAAAGAGACACCTGAACCAAAATAATAGCATTAAAAAAATCAACCAAAAACAGCACGAAAGGAAGGATAAAGAGGAAGACGATAAGACAGTTTGCTTCGGGATGTAAAAAAGTACTTGGCAAGGTAACATGTTAAGAAGAAAGTAATCAAAAAGTAAGGAGCTCACAGTCTTGGAGTCTCCAAAGTCACCAAGGGCACTGCTGGCAATCGAATACAATCTTAACTTGTGAGGCTTCCCATTCTTGTCAATACCATCTGGAATAACTCCAATTGATTGTCCTTCTTTATAAGGGACTTCTCCTGTGTCCCCAAGAGACGATTTAGCTTAACAAGATCAATCATTTCTTAGAAGAATAAAGTCATCGTTACAGCTTTTAAGTCGATAATCAGTAATGTAAGAGTTTCAAACATAGTCAACATTCATTGATCTATTCAGAATTACAGAGTCAGCTATCAGATAAACTAGAATCTCACCATTTCTGTATCAATCAAGCAAAGAACAAGATAGAAGACAGTACCTTCAGTGCTGAAAACCATGTGCCACGTTTCTCCAGGAGCATCATCACCGGTGATCTTAGTGTTCAAAAGACATCTGCCAATGTAAGGCGTCTTGGGCTTGAACTTGTTAACAGTCACACCTTCGTCATCTTTCTTGGATACCTTCTCAACCTTAGCAGGTGCCTCTGTAGTGACCTGGGCTTTGACAGGAACCACTCTTCCACCAGCAGACACATCTCTGTAGTATAATGGCACCTAAACATAAGCAGAAGACGAAAAAGATCACAACTTCATTAGCCAATTCCCATGAAAGTTACTAATCACGTGGATAAAACTTAATACCTTCCTAAAGGTGATTCTTTCTGGTGAGATTATGGACGTTCTTGACTGAAGAGAAGTGGACTTGGAAGAAGGAAAGGAGACTGCAGCAGTTACTGCAGTAGCCATGGTGTTACGACGAAGAAAGAATAAGAAGAGATGGCAGAGTTGGGAAGTGAAGGAGGGAGAAAAGGATGGGAAGACCTTGCGTTTTTGGCCAGTACAGAATTTATGGATTTCGTGGATGAGAATTTGGAGGCAATGCAGTGGTTGTTATAAGGATAAGTCGGTTGGGTAAGTATATGACTCTGGCTTCTTCCAAGTAAAACCATGTTTTACATGTTCTTTTCCAATTCACTAGACCAAAAAGGAGAACACAAAAATGGCTGGCAGGTGAGTGCTGGTCATTTGGTCTCAATTTGAAGAAATACTTCAAGAAATTAAGAATTTTGAGTTAGGTATTGTTTATTTTTTAATATAAATGTAATTAAATGAAACATGCCATATCAAATTTATAAATTTTCAAATAATATGTTTTAAAGATATTTTTCAATATTTTAAAATAGGCATTAGAGGAAGAGCAATATTAAATTGTCAATCTCATATTACATCAGCTGGCCATAAGAGCGACCTTGTTTTGCTCATGATAGTCCTTCCAAGCTATCTCAAAAACCCGGGATGGAATATGTTCTTAGTAGACGACAATGCAGTGACCACAGAGCATCTATAAAAAAAAACCTTATCAGATGGTCCAACCTCTGGGTAGGGAGACAAAGCTTCCCACCTAAATTTTCATTTATCACCAATCTACAATTACACCTTCAGGAACTCAAAGATTACAATCTGCTGGAACCCCGTATGGGGACTTTGAATGGACATGCAAGCGAATGAGATGTTCATCAATGGGCACTCTAAAGAATTTAAGTAGACTACAGAAAAGAAGTTAACAGAGCAGAGCAACTAATCGAATGTACATTGAACGAGAAAAAGGTCTGGGACGCTTAATAATATTTTAATGGAATCGCCTTGAACCCCTGGACTGATAAAGCTCCAATCTACTTTTAGCCTGGTCAAGCATAGTAGGCATTGTTGGGTCTTGAGTGAAGTGAGTTTGCTTGGTGGCCCAATCTAGGACAGTAAGCACCTCGGCCTGTGCAAGCTCCTTGCTGTCTGGTAAATGCAGGGCAACGTAGCACAATAGAGGCAATGCTGAGAGTTGAACAATCTGTTCACCAAAATAGACAAGCTGGACTAAGTGCTTTGCCCCTCCCGCACTTAAAATGGCCTTAGAGTGATCAAGATGGAGATAGTTGTCCGAACAGGCAAACTTTGTGAGGGCTAGACAAGCCTCCCTCGAGACCTCCGCTTCTCCTTCATCAAGAAGCTTAACCAAGGGACCAATAATCCTTGTCTCCGTAGCCCGAAATGTCCTTGCTAAATTCCCAACAGATTTGATGCAAAATATCAGAAGGCCTGAATCAACCTTCTCAATTATCCTCAGGAGCTGATCGATAACTGCTTGGCAAGCGTGTGAATTAGGCTTAAATGCTGATCTTCTCAAGTCAGTGTTTTTCTCTGCCACCGCCGTGATCTCCATCAATGCCATGGCAGAGTTGTATTGAACCTCATCACACCCTTTTTCTAAAAGGACCGCGAAACACAGGAGTGCTCTCGATTCAGTTATGCTGCGACAGATTGAGGAGTTTCCTTTGGCCAAATGCCAGAGTGCCCTTGCAGCCATTGCTTTCATGTTGGCCTTGGTGGCAGGATCTTCATGCTCTCTCCCCTTGAGATTTCCAGCAGAAAGCGAATGATTTGGATGACTATTTTGCTTCACACTGTTGCCGCTATTGCTTTTTGGGACATTATTATGAGGTGCGCCATTGATATTCGCACCTTGTCCTTGGTTTGTCAGTTTATAGGCGGCATTCAACGCCATGGTATTGGTAACCACATTGTGCAACTGACTTGTAACCTCATTATCCATAAAATGAGCAATATGACTATGATAATCGTCAATTGATGGCTTAGCTACAGAAGAATTGTTACTCGAAACAGCAACTGCATGGATCGAGGTTCCCTTTTGGCTGGTAACTGCATACTTACTGTGTTCCTGAACTGTCTCAAAAGCAAGATGACCAACCAACAACCGAATTATATTATGCTGCGCAAACAGATCTTGACACTTTGGATAATTCCCTGCAAGTTCTGAAACAGCCCAAGCCACCATAGCCTGAACTTTCATGGGACCTTCTTTCAATATTTTCCCAAACACCGAACAAACTCCTGCAAGAATCATGTGATCAACGCTTTCTGGGTCACGCCCCAATAGCCCAACAGCTCTAGCAGCGTTCTCTTGACCTTCCATCTTCCCCTCCTTAATCAACTTCAACAAAGGAGGCACGCCGCCTTCTTCAATAATCAATTTACCATACCGATCATTGCCTCTCGCAAGCGAAACAAGCGAAGCTGCAGCATCAGATCTATCCTCAAGCGACCCAGTATAGAGGATCGCAATCTGTTCCCATATCAAACAAAGGATCGGCTCATTAGCCGCTATAGGAGGCAACCCCAGATACTCATCGCCACGATCATCGGCGGACGCTGATACACGCAAAAGCCACGACACATCACCGATGGAGTTCTCCAACTGAGAAGACATTTTACGGAACTGGGCAGTTGGGATAATGGTGAAAACTCGCTTCATGATACCATTAGCGCGACACTTGAGCACAAGGGCATGAGCTTTTTGGAGGACTTGTTCAGTGTCCTCGGTGATACGGCGAGCGGGTCGCTCGTAAAGGTCGGAGCTGGCTCGCGCAGCTTGTCGGAGTAAAGCAGCGAGCCTTTCTGTCTTGGATTTGAGCTCATGACACTCTTGTTTAACCGAGCTCGCTTCATCAGCAACTTTGATAACCAGGTCCGCCAACTGAATCGGTTTTGCCAAGATTTGTTTCACCAAGTCCGCCATGGCGGACCAGTACCCAGGTCAAAATTTCTCAAAGAGATCGATTCCTTGATCCAAAAACCAATAAAAGTTCAAACCTTTAATAAAGAAAGCCACAAAGAAATAGGGAGAGACGAGTTACAGTTCTTGATGGGCTTGATTGGCGGTGACAATTGAAGGGCAAGATCAAAAGAGAAATGTGAAGAAATGAGCCAGAAATGCGGTTGATTCTCTACTGCAATCAACAAGGCGGAGTAATCATGAGAACTTTAGTGTGACTTGAAGTTGGATTAAGGGACAGAGAGATCTGAGTTGTTGGTTGGTTGCAACATATGCAGAACAAGTTGATCTGTCTGCCCAGGAGTCAAGAGTTTGAATAGTCTGAAAGTCTTCTGCTTTTCGTAGTCAAGCGGGGTTTACAAGGTCAAAGGCGTTCACACTCGTATCTTCTTATGCATAGCCATTTCTTTTTCTTCGACAATTCTGAACATGGCTGCAATCAATTATTATATACAATATGAATGTGGCACAAGAGCTATTGTCTTGAGGAACTCTTTTAAGTTTTGACTCACCTTTAGAGCAAAAATTGCAATTCGATTTTCTGTTCCTGTATGCATGAATATTCAATCAACTATAAACTTTAGGATGGTTGGATTTTATTTTGTGAAGAAGTTTAATTTGTCCACGAAAGTTCAAAACTTAAGTACGAGTGCTATTTCTTATAGTTTTTTTGCCCTTGGTTTGGTTGGACTAGAGGATCTTATCTGCTAAACCTCAACTAAGTAAATTAGTATTGTCTTCTTTAGTCGTCAGGCGCGAATCTTGTCACTTAAACCTATGACCTCAGGGTTTTGTTGCATTTAAGTGCACGCCTCTCACTACTGAGCTAACCCTGAGGTCACAGGTTCAAGCGACAAAATTTGCGCCTGGTGATTAAAGGGGACAATACTAATTTGCTTGATTAAGATTTAGCAGACAAGATCCTCTAGCTCAACCAAACCAATAAGAAAAGGAGGGATGGCATGTGTGAAGCAGAATACTTGCGTACAAGGCTTTCCAATCTGGAAGGTTTTTCTGAATCTTCGAAAGTTGGTATTTTACAATACCCCCTTCTTAATCTCCCACGAATATATAATTTTTAACAAACGCTACGTCCATTGGTTCATAGACACAACAATGGAAAAATGTTGATACAATCCTTTTTCTCTTTCACCGTTATTTCCATTTTTCTAGTTGTTCTCTCATTTCTTTTGATCAACCATATATATTTGTAGATCTCTTACAAGTTGTAAGTGACACCGCACGTTATAAAATTTCAGTCCAGGTCTTCTTAAAGACCAATTTGTTAGGAAAATAAGATGATAAACTGATATATTCTAAAGTTTTATTTGGATTGGTTTGAACAAGATTTAACATTTAATTTATTTTTTCATCTTTATTTGTACCGATTTATTTTAAACAGTTATTAGATTTTATAACAATAAAAATCTCACTTAAATATAAAATCTGAGGAGGTCTAATAATACACAATCTTACCTTTAATTAATAGATAGGTTATTTTCAAAGAGAATAAATCTATTGATTGTTCTTTGAGTAGAGAATGATACTTAAGCGATATCTTAATTCATCAAAAAGAGATAAAGAAGAAAAATTATAGAAAATAAAAGGATTTGAAAAAGGATCGTGGCACAGAAACAAAAGGAAATCAAATTAAAAAGCATAAGTAGTTAAAAAGAATAACAAACTGATCCAGGTAGACATGATCTTAATAAAAAAAACTGTTAGCAAGAGTAAAAAAAAAGTGAGATAATTATATAGAAAATTATTTTAAATCAATAAAAATAAACGTCATAATATTTGATAAATTTGCACTAAATAACTAGTAAACATATAAGAACTTAGAACAATAAATAATATTACCAATTATAAAATTATAAAATAATATTAAAAAGTTGTTCATTCTACTTTTGTTTTTTATGTTATAGTTTTATAACAATATGCTTGAATTTTAATATCAATTGGTTAACTACCAAAAAAATTTCAAATTTTCGTTAAATTTTTAATTATAACTCAAAATTTAAAAAGTAGCAATAAAATACTCCAACTTTCAATTGTTTTCAATTCTGACCCGACGTTAATCTCATCGTTATCTTATCAGACATAACACTATCACGTGTCACCAAACCCCCACTAATTAGACATGTAACCGTCATTAAGAGGAGGATGCCTAATTAGCGAAACGACATTGTTTCTTGGCCTTAGAAAACGACATCATTTCGCTTATTATCAAATGCCACTCTCTTCTCCTCTGTTGATAGCCCCAAAAGTCTATAACAAAAATCCCTAATCTCTTTTCTGTTGATAACTCCAAAAATACGAAACTAAAATCCCTAATCATCCGTGGGTGCTCTTCTATCGCAAAGTGAATTGCTCCATCAAACCAACAAATTTTCTTTCGTGAGTGAGTGCTTCAAAAGAGAGTGGTTTTGTCGTTGGGAAAAAAACTAAAAGTTTGTGAAATTGTAACTTTAGATTTTGGAGAAAGCTTGTTCTTCGTTAATCTCAGACCCTAAATCTATAATTTCTTCTTCTCTCACTCTCACACTATTGTTCTCTCAAACCTAAATCTCTAATTTCTTATCATGCACTCTCACTTCACACCCTCATTCACAACAAGTCAATTTCGATCTTTTCTTTCTTTTCGGAATTTTAATTCCAATGTTCTTTCATTTCCCCGACTTTAGGTTATTTTGATTTTTCCATCATCTTAAGATACTTGATGACGTGGAATTGTGCCGTTGATTGCCATGTCTTATGGGGCTGCTACAGAGAAGCAGTTGACATGTTATTGCTGATGTTAAATTTTCGCATGGAACCTGATGAAACAACATTTGTTTTAGTCTTATCTGCATGTTCTACAATGGGGGCATTAAACGTTAGGAGATGGGTTTATTTTAGATTAGACATACTAGCTTTGTTCTTGATTCACTATTTATGAAACGGTATGATGTTGTATTAGGGTTTCAGTAGGTGAGGGTACTTTGTTTATAAAGGTATATTTCTGGTGCCTATATACCCATGGAATATAGTTTATAGGTGTCGTAATGATGTGGCCTCTCTTCACCATTTTTGGACATTTAATTCTTTATTGGGTGAATTTATGAAAAGAAATCATAGTGGTGCTACATTTAATGTAGTAATTAAATATTTGTATGATGATATTATAACAAGATATAAAGAAATATGGCCAGAAATACAGTATATGTAGCTTTTGTTGGGTATGCACCTGATATATATTTGACATAGGAAGAGTGTGAAGTGTTGTTTATTATTCTTTTGATAGTGTAGCAAAAGCTGGAAGGATATATTGTAGCGCCCCCTCACCGTAGGGTACACATCGGGACGCCCGAAGGTCGCTCCGATACGTATCCCACGATCAAGGTGCACTACCAGAAAATCCGACTGTTAATCTACATAGCATCGCAGTAAATAAAACCATAATATATCAGAAATCATTAAATTTAAAATCCAAAATGATCAAGATACAGTCATCCAATATCAGAATAGACAAGTCTATCAGTCCCCTAAACAAA
>JANITW010000236.1:15952559-15974038 GCA_027564335.1 Erythroxylum williamsii | reverse complement strand
GAAAAATCATGAATGCATGTACCTATGAATATATGCATATGCAAGAAACCTGTTCCTCTATAATCAGAGGCCAGTAACATGCTCAATCAGTGAATGCAATGAAACATATCAGTCTGACCCAATATTACCATAATACCCTTACTAACAGTAACGGGATGTTACATATATTCTCAATTTTGTGAAGAGAAAGCATTATATTCAACAGTAAAATAAATGTAATACATATTATTTATGATATGTGATAATTTAATTGGATTCAAATATAATTAATATTGATATTTCTATATATAATAAAGATTTTGAATATTGATTGCCCCAATTGTAATGCTTTGATGAAGTTATAGATTTCAAATGCTAAGTCTAACATTGGTTAACATTTTTATTAATATGTTGATACAAAAGTAAGTAATTCAATTATTGTTTATAGAAATGTCAATCATATAAATTAATGTTAATCAATATTCAAATTGAAAGTCTCTTGTAAGTACTTGGTATTTTTGAAAGACATAAAAGTTTGTTTTTGTCGTAAAATATGTCAACCAAATTTTGCGCATTAGGGTAAGAGTCTTGTTTAGAAGATGTGTTGTTATTCGCAAGAAGTAAGTATATGTAAAAATTTAGGTGCATTATGCAAATTTATGATAATAATATTTGTATTTATATCTTTATTTTGTAGGTACCATGCGATTTCATAGCTTAGTCATCAGACATAAGTATAAAAAAATGGAGACATAGTAATAGATAGAAGAGCAAATGTAATTATTATGTTTATTAGGAGTCTTTTGTCTTTTATTCAATAACCTACCACTTTAAGATTCAATTGTAAGATTTTGATGTTATTAAGGAAACTAAAATTATTATAATGTTATGCATTTCAGAACTAACTGTAATTAATCCAAGTTGGGTTTCAATTACAAATCAAAAGGAGTTGGGAATGTGCCAAATCTATCTCTCAATTGCAACTCAATATATATAAGAAACTGTCATAGATATGCCTTCAAGCTTGTCTTTTTAAAATAATGAAATCAAATGTAGAAAATGCATGTAAAATTTTGATAGTGCTAATCTAGAAGGCCGTTAACCCTACAATTTCCTTACCCCATATGAAACTTTTTGTTAGATTTTGTGATTGTTTAACAACTCAATCGAACTCAAATCTTGGGAAGCCAAAATTAATAATAAAGAAACTACAATAACTATAAATCGTATCAGTAACAGACTTCAGCCTAAGACCTGTCTTATCAAACATGTTGAAACTCACAGATTAATACTAGAAATTGAAATACATACAGACATAGATAATGGAATACTTGTACTTTAATACGTTCAACATATGAAAATGGCAAAAAATCTCTTCCCACAACTCAAAGGGGAGTAACTAATGGGAAAAAAACAACAATCATGCATAATAACAATAAAATCGATATCATTTTTGAAATTACAAAGTTAAAACAAGCAAATAAATAGGTAACAAACATTGACATAATTTTGGAAACTAAACCAATATCCAAAAATACTAAAAATCTGTAATACAGTCTGGTTAGCATTACTCTAACTACTTGGTGCAGCTCTTTTAGCTACAAGCACCATCTCCATATGCATAAACCGGCTCCAACAACTCCACATGTATAATCTAACTCCAGCTCCACAGGTGCTAGTGTACAATCACTCACACCATCTATAAATGTCCTTGTTATGTTTTAGGCTTAAATCAATCAAGCTCCTAATGGACTAATATAAAAATTTGTAAAACATAGACATTTCACTATGTCCTTTATCTTCGGAAATCCCTTTTAGAACTAGCATGCTTAGTTTATCAACACCCATATCCTTTTTTCTTTTAATCTTACCTTCAACATATTTATTTTCTTGCCTTTCCAACTCTCTACCATAATGAAATTCAAAATTTACCAACATCTGCAAAGGGAAAGTGAGATTAAATACAAAATGATAAATATTCCAACAACTAAGATGAGCAATAACTAAGAAGAAAAAAAGAAGCAACAACTAAGATGAGCAATTATATTCTTTCTATTAAAAGCAATATAATATACAAGAAACCATTAAGCTTACATATACATAGAAAAACTTCCTGCTTAGCTCTTCTGACATATATAGTTCACCCACTTTTTCAGTTGCAAGGAGATAAGTGAAAGGTCAATATGATTAAATCAGTATAATACAATCATTACATCATAATAATACACTCACATTTACAGAAGCAAGGAGCTTTATAAAAAGCGGGTACTACATCATAATAATAGAAACTGAAATGGTTAAACTTAGGCACTAGAAACATACCTTTACAAATTTCCTAAAGCTTTTTCATAATACTTCACCACTTAGCATGCCTAACCTACTAAAACCATCATAAGTAAGTCATTCTGAGGTGTACAAATCAAAAAAAGAATGTTTCCACATCAACAAATAAGAAACTAAACTCAAAATTTTTAGAGAAACAATGGTATTCAAACAGGGTAACAAGCAATAAAAGCAACCGACATATACCCCATCACCAACTTCACTTAACAGGCAACGCTTTATTCTCAAGCCAAGATGAAAGGGAATTAAGGTGAACTTATACAGCTTTTAGATAAGCCTCCCAATATAGTTTATGTTTGGGTAGTGGGGAAAGAACAATGATGGTGTCAACATAAGAACTGCATCAATAATTCCTTCAATTGTAAATGCAAACTAAGTTACTTATTGCTTCAAACCAATTATTTGAAGAAAAAAGAAAAATTATAAATATTCACTTTTCAAAATTACCTTATATTGATAGTTTATTTATCAGCTAGCATATCCCATTTATGCAATTTATTTTCTTGATAGATCCACATAATCTATTCCTTTAAGCCTTTAACCAATTGATGTGTCACAGGTTGAATTTTGTTAAACCTTGGGGTTAATTGGATAAATATATAATATATGTTAATTCAACCTACGAACTAATAATATTGTTAACTCTTACGTAATATGTTATAGAGAGTTAACTTGATATCCTCTATCAACTAATATGTTACGCAATGTATTGATAGTTTATTTATCAAACCTCTCATGTTCTAGATTTGAATTACACTAGTAACTTCTTGTCTTTTAAAACTTCTTCCTTATTCTATTAAATAAGCTTTATTGGATGTTCTCCTTTACAATGGTTTCTTAATATAAATGAATCATATCTCAATATCTCACAATAATTGTATTGAAAATTTGAAATATAGTTATTTATACGTTTAAATTAATTAAGATTAGTGATAAATTGATAACAATCAGCTTAATAGTCTCTTTACAATCAATTTGAAAATTTAAAATACAACTATTTTTTCAAACACTCACAAACTCCTCTCAAAAAAGCTACTGTCTTTCTTCCTGAAATTGTTAGGACACGTAAATTAAGGGAAAATTTTTTATGGAAACACAATGTCATTTGGGAGCAGAACATTTTCATATCATTGCATAAATAAACGAATATCAAATTCCAATTTCAAACTCTAGTACATAATAATTCTTATTGATTAAAGTATCTTCCTAATAGTTTTGACTCCTGATCTTTAAGAAAGAAACGTAGCCGTTGCACATATTGACTTTTAAACAACATTCGAGATATATCTTCTGCTCGTTTGTTACTTTTGTAGTATTTTGAAAATTTACTACGTCTATTAACATATATATTGGTTTATGCTGAATAACCAATCGATTAACTGTAATTTAGTGATAAAATAATTAAAGATATTATTTATTTTATACATTGTAAAATGTATATGATAAAATATATGAGATAATTATATATTGCAAATAAAATTATGATGAGATTATAATTATGAAATTCATATTATATTTATATATTATCTCTAAATTGTTAATAATCATTGTTTTATTAAGGCTGAACATTAATAAAATGTAAAAAGACTAGTATACATTATGTTTTTCCTTAATAAAGGAAGTAATCAATTTCATAGATTAAATTATAAAGATACTAAAATAAAAGTGTGAGCACTTGTTAGATAACAAGTTTATTAAACTAACACCACATGAGAATTCCATTTGAAACATTACTTATATGTTTATGGAAATTCTCATTATGATGATTGTATAAGTGATCCTTTGAATTAAGGTCTCTAAAGTTATCTTATATAGGGATTACTATATTTTGATACTACTTATAACATATTCTAATCATAGATAGTTCAATTGGTAATCATTAGATGTAACATAAATTATATGGTGGTAGTTAGTGATCAAGATATGATTCATTATCCTAAAATAATGAGGGAAAATGTTCTATTGTTCTTAATTAATGTTTATTCAGAAAATCTTTGTTCAAGGTGAAATGACACTTTGTAAATGGTTTATTAATGTCAATAATTGAATCAATAGCTATTGATGGAGAATTAATATGTTTGGACTCAAAATAGAGTAGATATTTATTTCATGCTTTATGTTTAATCAGAATATTGTATGTAGAAAGGATTGAATTATAAGAAAATATCATAGACAAAAAAGTTAGTCAAGACCACTTTGACATTCCTAAATATCTAAATAGTCATGATGTGTTTCTTAGCGTCAATATTGATCCATGAATATAAATTATTTAATTAAATAATTAAAGATAAATTAAATAAGTTTAATTTATTTAATTATAAATATAAATTAGGGTTATAATTTGTATCCATTTTCAACATATTGAGAACTTAATAGGTCTCATATAGAGAACATGTTAAAAAGGGCAAAGATATTTTAATCAAGTTGGACTTGATTGTAAAGTTTCAGAAACTTTGTATTTAAATATGAGATATTTAATGAATAAGGACCAATATAAGATATTGGATCTTATTTAGACATAATTGATATTTAATTATAATTATTTTTAATTATAATTAAAGTTTAATTGAAATTATAATTTAATTTCAATTACATTACTAAAATGTCTAAAACTTATTATAAATAAGCTTAAGCTCTAATGGAGCTAACACTTCTTGCTTAACTCTTTTTGTAAGAGTTATAGATTTCTTTCAATCTGTTCTATAGATATCGTTAGAGGCCAGATACTTATGCGACTACAGTAGTTAAGATAGACCGATTTCAAATACAGTTCAAGGGATATGACAACAAAAGGATGGAGATTCGGAGTAATATATGAAATAAGATTAACGTTTTATGATGATTTATTGTCTCAATTTTTCAATTATACACACAAACACACACACACACACACACACACACACACACACACATATTAAACCTAAGTTTATAACCTCTAAAATTATGCTTTAAATGATTCTTGTAGTTACATCGTAATATTTTCTTTTTTAAGAATATAACAAGCTCTCATCCTTTGTATAGTATAAATTACAATTTTTTTCTATATTTTATATTTACTAACATGGTATCAAAGCAACATTAAAATATTTTGATTTTCTTCTATTCATCTCCTTATATGTATTTTTTTGGGGGTTGGCTTGTTCTTCCTTATGTATTTCTCATCTCTCCTTCACCATTAGAATTTTTCTATCCCTTTCGACACTCTTAAACATTAATCTAAGAATACCATCGATTTCCCATTTTTAGGCAATTCAAATCTCACTCGTTAGAATCTCCTTGGTTTTCAAGTGAGCCCTCACACATAAGTCAAAAGCTGATGCTCCTTTTGGTTAGCTTCTTTAGGTTGAATTGTTTTGATTTTTTTAACCAACCCAATTCAATGATATCTATACCTTTCTTTAAATTTTCCGAATAAGGGTTTTTGTGCCTCTAAAATTCATTTTTGCAGTCAATTTTTCTAAAATCTACCTCTAACTTTAACTTTAAAGCTTGGTTTTTAATTTACTGTACTAGTTTATTCATTTTCTGAACCTTAATGGCTTTCAAAAAATATCTTTATGGCCCTTAATCTGTCTTGCAACCTATCAATGTCATTTTTAATGGCACTAACTATGATTTGTAGTCATAAGAGATGAGTGGCTTTTTGAAAGGCTTTCTTCTTTGATGTTATATGACTAATGAAATTCTCAAACCCTTCAAAACTACTGATAAGGATAAAATCGAATATTTGGAATAGCTAAGGCAATGAGGTTGTAAAAATAATCATATTTTGTCATCATTCCACAATTTATGTCTTCTCGGAATTAAGGGATAATTTAGTTGTTTTGATATTGCACACGAGGTATGGAAATTATTACAAACTAAATATTCTATTTATAATGATATGCATCAATTTCATCTATCATAGCCTTCATCTCAATTATCAACAACTAATCAACTAATCAGGCCGTACATAGTTATATATCTAAACTTTAGACGCTTTGGGATTAGCTAGCAAATTATGATCAGGCTTAAATTCTACCTTTACTATTATTTACATGGGAATTTGTGATTGCCAACATGTTTGGCATATTTTTTGTGACTTTCAAATTTAGATATAAGGTGTCAATGCATCTTTACTCCATCATTATCCCCAACCTAAACTAGATGTTATGATTTCAGAATTGTTATCTGAAGGAACTCCTCTCAACACCTTAAAAATTGAGCGTTCATTACGACTAACATATTCTATATTAGTCACTCCTTTAGTTTATTTTAGGTACATCTTCTTTATGGTTTTTTGACTCCATTTGTTGTAATTATATGATATCTGATTCTTCCTTATTTTCTTCTACGACTATTCTTACAGCTCCTCTAATTATTCACACTATTGAAAGCTTTATTTTATCTTTTATTAAAATATGCACTATTTTTACATCTAAGTTAACATTACCTAATAAATTTCTTGTTCCCAAGCTATCTTTAAATCTTGCTTATATTGGTCAATTATGTGAACTTCATATTGATATATATTTTCCAAGTTGTATTATGCTCTATAGATGGGGGAATTCTTTAGGACAGATATGAAGTTGGTCTACTATTTCAATTGAATTCTCTTTATCTTCTAACTAAGATTATTATTACTACTTTTTCTTCTAGTTTATGTCATTCTCATTTGGGTCATACTTTTAGTTCTATACTTAGTTCTCTAATTTCAAATGGTTGTTTGGATCATATAAAAAATGAGCGGTTTGAATGTGTTTTTTATTAGTTATCTAAACATCATGCATTCCCTTTTAATAATAATATTTCATTTTCCTCTTCTCCTTTTCATTCAATTCATTTTGATATTCGGGCACTTGCTAGTAATTTTATAATGGGTCGTTATTTTGTAATTTTTATGGACAATTTTTTTCTATATATATAGATTTATGTATAGAAAATAGATCTAAGTTAGCTAAATATATATTCAATTTGCTCATATAATTAAAACTCATATTTCTTATTAAAATTCTTCAAACAAATAACGTCATGGAATACAAAAACTCTAAATTATCTCAATTTTCAATTCAAAATAGGTTAATTATTCAACATTCCTATCTAGGCATATTTAAACACAAATCTTAGATAACATTGTTTCTTATCTCCTCTACATATCCTGAGTCATTTTGGAAGGAAGTTGCTCTTACTAATTTTTATATAATTAACCAAATATCTTCCTCTACTATCATAAATATTTTTGCTTTCTAACATTTATATGGGCGTGTACCTAATTATCAGTCTCATCATGTCTTTGGCAGTGCGTGTTTTATTCATCTTTAGCCTCATGAACATGCAAAATTAGAGCTAATGCCATATTAGGCTGCTGCTTGGGATACATTATATAACATAAGGGTTATTGATGTTGGAGTCTAGTTTCATATCTTAAGATTCCTTTTCATATTACCTTTTGGGGACATATAATGTTTTCCACCATATTGGGATTTTAGGTTCAAACTATTCCTTCTTTATATTAACATATCTATCTATTCTTTTCCTTATGATTTGTTTATAGGAACCTTTAGGTAAGATAATATTGCCATCTCTTTGTCTTCTCCAAGTGACTCCTTAATGTCTATGGATTTTAGTAACTCCCATCCTCTAGTTGTCATCTTACATTCTGCCACTAAAAATTCTTTTGTTATTCCTTCCTCTTCTCATCATAATACTCATATAACCTAATGTTGCCCTTTGTGATTATCATTGTTATAATGCTATTGTTTCTTCATACGAACCTCACACTTATCATGAGGTTAGTAATAACCTTATGTGGCAGTAAGCTACGAAAGAAGAACTGTAAGCTCTCACACTCTTGGGATTTAGTAGATTTACCACTAAATAATTCTACTGTTGGCTGTAAATGAGTTTACAAAATTGAAACTCAGGTAATGGTTCTGTGGAATGTTACAAGGCTCAATTGATTATTAAAAGATTCACACAAGAACATGACATTGACTATATAAATATATTTGCTTCTGTAGCTTGTATCACCTTTTTTCACAGTCCTTTTGTTACTGCTACTATCAAATAGCAGTAGTTATTTTAGATGGTGATTAAAAATAAAATTTCTTGATGGGGATCTTTTTGAGGAAGTCTATATGCAACTATCTCCTAGATATGATCATCTCTTCATAAAATTTATCTTTAGAAAGCTCTTTATAGTCTAAAACAAGCTCTTCAAGCTAAGTTTACCGAATATAGCTTGATTATTAGGATATTGATTTTGATTTAAGTCCCCATGTTCAAGTAGTATTTCTTTGATAGACTAAGAAAGGTTTCATTCTCTTACTTCTTTATGTAGATGACGTGATCATCACTAGTGGTAACTTACAAATCATCAATGACTTACAAAGATTAAATAGTTTAAATTGGAAGATATTAGGCATTTAAGCTATTTTCTTGGTCTTAAGGTATCATCTGACTCCGTAGGATGTTATTTGTCTCGAGAAAAATATGTTACATATCTCCTTTCTCAAGCTAGTCTTATTAGTGATAAGATAGCTAGTACTTCCATTGAGCCAAATGCCCATTTTTCTCCCATCGAGAACACTTCTTCCAACGATGGTATTCTTATTGTTAATTAGTTAGCAATCTTGTTTATCTTAATGTCACTCGTCCTAATATAGCTTATGTCATTTATGTGGCCCACCAGTTCATGTCGACTTCTCAGACCACTCATTTTGTAGCAATGTTTTGTATTTTTCATTATGTTAAAGGTACTCTGTTTCATGGTCTCCATTTTTCTAGTTCATCCATATCAGACTTGAAAGCATGTTCTAATGCTAAATTGGGTTGAAAATCCTATTTATCGATGATCTATCATTAGATATTAATTTTAGTAATTCCATAATATCCTAGTGGAGTTAGAAGCAAACATTGTTTTCTCGTCTTTGCTCGAGATTTGAATATCAGGCTCCTAATGACACTTGAGCTACTCTGTCTTTGAAGGCTATTTAGTTATATAGGCATTAAGCAAGTTTCTCCCAGGCTCTTACAATGTGACAATCGAATATTACAAGTTATATTCTTTCTTTACATGTTACTCTATTGTACTCTATGAAAGGACACGATATAGAATACAGTATTCCTTTGTTTTACGTTTGGTCTTTTCTGCATGTACTAGATTCCTTTTACGAGGCAAAAATCAGAGAGAAAAGAGGTCTTTTTGGGATGTGTAAAGTGGGATAAATCCACGTTCGATCTGTTTGCTTTCCTGCGAGAAACAATATGATATTATGAATGAGATGCTTCCAGCTTATATAAGTTATTTCACATCTTCGTCAGCTCAGCATGCAATCAGCCAATCAGAACGTCAGATTGTACTCCCACTCTACCAAGAAGGAAGAGGTGGGAAGGAACGCTATCGGACGTTTTAAAGAAAGTTTTCACTTAACATATCATTTTATTTTGTCTATGACCATGTCTCTTCTTTGGAAGACAAACTTATGTTCAAAGCATCTCCTTTCGTAGAGTCACTAGAGAATCGTAAATAAAAACATACAAAAAAGATGCGGCAAGCTTGTTAGCCACTTAGCCTTCTTTTTACTGTTTAATCGAAATTGACAAGTCGACATAAGGGTTTCTGAAACATTTAGATAATTATTTCGTACTACCTGCAAGGACATGACAACTTGGGCTGCCTCCGTAGCGATACGACTTTCCTGGAAGCACACCGTGATTCGTTGTTGAATGCTGAAGATTCCTCAAACGTTACTTCGGAGGTGACAGACTCCCAAGGCCTAGGTTTCGTCTTTTTGTCCGTTCGCTTCTTTTCCTGTGAGATCAGATAATAAAGCTTAAATGAGTTTCAAAGATATTTTCTTTGTAGCTACAACAGTTATTTGTAGCTACAACAGTTTATATATTTAGTTAGTAGTAATGTATATTATGAAATGATTAGTAATGACACATTAAGATTCTGTGACTGAAGTTAAACTTTTGCTGTGCTCGTTTATAAATTGTAAGAATACTTACCTATCAGTTTCAAGAACAATCATCTAGTTGCACAGTTATTTCTAGCTATAAATTATTATCTAGTAGCTAATAATATCCATTATGCCTACCTTGTACTTCTAGTTCCTGTGCATGGTTAGGTTAACTTATTTCCGTAAATCAGTACATAAACTTTGAAAGGTGTCGTTCAAAGTTAGGGACAAACGTACTAGATCTTGAATCTGAACCAGTCCAAGGCATGGTGCTCATTTCTTGTCCATTTGTCCCTTTCGATACCATTTTGAAGTTAAAACTGCAGTGATTTTAAATACTGTGTGCTATATCGAGCGTGGTACGGAGATTAAGATAATCATTGCTTTTTTTTTTGTCTATAACTTTTAATTTACACCACATATCTTGGACATAACTAAAGTCGAACTTTAGTTGTTGATGATCACTTGGAGACGTATGGATCGTGATGTGAATATTTAGCATTCCAATATTCTCTTTCCCAGACCGGAATAGTGGATATGATGGCCAAGAATCCAGTGAAATTTCTAATGGGTCGAATTATTATTCTTTGGACCGGTTGTATTTTTGTCTAAGATTGTGTACATAATCATATATAGGAATTTACTATTAAAATTAGCTTGATTATGGGGACTAATTGTAGGATTAGATTACAGATTAAGATCCCATCTTGTATATAAATAAAAGCTATACAAAATAAAAATATGAAAAATATTTCCTTTCCTTGTATTTTTACATGGTTCCAAAGCAGAGGGTTTATATTAGAAGTTTTGAGTTTGACTCACTATTTATAGTGACTTTTGAGGTTCATCCTTAAGAGTCTCCAGTCACCGACCAATCTTTCAATGCTCATCGTCGACACCCAAAAGACCAGTTGTCAATAGCTCTGTGAGTGAGCCAAACGTGCCACTTGAAAGCGTGTGGAAGCGAATGTGTTAGTGTTGTACGTACCATCTTACAGATGATCCACCTACGGTTGGAATAAGAAGATAATGGTTAAAAGATGATGCTAGGTTATTTTTGCAAATTTGGAATTTGATAGATATTGAAGTGGTTAGTATGATTAATAATTGTGAGTATGTTAAGCAATTAAAAGATTATCTAGAGTTTTTATATTTAAGATAAGAGAATACTTCTCATATTTATGAAGTCTATAAAGAATTTTTATTTGACTGAACAACATGATCACTCTCTTCAAATCTATTTCATAAATTTTAAAAAGGTTTATGAAGAATTAAATGTCATGTTACTTTGTAGTTCTAATATCAAAGTACAACAAACTCATAAGAAGAAAATGACAATCATAAGTTATTTGGTAAGCCTCAATTGTCAATTTGATCCAGCGAAGTCCCAAATTCTCTCAAGTAAGAAAATCTCCTCTTTAAACTGGGTCTTTACTAGAGTACTCCATATAGAACATAGTGTTGTTATTGCTCCATCTATTTAGGCTTCAAGTGCTCTAGTCAGTCATAATAGTGGAAGATCATCCAATCAAAATCCAAACAAAGGAGGCAATACAGGGGTTTAGGATAAGAGGAACTAAGATACAGGAGGAGTTGTATATTGCTACTGTCATGAACTAAGTCATATTAAGCAAACTTATCTAAAGACGCAAAATAGGTCTTAGAAACCTAACTCCACTTGTGTTGCAACTATTTCTACCATTACACCTAGTATCTATTCAGAGTAAATAGTTTTGGTCTTCACAGATGAATTTGTTATGTCAATATCAAGAAGCATTAAAAAGCTCTTGTAATTCTTTCCTTGCTATAGTTGAGATAGGTAATTACAATGAGTGTCTTCTTTCATCCTCCAACACCTAGTGCGTCATTGATTATATTGCAAATAATCGCATGACATATAATCCAAATTTGCTTACCACCGTTAAATCCCACAATTCTCTTTCCACAATTATTTTAGCATATGGTTTTAAGTTTTATGTTCTTGGTTTTGGAATAGCCCATCTAACTTCTTTAATGTCCATATCATATGTTTTAGGGCTACTAGGTTTTTCATTTAATTTAACGTCCATTAGCAAGATTACTCAGGCTTTAAATTCTTGTATCTCATTTTTCCTTGATACTATCTTTTTCAGGATCTTATGATGAAGAAGATTATTGGTAGTAGACATGTAACAGGAGGTCTCCATATTTTGGATATTTTTTAGCGAGTGCCTATATGTATTGCTTGCTTTATAATCGTAACTCCTTTTCAAGCACAATATTGGTGAAACCATCCTTCTTTGATTGTATTAAAGAAATTTTGTTTGGAATTTCAAAATGTGTCGTCTCTAAATTGTCAATCATGTCAGTTTACAAAATATCATCGTGTACTTTCTAATCCTTAAGTCAATAAAAGAGCAAAGTTTCCTTTTAAATTAGTTTATTATAATGTTTGAGGTCTATATCCTATTGCATCCAAGACTGAGTTTTGTTACTTATTATCTTTGTTGATGAATTCTCTCAAATAACTTGGCTTTAATCAATGAAAAATCGCTAGGAGTTATTTTCCTATTTTATTGCCTTCTGTGTTGAAATCAAAACACAATTTAACATTTCTTTATATACTTTACAAAGTGATAACGACAAAGAATATCTTTCGGATTACTTTCAGACTTATACATTTAAAAATTGCATTCTTCACTAGCCATCTTATGTTAACACTCCATCACAAAATGTTGGTGCTGAAATGAAAAACAGGCATCTCTTTAAAACAGACAGTGTACTTTTGTTTAAAACATATGTCCTTAAATGCTTTAGGTTGATGCAATTTTAACAACCTATTATTTTATCAACCTTATGCCATCATCCATCCTTTATCATAAAATTCCTTAAACCTTTGTTCTCCATTAAACCTCATATTTTTTGGAGTACATTTTTTATTCTTGTTCTTCTTCCTCTAGTCACCAAATTAGATCCTAAGTTCGTTAAATATGTCTTTTGGGGGTATTCTAGTCTTTAAAAAGATATTAAAGTTGTTGCCCCAACCTTAGTAACTACCTTATGTTTTCTAACATTACATTTTTAATATATTACCTCTTCCAACACTTCTAGTAGTTAGAGGGAGATTAATGATTTATCAGTCTATTAAATCACCCACCAATCACCGAATGTTGCTTTGACACCTACGATTTTAGTGCACCTCCACCTATTCATTATATCTATTCTAGATGACGATATGTTCCTGATACACGTTTAGCACCAGATCCTTTTTTGACATCAGATCCCGCTGAGACTGAACTTGACATTCCAATTACTCTTTGTAAAGATAAATGCTAATGTACTTGCCCAATTTTAAGTTTTCTTTCTTATAATCATTTTTCATCTTCTTCTTACTCTTTTGTTGCCTCTCTTGACACTTTATCTCTTCCCAAAATTGTTCACAAGGCCTTATCTTATCTTGACTAGTAAGTGACAATGATAGAAGAAATCAATGCTCTAAATGCTAATGGTACTTAGAATTTAGTGGATTTACCTACAAAAAAAAGGTTATCAGATGTAAGTGAGTATTTTCCATTAAAGTCCATTCTTATAGCTCAGTAGATTATCTTAAAGCTTACCTTCTTGTTGAATGTTATCCTCAGACTTATGGTGTGGACTATTATGATACTTTCTCTCTTATAGCAAAGTTGAACTCATTTCGTTTGTTTATTTCTATAGTCATTACCTATTGTTGGCCTTTATATCAGTTAGACAAAAAAAAATGCGCTCTTATATGAAGACTTATCGGATAAGGTTTGAAGTAAATCACACGTTAATACAATGCTGAGAAAACGATACAAGAATGCACGAGAAGGGGGCGTTGAATTGTGTATTCCCCTTTTTGAAAAATCTTTCAAAAATGTTTGTTAGAAATAAAATTCTTTTACTGAATTTTCTATAGATTCTAATTAATCAAAAACTTTGAAAACTTGTTTACGAACTAAGTAATGATAAAACTTGAATCTAAAAGAGATAGAGTAAGAGTAGTTGACACAGCGATTTATCCTGGTTCACCCCAAACCGTGAACTACATCCAGTCCTCAGAGTTCTTTATGAGATTTTACTATCTCTTCAACTTTTACAAGTATTCTTTGCGAGCCTCTTCAGGCCTCTACAATCAGTATTCTTTCACACTTAGCCTCTGCAGGCTATCTATACTACTTTCTCACAGATAAGTATTTGAACACTTGTTACAGAAAAAAATAGCTCTCTGCTAATTTTGCACTGAATGCTTTTACGATCACGTAGATGTAATTCAACTAATTTTTCAATTGTTCAACTAACTTTGCAATCTTCGACCTCGACTTGTATTTATAGCCTTCGTCTCCAACTGCTTCTTGATTCTTGTTTCTTGAATCTTGCTTCTTGAATCTTTAACAGAAGCGGTTAATCAATTGAGTTCTGTAACTAACCCGAACTGACTCTTACGTCTGCTTCTCTATTCTTCTTCTGCGTCTGTTTTTCTATTCGCGTCTTCGTCTGTTTTACTATTTGCGTCTGCGTCTGTTTTTTTTTTCTTTTGCGTCTGCGTCTGCGTCTGCGTCTGCGTCTTATTTTGAGTTTGCGTCTGCTTTACTATTTGCTTCTGCGTCTGCTTTCGTCTGTGTTGCTTCGTTTGTGTTGCTTCGTCTGTGTTGTTTCATCTGTATTGTTTTTCTTTTTATTGTTCTCTTCGTTATACATCAAAATTATATCTAAGTAAAGTCATTTTGACTTAACAAGGTTTATATGGAGCAACCACCTGGGTTTGTTACTCATGGAAGCATAAGAAAATGTGTCATATTCAAAGATCTCTATATGGTTTGAAACATAATCATCATACCTAATTTAGCAAATTTAGATAAGCAGTTGAACAATTTAGAATGAGCAAGAGCAAGTCTGCTCACTCAGTTGTCTATAAACACTGTACATTTGACATTATCATTCTTGTTGTGTACTTAAATGATATTTTTATTATTGGCAGTGATGTATGGGAATTTCATCTTTGAAAATATTTCTTCATAACTAGTTTCAAATGAAGGATTTAAGAGTATTAAAGTACTTCTTGGGAATTGAGGTGACAAGAAATAAGAAAGGTATTTTTATCTCAAAGGAAATATGTGCTTGACTTGTTGCCCGAAACAGGGAAACAAAGGGCTAAACCATATAGTGTCTTTATGTCACCTAATTTGTAACTCACAAAAGATAGATATTTGTTTGAAGATCCTATGAAGTATATATAGAAGACTAGTTGGGAAATTGAACTATCTTACGATAACTCATCCTAATGTTGCTTATTCAATTGGCATTATGAGTCAATTTATGTCTTCTATGACAATTCATCACTGGTCTTGTTTAGAGTAGATTTTATGTTACTTAAAGGAGCTTCTAAATAAGGAATATTGTATAAAAACGTGGTCACACTCAAATAAAGTGCTTTTTAGATGCATATTGAGCAAGATCTAAGATTGAGAAAAAAATTCACCATAGGCTATTGTCATTTTGTTTAAGGAAAATTTATCTCATAGAAGAGTAAGAAATATAATGTTGCATCTCGCTCGAGTGTAGAATCGGAATACAGAGTTATGCCTTAATCTTCGTGTGAAATTATGTACATATATAAGCTATTGAATGAAATTGGTCTCACAGATTCAAAGCCAACAAGTGATAACCAAGTAACTCTTTATATAGCTTCTAATCCTATATTTTATAAAGAACTAAGCATATTGAGATTCATTGTCATTTTGTTTGTAAAAAGGTGCATCAAAACTTATTTTCTACAAGATATATAAAGACTAGAGAACAACTAAGAGACCTATTTACAAAAGCTTTAAATAGGACTCAAGTTGAATATCATTATAACAAGCTGGGCATGATTGATATCTATGCTCCAGTTTGAGGGCAAGTATTACAAATTATGTATATAATCATAGGGATTTATTGTTAAAATTAGATTGATCATAGGGATCAATTATATGATTAGATTATAGATTAATATCCCTTCTGTGTTTAGATTTTTGTCAAAAATGATTTAAAATTAGGTTTATTACTTTTTTTGGCTTTATTATTATAGGCCACATATTTCTGAGTTTAAATATTAAAATAGTTATTCATTATTGTTACTAAGATTATATTAGTGACCATGATAAAATTTGATAGTTGCTTTAGTAGTACATAATTTGATTTTGATAGTTAACTTATATATAGGCATGTTCGTTTTAGTTTTATATATCGCAATCATCGAATAACAAATATGAGTGTCATGACTTTCTATCCTTATTATTTTTTCATTTATTTTTAATAAATTTGTTATCAAAACACTTTTAAGAGAATGATTAGAAATAAAATACATAAGTTGAGTTAAATGCTAAAAAGGAAGTACAGTGACTAGCAATAATAATGCAATGAGTGCTATATAATCACTCGTTCTTATATTTAAAGGAGAAGGTTATGAATTTTAGAATTTTTTTCTAACAACTAAAATTAAAATTTTAAAATTTTGGGACTTGGTAAAATATGAGCATCCAAATTTTAATGAAGAAAGCAGATTATAAGAGAACAAGAAGAAAGATTATAAGATAATGGTGATCATTCATCAGTGTGTCTATGATAAGTCTTTTCATAAAATACAATGTTAACCACATCAAATCAAGCTTGGTCAATTTTAGAAAGGTAATTTCAAGGTAACTTAAAGGTTATTGTAATGTGATTACAATCACTCAACGTGACTTTGAAACCTTGATCATAAAAATTGGAGAATTAATTCTTAATTTTTTAATCAAAAGCAATGATAACTTTCTATCAGAAGGGATCCTACAAAAATAAAAATAATGACATGTCATTGTTTAGAAGGTACTCAGAGGCTTGACTCTAAAATTTGATCATGTAGTAACTGCCAAACAAGAATCTAAAGATTTGCTAATTCTTTTCAAGTTTATTAGTCCAGAGTTAATAAATCACTTTAAAAGAATGAAGAGAAGACATTACAAGTGAAGGACATTGCTAAAATTGGAAAAGGTGAATGTTTAATAAGTATATACTATGAAAGAGGAGGATTTTATGTTTTTAGTAATGGAAGAGACAAAGGTAGATATAGTGAGCAAAGAAACACCAAGAATTTCATTTAGTGTTGTCATTATAGGGGATATGAACATGTAAAGGTTGATTGCTAGTACATAAACCAAAATGTAAAATTTTCAATAGAGAATAAAGAAAGTAAGTTTTTATGGCTTATTTTAATCCTAACCATAAGTCAGGTGATTTGTGGTTTATAGTTAGAGCTATTCAAATCATATAATAAGTGTAAAATCTATATTTCAAGAGCTTAATGAGACATAAAAGATGAATATGCGACTTGTAAATGGAAAAAACACATGAAAATGAAAGGTACAGTGAGATTAAAAATTGCCATAGTAAACTTAGGTTTTTACATAATGTCCAATTTGTACCCAATTAAGATACAATCTATTTAGTGTTAGGAAACTAATGGCTATTGGATATTTTATATTATTTAAGGAAGATACTTATGCTATCAAAGATAAGCAATTAGGCCTAGTGATAATGAATGTCAAGATGACTCAAAATAAAAATGTGTCATTGGAAGTTTCAAAAATAGAAAGTTATATTCTTTCTACCGATGGAAAAATGATACAAAGATATGATATTTGCAATATGAGCATCTTAACATTAAGGGTATAAAATTGCTAAGCAATAAAGGTGTGGTTTTAGATGAAAATTAGATTTATTAATTTATGTGAAGGGTGTATATATGAAAATCAATCTAGAAAGTTATTTCTTGTTAGAAAAACTTAGAGAGCTTTAAAATGCCTTAAATTAATTCATGATTTTTATATGGGCTTATGTAAACAAAGTTATTTTATAAGAATCATTACTTCTTGCCTTTTACTAATGATTATAGTTAATAATTTGTACTTATTTTCTAGAAAACAAGTTAGAGAATTTTGCAAAGTTCAAACACTTTTAAGCTAAAGTGGAGAAACAAAGTAGATCTTACGTTAAAGTATTTCACACTGATAGGGGTGGAAATTTCTTGCCATTTAATCTTCTTTGTGAAGAACATGGTGTTTTTAAGGAGTTGACAACTCCTTACAATCCAAAAAAAAAAGTGTTACTAAGCAAATGATTTAAATTGTTATAGATGATAATAAGTAAGCTATAATAGATGAATTTTTAAGGTAGAAGCTAAAACAACATTTGTCTATTTATTGAATCTTTCTTTAACATGGGTTTTCATTAATCAAACTCCATTTAAAGCATTGCATGAAAAAAAAAACCCATATATGAGTCACCTAAGATATTTGCGTGCATTACTTATGCTTTTGTAAATTCTCAAGTTTGTTAAAAACTTAATGAAAAATTTGAAGATTTTTTATTTTCATTGGTTATTGTACTTAAGCCAATATAGATTATATAACCCTCAAAGTGGTAATATTTTGATAAGAAAGGATGTCTTATTTGATGAAAATGCAAGTTGGATTAGTGTACAAATGAAGAGAAAATGTAAGAACATGTTCATATAGTCAATGGAGTCTCCTTAAATTCAAATCAAGAGCTAACTTTAACAAACTCACCAACTGGTTCCTCTATTACATCATCAAATTCATTTCCTTTAGCATTGCCAAGCTCTCCATTTACACCTTAAAATTGAAACTCTTCATTCACCCTTGAAGATCCTTTAGAAGAGATACAATTAAAAATATATATAGATCTTTGACTAATATATATGTATCGTGTCAATTTGCTCTTATTGTTTCAAATCTTATAACCTATGAACAAGCAATTAAAAAAGGAGAATGATATATAATAATGGTGGAAGAATTGAAAATATTCGAAAGAATAGAACATAGAAGATGATGGACTTAATGGAAGGCAAAATAGCAATTGGTTTGAAGTGGGTATTTAAAATAAAATTTGATACATATTTAAACATACAAAATTTGAAAACATGACTTGTGACAAAAGGATATATACAACAACATGTTATTGACTTTGAAGACAACTTTTCTTTAATAGCTCATCTTGAAACTATGAGGAATATTCTATAATTGGATGTACAAATATAATTTTAATTTTATCAATTTATTGTCAAGTTAACTTTCTTAAACGAAGATTTACAAAAAGAAGCTTATGTAACTCAACCATAATATTTTTTTATAAAAGGAAAAAAAATACAAAAGTGTATAAGTTGAGAAAGGCATTGTATGAATTGAAGTAGGCTCCTTGGGTATGGTGCAACAAAATTAATCAATATTTCTAGCAAAATGAATTTAGATAAGTGTGACTGATCCCACTATGTATGTGAAGAAGGAACGTACAAATAAGTTCAATTATTATTATATTGATGACATTATTTGTACAAGATCTGCTAATTGTCTTGTGTATGAATTTAAGACACGTATGAAGAATGAGTTTGAAATGTTATATATGAATTTACTACATTATTTTCTTATCTAGTAAGCATAAGATGAGATTTTTATCTTATAGAAAAAAATATCCTAAGGATCTTCTCAATAAATTGTAAGTTTGTAGTTACATAGATGCATATTAATGAACAATTATGGGAGAAGATTGAGTATAGATGGCTAATGTTTACATAATTTATTTAATAATAAAGGATGAGGAGTTCAATTCCTAATTAAGACAAGTCAAATCCCAAAAGCCAATCCTTTGAAAGATTTGTTATTAAGGTAAAGACTCAAATACTTTATTTATACAATCACCTTCCTCCTCCTTATCTTTTTACTTTCAATATGGGAAATGGTTAGAGGACAAAGGTAATTGTATAAATAAAAAATTTTAATCTTTGCCTCACAAAATTTATAAAGAATTAGGCTTTTGAGTATGATTTGCTCCAATTAGTCATTGGAATATTTGATATTTCTCTAAAAAGGTTGGCCTTTTGGGTTTGACTCGAACAAAATGTGTTTTAGACCATTTAATATATTTCTAAAAGGGTTTGACTTTTAGGTTTAACCAATTTTGAATGGGCCTAACCTAGTCTAAATAGTCGTTATTCTAATTACAACCTGATTATGTCAGCCTAAAGCCCACTTAACCCTTAATTTTAGATCGAGTCTTTGAAGCCCAATCACACCTTAGATATGATCTTTAAAAACATTTTATACATGTTCGAGCCTCCTGGCCTATTATTATTCCTACTAATGCTAAAAGATTCAAAAGCTTAATTGCAGGCTTAATTTATCTAACCCACACTCGACTTAATATTACATTTTTTATTGTCGTAATTTTTAGATTTACGCAACATCCTTCAAAGGTTCATCTTGGAGCAACAAAGTGGATTTTGATTAGTTACATCATTAAAACTATGGATTATGGGATTTGGTACTTAACAGATTCTTATTTTAGATTATGTGGTTTCAAAGACAACTACTGGCCAAGTTCTTTTGATGATAAATGAAGTATTTCGATAAACATTTTAACTCTAAGATCAATAACAGTTACTTAGAAGTCAAAAAAGCAAGTCACATCAACATCGTCGTTCTTAGAAGTTGAGTATGTTACAGCTACTTCAACAAGTTGTCTAGCCATTTAGTTAAAAAGAATGTTAATCGGATTTCAAGAAGAGCAAGAGAGAATAATAGAGATATTTTTGCGAAAATAAAGCAACAATCACCGTAACAAAAAACTTAACATTCTATAGCAGAACGAAGTATATCTATATTTGTTTTCATTTTATTTCTTATTTGATTAAGAAAGAAGAGATAATTTTGAAGTATTGTAGCACCTGTAAAGAGCTGGCTAATCTATTAATGAAGTCTTTGTCGAAAGAGAAATTCTACTATTTTAATTTGGTGTTTAAAACTTTGAATCGTAGGGAAAGGTTAAAGAATGATTCAAAGTCTTATTTGTTCCTATTAAACTATTATTAAAATCCATAACTTTTTAATTTCACTAGTCAAATAATTAAAGTCTATATCTTTTTAATTTTTTAAACCTTTGTTAGTCTCTATGTTTTGTTTATTTTTGGTTTTCTTTTCAACAATTTTGGGATCTATATTTATTTCTCATTTTCTTTTCAACAATTTTGAGGTTTAGAAGATATTGAAAGGCTAATTAGAGCTTCTATGCTTACATTGTTAGTAGTGTGCCATAGGCCAAGGGATAGTTGTGATTCATGTATTAACATTATGACTTGTTAATAATATATTATGAGGTATTCCTTTCATATATGCATGT
>JANITW010000236.1:15666528-15713069 GCA_027564335.1 Erythroxylum williamsii | reverse complement strand
ACGACTAAATTAAAAAAACATAAAATTTCTTCAATATAAACTAATAATTGCTTATATATAAAAATAAATATAAAATATAAGACACTAGACTTATTATAGATTATATAATTAAATTTAAATGTACTCAATAAATATTTTAAAATTTATATATTTCGTATTAAAAATACATATTTGGAAAGTCATTAAATAACATTTGAAATTATATACACATTTGAAAAGTCATTAAGTAACATTTGAAATTAAATTTACTCATTATAAATGCATATTTTTATTTTGCATAATTCTTAGTTTTACATATATTTTGTAATTTTATAAAATTTAGAGGATATTGTTTTAGTTTTAAAAAATCATCGATATTTATACTGTACCGTATCGGTATCAAATCCACTACATTGTTCATGACATCGGATAGGATAGGAAATAGGGCAAGAAAGTAGGCTAGGCACTATAAATGATTTAGTGTAGTTTGTTGGAGTAATTTCTCACTTGTATGTTTGAATGATTTCAGAAGAGTGGAAAACACTCGAATGATTAGTATTTTTTGTAGTGCTCACAAAATCGGGCATTTCCAGCCTTTTTGGGATGTCTGGATCTGGAACAATCCAGAAAATTCCCTCAGGACTCCAATAGCGTAGGATGTAAACGATCTTCTGGTTCCCTTCCGTCTCTTTTAGATTTTCACCTTCCTCAGTGCCTCTACGCCTCGGGCTGTTTACTTCCGCTGTTAATTTTATTTTTGGTTTAATTAAACTAATCGATAAGTAATTTTGAAATAAATAAATATCAAATATATTAATTTATGGAATAATTTTCAATATCTTTATAAATAATAATATTAATTTCGATATGCATTAATTAATCAGTATTAATTTATAATTATAATAATCTAAAATATTTATTTAATTAATTTAAAAATTATTTATTATTAATAGTAAAATACGTTTATATTAACAATTATTAATCATTAGCATGTTTTTATTTTTTAAGGAAATGAAAATTACAAAAGAAATGTTTATCCTATATTCTTGTCGCGTCAAACACCGGCGGCTAACCTCCCAGCGACGTCGTATTTTCTGCAAACGTGGCAGTAATTGGTTGGCAAGTCTAGGGAGTACCAAGCGTGGAGGACACGAGCCCTGTCTGTACCTAATAGTGACATTCTAACACGTTTGTTTATATTTTACTAATCGATAGATAAAATAAATCCAAACAAAAATTGAAAGGATTGGATAGGGAAAAGGAGGTGGTGGCTCGTGGGAAGCACAATTCTGGGGGCGTTTATTGGTGATGACACAAAATCAGGTTTATCGAGGAAACAGCTAGTACCCACTCAACGCAAATCCAATCTTTAGTTTCCGTAGCTGATTTTTGATGTGAAATAGATATTTATACAGAGGTAAAAGAAGAAGAATTGGAGGAATATGGATCCGTGGAAGAAGGCAGCGAATGATTTTTCTCAACCTGTTCCGCCTCCTACTTCTCTTCAGAACTCTGCCCATGAGTCCAGGTCCTCTTTGATTCGTTCCTGTTGATTGACTTTCTTGATTACACGCGATTTCTCTGAGAAGTACTTGTTGACTCTGTTGATTTCCATTGTTTGTTTTCTATCATTGCGCACTTTTTGTCTGTTGGCGAGCTTTCTTGTTTTGGGTTGGTGGAATGGATTAAAGTTTGTGTCTTTTTTGGCTGTTATCTCCATTTGGTGGTTTTTAATGGAATTCTCTTCTCTTGTTTGATTATTGACTTTTACACTTGGTTAAAGTTCGTCAATTTATGGGTAAATCTTGATTTTGTTGGAGGTGTCCCCATTGCAGACAAAAACCTGAAGTAGAAGTTAAGGACCCGTTTGCTGCTAGGAAAGTTCAGAAAGCAGACAGGGAAAAGTTGAGGAGGGATAGGCTAAACGAGCAGTTTCAAGAGTTGGGCAACGCGCTAGGTATTTTTATTGATGTTGCTAACGTTCTCCGCAATATCTATTCCCAATCGGCTAACTGACAACGTAGTGTGATGCTTCTTGAATATTCTTTCTTCCTACTTAACCTGCATATTTGCGTATTGTCTGGTTGATAAAGAATTAACCGGTCGAGTAATGAAGTTCTTTGTTATCTAAATTTATTTAACGTTTGCTTTATCAAGCTGATGGATGTTATAGTTTTAGGTGTTTGTTTGCATATGAATTTGATTACGGAGATCCTATACCTAGGAAATGTTGTTTTGAATAATTGTATTCGACTCCTGACCTTTTAGATTTTTCGGTCTCTCTCTCTCTCTTTCCTTTTTTTTTTTTTGTTCTGAAGAACTTAAGGTTTAGCTTGCTTGTTGACACTCTCCAGCGACTCTGGTTGTCTTTGTAGAGAGAAATTTAATTGATTGGAAAAAATTGAAAACAAAAATTGTATGATTACACCATTGCATAGTTATACTTTTCTTGTGGTTCCAGACCCAGATAGACCCAAGAATGACAAGGCAACCATTTTAACAGACACAATTCAAACGCTGAAAGATCTCACAGCTGAAGTCAGTAGGCTAAAAGCCGAGTATACAGCACTGTCAGAAGAATCACGTGAGGTGATTACCTCTACACATATAGTGATTGTGATTCTGATGCTTTAGAGATTGTTGATGCGATTGCACAATTTGAATTCACAGGTAACGCAGGAAAAGAATGAACTCAGAGAAGAGAAAGCTTCTTTAAAATCTGACATTGAGAGTTTGAAGATTCAGTATCAACAAAGGTGTAGGATTATGTTCCCATGGGCTGCTGTTGATCATTCTCTTGTTATGACTTCACCCTATTCATATACAGTTCCTGTACCTGTGCCTCCGGGTACAATTCCAATGCACCCATCTATGCAGCCATTTCCTTTCTTTGGAAATCAGAATCCTGGTACCATGCCTGGTCCTTGTTCAACCTTTATCCCATACCGAACCCCTGCCAATCCCCTAAATGATCAACCTTCGGCCCAATATGCCTCTACTTCCCATGTTTCAAGCAGACAGGATTCTAAGAGTAAGTTAACTGATAATGAAAAATGCAGCAATATAAGAAGATGTGAGGATTCAAATGATGTAGCTACTGACCTTGAACTCAAAATACCTGGATCATCAGAAAGAAAAGGCAAGCAATCACGAAGCAAGGAAAGAAACGTCACTACTGTTAGTTCCTCGAGCAGGTTTTCATCATCTCAAGGTCTACAGGATAGCTCCTCTAACAGTGTAGGGGATGTGCCAAAAACCAATAGCTGAATTCGCTGATTCAGTGCCATTGACATTCTTAAATGGCTGGAAGAGAGCTGGTAGTTACTATGAGGAGCGATGAGTTTGAGCTTCATTTATGATGTGGCATCATTCATGACCATGTCGTAGATTGTGAAGGGATTTTTACTTCTCTGGTAAGAATTGTTTGCATTTGGGACAGACCCACGTTTTGGAGGCCACCATGATCTTGACCCTTGCACATGGGGAAGGCATCTGCAGCTGCCACTGCATTAAACTCATCAGCAAATGCTTCTTAAGCTTTTAGTGTCTGATCGTTATTGACGTAGTGGGTGCATGAACTCGGTGTTAATTGTCTGTTGTAAAGTGCTTGCATTTAGTTGGTAAAAGTAATTAACTTCAAATCGCCCTTTACAATTGACAAGTTATTTGATGTATTCATGTCCCAATTCACCTTAATCAATTCCTCAATGACTGGAAATACATTGGCAATATCTTTCACGAAGCCAGTAGCTGTAAGCGAAGAAACAATTGGTTTACTTTTGATTATTATAAATCAGTTATATAATCCACATATTTATATTTTAAAATAAAAAAGGACGAGTTTCACTAAAAGAAATCATTAAAGGAAATTAAAAAAAAAATGGTGAAGGATACTTCCAACTTGACCTTCCATTAAAATATTGATTTTTATTGTACGGAATGTACGTTTAGACTTACACCAATGGACTAATCTGTAACTGATCACTATCCACCAATTTGGGATTCAGAAAGAGGAGCTTGAAATAGCAATCACCACAGCAATTATGTCCTGGCTTTAAGACTTGTTTGTCCTTCAGAGGAAAAAACATGTTACGTACTCGTTTGTCTCAATCCTCAAAACTAAATCAAGGAACCCGGTTGAATACAAGGATTCTGGCGACTATGTGAACCAATGCTTGCCGTTCTTAAAAGTTTGCGGAATTCTGGAAGGCTTATTTTACCATCTTTATCAATGTCTGCCTCCTCAAGCAGTGGATCAATGGAACCTTTTAAGCCAATATGCTACAAAGTAAACATCAGTTAGATATTTGTCATGATTTTACTCTTTCTTTGGCTAGTAGAAGGCTCAAATATAGAAGCAGGAAGGGAACTACGACGCTGAATCTATGACAGACAGAGATCCTACTCACCATTCTAAGCTCCTCTGGGGTAATGTATCCATCTTTATCAAGATCAAATTTATCAAAGGTAGCTTGTGAACGTTGTTGCCACTTTTCAGAGTTATGTTCCTCCAATTGATGCACATGTAGGGCGGCCGCAACAAACTCAGAAAAATCAACAATTCCATCTGTGTTAATGTCAATCTGCATTGAATGGTAAAATAATAACCCAAGTGTTTTAGTAATTGCCGGAGCAACATTCATACTACATCAGAGCAAAACTTGTAACAAATTTTCTCTCCGGAAAATGAAAATAAAAATTATCACACAAGGATCTGTTATTCGACTGAAATTTCTCTCTAAAAGGGCATATACGGTAACCATGGCTAATGGGAAAGAAGACCCCCCACATCCATAGGGGATGGTCACTCCTCAACTATTTACTGCCTTATCACTTGGGGTACAACCAGAAACATAAGACCATTTCTCTATCCTTACCCGTCAGCTAATTACTGCCAAGACCGAAAACGAGTTAAAGGCTAAAAGATCATTTCTCTAACTTCAGAAAACGTATACTTGGAAAGAAAGCGTAAAATTCCTGCTTACCGCTTGAAGAATTTCAAGGACACGTGCATCTTTCATATTCCATGGAAGATCTTTTGCAAGAGCCTGAATTAAGTATTTCAAATTAACCAGGTCAAGAAAAGCTACATTTAGAAATGGAATTCATATCCAAGGACAAACATTAAAGGTTTCACGAGAAGAAGAGTACCTGTCTCATCTCTTCAAGACTAATTGCACCATTCTTATCCACATCAATTGCAGCAAACTGATCCTTTAGATCAGCCAGCTCCTCTTCATCAATGGTGCTAGCCAATGCCTGCCAGGTATCAACTATTTGTTACATAAAGGCCTAAACTACAATCAAGACAAAAAAAAGAAAAGGTAGGAAAGAAAAGAATAATAGAAGAAAATTTCTTCCAGCCATAAAAATCTAGCAAAATGGGACTTGGTATTACCCTTAGAGCAAACTGTTTCAAACGACTGTACTTCACAAATTGTCGCAAGTTGCTCAGGACGGATATGTCGATTGGGATCTCAGAGGCATTTCCTCCTTCTCTGACCCATGGATGTGCTGGAAATGTCAAAACCAGTAAGAACTTCACAATTCAAAAAGGAATGTATACGAAAGGTAAATTGTTTTAGAACCAACAACACATCTCTATATGCTAGAAAGAGACTTTTTGAACACATACATAGAGCTTGAGCAGCAGTAAGTCTGGCACTAGGATCCTTCACCAATAACTTCTTCACAAAATCTTTTGCACTGTTGCTTATGCTTGGCCATGGTTTACGGCGAAAATCAGGTTTTTTCCTTAGAACCTGCAAATATTAGACGTTAGAACATTGCATAACACATCTAACTATTAACAACGTCAAGAAGATAGAGCGGCAGGATAAAGTGGTGACGGTAGGGTCTGGATCAGGGTTGTATCATGTTGATTCGGACAAACAAGCCATGACCAGAAGCTCAGATTAACTCCAGCGTCTTGTTACAAAGAAAGAAGAATGTGGTGGAAGAAAGGTTGTTTTTAAGCATGCATATATGACAATAAATAGTGCTAGCACAAATAGGATTGTTTCAACAAGTCTTTTCTCCACATGGCACCGCCAAATACAACATTCACGAACCATGCTCTAAATCGAGGGAAATACACACCTCCTTAAATATACCATCCTCTGTTTTATCCCAAAAAGGGCGTCTCCCACAAAGTAAAATGTATGTAATGACACCAATGCTCCAGACATCTGACTGAGGCCCAGACTTGCGTCGTAATACTTCAGGGGCAACGTAGTAAGCACTACCAACAATATCTCGAAACTTCTTCCCTTCATTCGAATGGACAATAAAATAGAGGGAGTCAGATAGTTTGACCATAGAATCACAAGGCACTGAAGATTCTCAAATTTCAGAAAAAAAAAAATGGAGCCTTTCTGGCTTAGTCTACCACCAGTTTGCAACCGGCAGTCGAGTTATTAAATAAATCAACCTCTCATAACTGCATGTAGAGTTTCTTTTTTGGCTCTAATCTCGTACGTTGATCCCTTTCTAACAGCTTAATATATATTCACGAGATGGAAATTCTATTCACCTGGCTTTATAAAGTCTGACAAACCAAAATCTGTGGCCTTTAGGGCTGAGTCTTCCTTTGATGACTTAAACAGAAAGTTCTATAAGCAAGAAAAAATGATTTAAAGCTGTTAGAAGCAGGACCTTTTCTGATATATAAGCTAAGCTTGTTGAGTCCTAAAATCTTATGCATACCTCTGGTTTCATGTCACGGTGCACCAAACCATGTAAATGGCATTCTGCTGCCACTTTAAGCATCTGACGTACAACCACCGCTGCATCTTTCTCAGTATAACGGCTGTCCTTCCTGATAGAAAAAGACACGAGCATAATTATGAAGAATGAATACAGCAGAAATCCGATTTACGTCTAGAAGGAAAAATGCAGATAAAAAGGACTAGACATATAAATTTCTTACTTTGCCAGAATTCGATCCAATAATTCTCCACCCTCACACAACCTAGTAAAAATAGTTAAATACCACATTGTTAAAGAGGATTGCTCAAACAAATAAATGTAAGGAACACATGATGGAAAAAAGGCAATTACATGCAAATCTGATAACTAAGCATATCAGATTAGCGACAGAATTCCAGGAAAAGATATTAGTACTTACTCCATGACAATATATACATATGACTCATCCTCGAATGCATTGTAAAATTGAACCACATTCTCGTGGCCACCAAGTTCCTTCAATATCTCAACCTCCCGTTTGACATCCTCAACAGCAATAGGTAAAACCATCTACCACCAAAGTCAAGGATGGTTACAAAATAGAAATGAACCACCACCTAAACAAATTTCTCAGCACCATATATTTTTTCTGAGAGACGAAGAAATAGAAATTGTCTCCAACTTTGTTTTCACCTTAAGCAGTCACAACTTTGTCCAAGCTTTTGAACACTAAATCTGCTGCAGCTAAAAGTCATATAGTAGATTATAGGAGAAGCGAAAGTGATATCAACCTATCACTTAGCTCTTCAAAGCACCATGAAGCGCACTAAAGAGGGAGTAAATTAAAATAAAATTCACACAGAATAAGTATAAAGAGGGCAACTCTGACGACAAAAGGTTCTCTTCCGCCTATTTGTGCAATGTGCACCAATAAGCTCCATCCAACGCTACTTTCCCCTGAAGTGGGACACTGAAGATGCACATTTAAACACAGCACATATTAGACTTAGGAATGCATCCTAAGTTTGATTACAAGGATGAAACATCATATATCTAGAACGTCATCACTGCTGGCAACACGCATGCAATTAAGGCTTCTTGTCTCAAAACAATACCATGACACCAGCTTTAGATCAAGAAAACGATGTAATAAAGTATGATGTCGTTTGTCGAGTCAAGAGATATTATCAAACATCCTCCCGATCGTCATCAAGACAAACATAACAGATACCTAAAAAGACGGTTGATACACAAGATACCAATACTAGAAGTAAAACCGACAATTAAGGAAGGGAATCTTTCTATTTAAAAAGCTAAATACCTCATGAAGCTTGTGATGATATGCACGAGCAAGAATATTCAGAATCAAACCACCGTTAATAACAACATACCCATCAATTGAGCAAAAGCAAGCAAAACAAGTCCCCCTAGATTTCTCCAACATCCCATTAACCGGTAAATCATTTGAAAAACGTGGAAACTAACAAAATTTTAAAAAGTTTCATTAAAAAAAAAAAAGGCTCAACTCGGCAATACCGGGAAGAAAGAAATAAAAGTAAAAGAAAACGTCATTAGAATTTACCTTGTTTTTCTGAATCCTCTTGACTGCACGACGATCACCACTAGCCTGATCAACGGCGACAAAGGTGTAACCAAATTGCCCATGACCCAACAATTTCCCCATCTTGTACCGCTTATCGAAATCCTTCTCGTACCCAAAATTCGTTCTTTTGCCACATGGGATCGTCCCATTCTGAAGCTTCGAAGTCTGCTTTCCTTTTACTTTTAGCTGCTGCTGTTTTTGTTGTTGGTTCATGCGGGTCTTATTATCCTGGGGTAGACGTGAAGTTTCTGTCTTGTTAGTTGACGTTGGCAAAAACGTTGTTTGTTGAGGTTTGGTTCTTCCTTTCCGGTTAAGAAGAACGGAGAAGGCGGTCTTGTTGCCGACATCGCCGTTATCGTTTCCGGTGGAGTTCTGCTGCCGCTGATGGCGTTGGCGGTGGTGGTGCTTATTGGCGTTAGAAGTGACGGCTTTGATCGTGGAGATACAAGCACCCATATTAGTTGGTGAATCACACTTGGAAAAACGACAAAACCTTTGCCATTAAAAAAAAAAACAATATCTTCAAAGAATCCCCGAGAAATTTTGAATCATATAGATGGTGTTCTGGGAATATGATAGCGGACACACCCACTGGATTGGTTGGTTACAGAATTTAATGGAAATGACAGGAAAGGAAGGAGAAGACAGGTTCAAGAAAAGCAAAACTTAAAAAAAAAAAACAGAAAGGAAACAAAAAGGAAGGTGGCTGGTGGGTCAAATGTGATTATCTTTCTGTTTGTCCTTTTACTTTGAGTATGACTTCTCATACTTTTTTTATATCTAAATGTTATTTGATTTTGATTGGTTCTTTCTCAATTCCGAAGCGATACTTAGGCATGGGTCTATCAATGCACTAAACAACCTTATGCTTTATTGCTTTCCGACCTCTAAAGTGGACAGATAGGGCCTGCGATTGTCTGTGCCGTTTAAATTGCTCCATCGTCACAAATTTCAGTCACAAGTTTATAAATAAATAAATAGAACATGTTGAAATTTATGGCACAAAATAGGAATAAATTAAAAGGAACAGAAAATCTAATCTCCAAAGCTAGACCCAGATATACATTGACCTGTTTTTTCCGGTGTTACTGTAAGATTTAAAACTTCATTGTTTTTATTTTTTATAAGTACAAGACAAATGAGTCGGAATGAAGATTCAAAACTTAATGATTCGATATTAATATCTTCTTAAGAAATATTTGAAAAACAGTACATTAAAACAGTATAATTGGGAGGAAGTTTATAAACCGAAATAACCAGAAGGTCTTGGCATCCAGAAAATTCGCTAGATCAATGATACCTTCTTAGTTAAACTAAGATAGACTTTGATTGCCAAGCCACATGCATTATGGGTCAAAGTTCTCTTTATAAAATATAACTTTGACGCTAATAGTATCCCCATCTCTTTTGATGCAACCGAGGGCTCAATAATCTGGAAGATCATAAAGGCAACTTAGCACCTAGTGCTTCAGGGCATGAAATGGATGATCGGAAATGACACTAGGACTCGCTTCTAGAAAGACCCTTGGGTTGCGGGAGTAAGACCTCTTATTACCCATGTTACAACCCCAATCTCAGATATATCTCTCAACCTCAATGTCCAACACCTTGTGACCATTTATGGTACTTGGAATTGGGACGCATTTCAATATTGTCTCTCGACATCGATTTGTAGGATAATAGTCGATACGTTTCCCCTAAAGCCCTTCTTAGAATAGGATAAGTTGATATGGGAAATTTTTGATACTGGACAAATCACCATAGATTCCTCTTATTCGATGATCATGGGTCATGACGACGCCTCACCTCGCAGTATTTGGAAGGTAATCTGGTAGTGGAAGGGCCCACAACACATTCGCTCCTTCCTCTGGCTCCTCATACAAGATCGGTTACTTACTAATCAGCAACGCGTACCTAAGCACTTCGCTACAGACAACGTTTGTTATCATTGCTGACTTATCGAATCCTTGCTTCACGTCGTGCGAGACTGTGCCAGAGCCTATCAAGTGTGGCACACATTCCCTTCACAACTCGTTTCTCCTAATTTTTTCACTATGCCGAATCAGGAGTGGCTCACTACAAATCTCCAACTATTTCTTGTAATAAACTACCCAACTATTTCTTGTAACAACTTTGACAACTCATGATTGTGGTTTCTTTATTTACTCACGCATAATCGTCCCATCTTCTTAGTTTCTTTATCTGACACATAGTCCTCCGTGCTAGCAAGGGCTGGGGCTGTGATGTTTTTGCTGCTGAATTACTTATTGTGTCGGATGTTGGTGGTGCATCATTACCAATCGCAAACAAGGTCGCAAGTGCCTTAGAACATATAAAGATATTGATGCAGCTCGAAATATCTGACTCAACAATTAAGCTTATAATTTAGTTACTGTCTTGAATTGTACTGTTAAAATATGTTACTGTAACTATAAGGTAACTAGTGTTTGACAAGAAAAATCTTAGTAGACCCTACTACAAAGGCATGTACTGGCCAATGGGTTGTTTATGGAATAACAAACTCTCGTTTTTTCCTTCTCTCTTCTTTCTCTCTCTATCTCGCTTCCTTTCCTTTCTTTGCAATTTATGAACCCACTCTCGCTGTAATATTGATCCTTAGTTAAAGTTAAAGTGAGCTCCCTGTGTAATCCAAAATTTGTGCATCAATATTGATATCAGAGCTACCGATTCTCGGACCTAATGGCTGAGGGGACATGATTCAAACTGTTGGAGGAGCAATAGAAACAACTCAGTAAAGAATTCTTAGAGAAGATCAACACACTCTCTACTTGGTAGGAAACATTTGGTCAAAAATATGATCAGTTAGAACAGTTGGCATTAGAAACCCAATCCTCCATAGCCCATAAAGAGGATATCAAAACCCTGAAGCAGATGTTGATGAATATTCAAATGGGTCTAAGCTAAATTGCTCAATCACAGTTCAAAGCTTCGGTTAGCAATGGGGATGGTTTTCTTGGTTCCAGTACTCTCTCATCCCCAATGGTCACTATGACCACGGCTAGTTTTCCTTCCAACAGTTCGGTTTAACTAGGAAAACAAACCATAGAAGGAGTAACGTCAGTGGATTTAGCTCCTGTTACTACAAGAACAAGCCCATCATATTTCTATCCACCATATGGGCAACCGACGTTGGCTCCCATACATGTTGGACCTCCAGGGTTTTCTCAACTACCTAAACCGCCCAAATTAGATTTTCCCAGATTCCACGGTGAAGGGGTGTTTGATTGGCTTTATCAAGCCAACAATTATTTCAACGGTGCTAACATTGGAGAGATGTTGAAAGTGAAGCTGGCTTTAATGTATTTAGAAGGAATTGCACCCAAATGGCATGGCTTTTACATGTCGGGAAAGAAACATTTACCTTTCGTGCCTTGGAAAATTTATACGGAAGCAGTTGGGACTAGGTTTGGAGGAGGAGAAAACGAGTACCCAATACCTGTGTTTAGCCAGATTGTACAGCAAGGGGACTTCTATAAATATTTGGTTACTATTGATGATATGAGAACTCGTGTTCCTCTGGATGATAATGCTATTTTACAAATGTTTATTAGAGGTTTAGAATAGGACCTACAGTTTGTCGTGGTAAAAGGTGCTCCTAAGACATTGAATAAGGCAATTAAGCATGCTGAGGTAGAAAATGCCAAGATCCACCCCCAATAGTCAAAAAGTTCCTTTGCATAAACTATCCACAACTACCGTCACCTTAAAAATGCCACATACAACCCTATAAAATCTACCAAACCACACTTTTCCACTACTCAAAATTTTCCAGCCCAGTATAAGATTACACTAGAAGAAATAAGGAGGAGGAAGGATAAGAGAATGATGGGACTGTGTTATTGGTGTGATGAAAAATTTAATGCCAACCATAAATGCAAGCAAAAACAAATTTTTTGGATTGAGGTTGGAGTTGAGGAAGAGGATATTGGATTAGAATGAAGTGAGGAGCTAGACACTGGAAATGAAACAGGGGATGATGTGCAAATCTCTGTTCACGATCTCACGAGAATCCCTGGATTTAAAACTATGAAGGTCTCAGGTACACTAGATCAGCAGTCGTTGTCTATGTTAATATACACAGGAAGCACCCATAATTTTATGGATGAGGATACCGCAAGGAGATTGAAATGTATGTTAACTCCTATTAAGCTTATTTTGTTAAGACCGCGGATGATAACGCCACCACTTGTTCTTTTGTTATTAAAAACTTAAAGTGGGTCATACAGGGCAAAAGCTTTTGTGCAGACGTTATTATTTTGCAATTGGGAGGATATGGAATGTTCCTGGGCATTCAATGGTTGTCCACTTTAGGCGATATTTTATGGAACTTTAAAGAGCTTAAAATGACTTTTACCGTCGACGACACTACTGTTACCTTGCATGGCAATGAACCACTGGGGCTGAAGTTAATTTATGGCAGTAAGATGTCGAAATTGCTTTCAAAAATAGGGTAAAGCACTGAGATACATATCTGTGCTTTGCAAATTAAATGGAAGGCTCCTATTTCCCAAATAGCCATATGAAATGAGACCCATTGCTGTAATACAAAGGCTCTTTCTTCGTGGGATAAACAGCTGCAAGCATTACTCCTAAAATATGGTGATGTTTTTGAAGAACCAAAGAGGTTACCTCCTCAACGTAAGTATGATCACAGGATTGTGCTCAAAGAAGGTACCTCTCCTATTAGCTTGCGGCCTTATAGATACTCTAGCTTATAAAAGGATGTAATCGAAGAGATGGTTAAGGAAATGTTACAATATGGTGTTATTCAACACAGTAAAGGCCCTTTTTCAGCTCCAGTTGTCGTAGTTAGAAAGAAAGACAATACTTGAAGGATGTGTGTGGATTATCGGGAGTTGAACAAACATACCATTAAAGATAAATTTCCTATTCCAGTCATAAAAGAGTTGTTGGATGAACTAGAAGGATCTGTAGTATATTCTAAGATGGATCTACGAGCGGGTTATCATCAAATCCGAATGTGGTTGGAAGATATTCCTAAAACAACTTTTAAAACACACGAAGGGCACTATGTTGTCATGCCTTTCGGCTTAACTAATGCCCCTTCTAGTTTCCAACATTTGATGAATGAGGTATTTAGATCCTACCTTAGAAAGTTTATACTTATATTTTTTTTTACGATATCTTGGTTTACAGTAACGATCGTGAAGAGCATTTGGAGCATCTAAAACTACCTCTACAAGTCTTACGTGACAACACTCTTTACGCCAAGAAAAGTAAATGCCAATTTGGCATATAACAAGTGGAGTACCTGGGCCATTTTATCTCAACGGCAAAGTCTCTACTGACCCTAAAAAGCTTGATGCTATACTAAATTGGCATGTTCCATCTTCACTTAAACAATTGAGGGGTTCTTGGGATTAAGGGGGTACTATAAAAGGGTCATAAAGAATTATGGAAATATCTATCAACCGTTAACCAATTTGCTCAAGAAGGGAGGATTCCAATGGAGCAAGGAAGCTCAGGTGGTTTTTGATGAGCTAAAGGGGGCCATGACGTCTACCCCTGTTTTAGCTCTCCCTAATTATTCCAAATCCTTTGTTGTTGAGATAGATGCAAGCGGAACGGGAACTAGGGATGTCATAATGCAACAAGGCCACCCACTAGCCTTTATCAACAAAGAGTTGTCTCCAAAAAGTCAATTACTCTCTGTATATGAAAAGGATTTGCTTGCTATACTATATGCCATTAAAAAGTGGTATCACTACTTGGTAGAAAAACCGTTTGTCATTAGAACAGACCACCAAAGCTTAAAGTACTTGCTGGAGCAGAAGTTGACTACCCCTAGCCAATGCACATGGCTAGCCAAGTTAATGGAGCTAGATTATACAATCATATATAAAAAAAGGGTACTGAAAATAGAGCTGCAAATGCTTTATATCAGGTTTCTAGTCAGGAAATGCAAACCATGATGCTTTCGATGGTTTTGTCTGACTTATTGGAGCAAGTACAGAAAAGATGGGAGTCGGATATCAAACTACACCCTTTGATACAAAAATTGAAAGATGGGGCCCTAAACCTTACTATATATGACAAAACAACTTGTTGCAGAGAAAGGGCAGATTAATGGTGGGAGATGACAGATCTCTTAAAAAGCTAATCATGACACTCTATCATGATTCAGCCCAAGGAGGCCCCTCTGGAGCTGCTGCCACTCTTAAAAGAATCAATGTTGTGTTTTATTGGATAGGAATGCAGAAGGACATTAGGAACCATGTGCAGGAATGCGAGGTTTGTCAAAGGTGCAAACCAGAAAATGTAGCATACCCAAGCTATGTTCAACCTCTACTAATTCCCTAAACACTTTTCTCGAAGGTAAGCATGGACTTCATTATTGGGCTACCTAAGTCTAATGGTAAGCAGGTGATAATGGTTGTGGTGGATCGACTTAGTAAATATGCACATTTTGTGGCCCTATCGCATCCCTACACAACTCCATTAGTTGCACAAGCTTTTATTGATTATATCTACAAGCTGTATGGTCTACCTGAGTTGATAATAAGTGATAGAGACCCATTATTCAGGAGCAAATTTTGGTGAGAAATTTTCAGTTTGTTGGGGATTCAATTGAGCATGTCTTCTGCTTACCGCCCTTAAATGAATGGTTAAACAAAAGTGGTGAACAGGTGCTTGGAGACATACTTGAGATGCATGTGTGGAGATGCTCCGCATACGTGGACTAGATGGTTGCCTTTAGCTGAGTGGTGGTATAATACTAATTATCATTCTTCAACCAATATTACTCCATTTGAGGTGATATATGGCCACACACCACCAATTTGTACACCTTATTACTTTGGAGATGCAAAGTACCTGCAGTTGATAGAATGCTAACCGACCATGAAGCAGCTATCAAATTAATGAAGTATCGTTTGCAGAGAGCTTAAAATATGATGGTGCAACAAGCTAACAAGAAGCAGATTGGCAGAGAATTCTCTATAGGTGACTGGGTCTTCTTGAAATTACAGCCCTATAGGCAGCAAACAGTAGCTTTCAGGCCTTCTCAGAAGTTGGCGGCAAAGTACTACGGACCTTTCTAGGTTGTAGCAAAGGTGGGAAGGGTAGCATACACTCTTAAACTCCCAGAAGGCTTGCAAATCCATCCCACCTTCCATGTTTCGTTGTTAAAAAAGGCTCATGGACACTCTCAACCCAGCTCATCTATTCCATTAGACTTGCAGAGTCCCAACTTGAAACCAATTCCAATGGCGATTTTAGACAGAGCAATGGTGCAGCATGGTAGAAGAGTTGCCACAAAGTGGCTCGTCCAATGATCGAATGGAGGACCTAAGGATACTACCTGGGAATACGCTTATGATCTGATGGAGAAGTTCCCTGGGTGCAACCTTGAGGACAAGGTTTTTGAAGGAGGGAGGAAATTGATGCATCTCGAAATATCTGACCCAACAATTAAGCTTATAATTTAGTTACTGTCTTGAATTGTACTGCTAAAATATGTTACCGTAACTATAAGGTAACTAGTGGTTAAGAAGCAAAATCTTAGTAGACCCCACTACAAAGGCGTGTACTGGCCAATGGGTTGTTTATGGAATAACAAACTCTCGTTTTTCCCTTCTCTCTTCTTTCTCTCTCTCTCTTTTTCTTTCCTTTCTCTACAATTTATGAACCCACACTTGCTCTAATACTGATCGTTAGTTAAAGTTAAAGTGAGCTCCCTGTGTAATCCAAAATTTGTGCATCAGCTATCTTCATAGGATGAATAAAGAGCCTCCATTCTTCTCTTATTAATCTAGAAATTTTTGCATACATAAGTTGCATGTCTGCAATTCCCTACCGATCTCCAGAGATATTGTTTCCTGTGAAAACAAAAGTTCCACATCATCAATGCGTCGAGTAAGAGATTCCTGTCGACTAAATGACTAGAAATGCAATAATATTTATGATTTGCCTGTTCATTTACCTATTCTGGGAATAGTCAATGATTACAAACTTTTTGTCTAATATTAGAGATGGCAAAATCAACTTGATTCCATTCAACTTTATCTACAATTAATGCGTTATATTCATATAGAGCAGATTGTGTACTAGGTTTAAGTCTAGAGAGCTGGCCCGATTTAGTTAAGTAAGAAATACTAACATTAAGAAAAAAAAACTCAATTTAATAAAAATATAATATATATTTTTATTAAATATATTCTAAACTTTAAGTTATAATTAGAAATACCTTTTAATTAGGACACTGTTATTACATTTAAAGAAATATAATTTACTATTCAAATAGATAAGTAAATTTTAAATAAAAATAAAAGATTAAATTGTATTTTTTTAAAAGATTATTGAATTATGGGCTTTGTGAATTTTGTTTGTAGATCCAAGCCTTGCCATTTGTGAACCCAAGGACAGATAGGCTCTCATTACCTGTAAAGTGGGCTTTGAGTCCACATAATGAATAAAGGCAAATAGAAACAAAGGAACAACGAAAATGGAAACAACTGTTCAAATTTCTCCGCTTCCAACGGCTAGTTTTATACACAGGCTACGCTCTAACGGTCATATTACCGTTCAAACCCGAAGTCCCTCTTTTATAAACCCTCGCGAAGCGCTGTGCCATGCACTTTGTCTTTTTTCTTTTCCACTTTTAATTTGCTTTCCTTTGATCTATCTCTCTAGCTTTTCCTCTTTCCTGCACGAATCTTTCGTTGAGGTTTCAACATCCATCAATGGAAACTCCATCGTCGATGAACAGAGTCACAAGATCGCAGACTCGGGCTGCGGTTAACACCAATACTGCTAACAGTAGTATCCCCATGTCAAGTAAGTAATGGTCATTCGATTTTATTCAAACTTTGCTTATACAAGATATTCAAGAATCTATTTCTTTTTGTTGAATCATTGATGGGTTATTTAAAAAGGATCTGCTCCATTTTTCTCATGGTTTCATCTTGTTTTCTTTGACTACATTTCAGGGAAGATTGAGGAATCTGAGAAAAGCATTTCGAAATCAAGAAGAGATGCCAAGCAACAAGATCGATCTGCACTTATCGATATAACGAATGATTCACCTATTGTTGGGCTTGCTATGGGGAGTTTAGGGACACCATCGTCTTCCATAGTGAAGCAGAGAGGTGTTAGCGTGAAGAACAAAACACCTGGGTCTGGAGAGGCATTGTTGAGGGGTCAAGTTAAGACCCTGCTGCAGAAAGTTGAAGAAGAGGCTGTGCTGTCAAAGGTTTCCTTGGACAACCGCCAATTCCTCCATCTCAATTCCCCATTGGGACTTCTTGCACCAACTCCAGCTAATACACCTCAAGTTCCAAATCTTTCTCATGTAGACTTTAATAGCCAATCCGTCACTCCTTTGCCGGTTGTTCAAGAACAGCTGGACATTGGGCAGGTTAATTCTCTTAACTGTCGAGCATGGTTCTGCAAATCTGCAAATTCCATTTCACTTCACTCACATTGACGTTCTTTTCTTGTGATTATGGTTTCAGATGGTGGCTGTTGGCAATTTTGATGGGAAGCAAGAAAGTCTGGAATCTCAGAAGAGCCTTACAAGGTCACTGTTATTGGACTTCTCTGAAAAATCCGATGCCACTGACTTATCAGAAGAATGCTCCTCTGTACTGACATACCAAGAAGAAGCGCTATCAGGTGAAAGCAAGGACAAGTCGTGGCCGACCGACGATGATAGTGCCTCTGTCTGGTCTATGCAGGTTAACACAAGTAGCCATGGTGATGAAGAGGATGAAGAAGTATTTGAAGAGGAAGAAGCATCTGAAGAAGATAAAGCTGAAACAGAAGAGGAGAACTATGAAGAAGATGATGATTTGTTTGATGAGCTGTGTGCAGGCATTAGGAAGATGAGCATGAATGAGGGATTTGCAGGGAAGCACACAAGGTTCGTATACAACAGTGATGATGATGAGATAGTTGAGACAGTGGAAGATGTTGTCTCACCCAGCGTCACTCGTCTAAAGGGCGTGCCAACACCAAAAGGGAAACACCTGCGCTTTCATACGGAAGATGAAGATTAGAAGGTTGCTGGCTGGTTGATTTTTTTTTTTGGCTGTCTTTCTCGACACCAGCTTCTCTTTCGTTAATTTTTGGATTTCAGTTTACACTATCACGCATGTAGTGGTTGTGGAACAAAATAACAATCTGGCTTTTGATGATCAAGGTTGAGAATTGCCGGAATTTGTTTTACTAAATTCAAGGTTGAGAATTGCCGGAAAAGAACATATTCTGATTTTGGCTTTTGATGATCAAGGTTGAGAATTGCCGGAAAAGAACATTCCTATTCTTATTTTCTCTTAAAATAAAGAGTCTCAAATTGCCGGAAGAGTTGATTTGGTCATGTTGCTTTACTTGAAAAGGAAACAAAAATTAACTCTTTTTTATTTTTATTTCATTTTTGTTTAGTAAAAAATCTTGTCTTTCAAAAATTGTGAAAACAACGAAAAGTAATTTTTGTTTTTAAATAAAATTATGAGTAATTTTTGTAATTTTATTTAAATATGAATCATTAAATACAATTTATATTTAATAATTAAAATAAATATTAATTTATAATTAAAAGTTAAAATTTAAATTATTTATTTTAATTTATAATTAATACATTTTATTAATTATTAAAAATAAATTATCTTTAAATTTTATATATTAACAAAAAAAAAAGTACACAGTCACAGAAAGAAAAATAGAAGGGGGCTCCACAAGAAAGGAGACATGTCTTAATCAAAGATGAGCGCGGGAAAGCTTTCGCGCACATTTATCAGAACTAACGAATCAAAGGATGACGAAGATGGATGGTCCAACCACCACCCTTGTCAACTTCACTTAACAAAATTCCAGTGAAGTGGACGCGAAGAAAGAAGAAAATTAGTGGCCATGATCTTTTTTTAGTTAAACCACCATCTAAGGAAAGCTGTATTCATCACCTTTCTACATACATTAGTAACGACCTCTTCAATAACCATTTCTTATCTTCTCCTCTCTTTGTGAAAGCTTGTATTTAAAGTAGCTCCTTGTCACCACATGGATTCATTCGTAACGTTCTCCGTTTCCTGTTCAGTTCTCTTACCAAGTCCAAAGTATGGACAATAAAGAGGCAGGAAAGTTGGTGATCATGGGACGAGCAGAGATCGACACTAGAGCTCCGTTCAGGTCTGTTAAAGAAGCAGTAATGTTGTTTGGAGAAAGAGTTTTAGTTGGAGAGATATACGCCAACAAGCTTAAAGAGGTATGCTTTCCCAGTTTTGCATGCCCCCTTATGTTGTCTTTTTCCTTAATTGGCTGGCTTTATCTTGGTGGGTTTAGTTGCTAAGCTTACAGAGTTGACAGCGAAGAAAAGAAGACTATGGTCGAGTAATGTGAAGTGACCATATTAAGAGATGATGATAGTTCCATTAAATTAAAGAATATGTTTTTTTTTTTTAACTCGAACCCGTCATATGAACGTAACATTTGGGTTCATCAGATAAAAACTGCAGGAAGCGAGAGTGGGTTACAAGCTCGATCAAAAATTCACACCTTAACTGCCGAGCTTGAAGAGACTAAGCTTAGCCTCCAAAGAGCCAGAGAAGAAGGTAACCTAATGACATACTGTATAAAGTCTCTGAGAGAAGAGCTAGAACAAACAAAAAGGGAGCTGCAATGGCTAAAGGGAAGAGACGTGTACCAGAAACGGCCACTTCAGCATGAGATTGAAGACCTCAAATTCGTCGAGAACACGGCCAGGGTGGCGAGCATGGAGAGCCCCTCCGAAGAAGCTGCGAAGGAGTATCAGAAGAAGAGATACGTGAAGTTTGCCAGCCCTCCTTCACTGACCAAAGTTATTGTGACCAAAGAGGAAATGCTAGAAAGACCTGCTTCTGTGAAGAAGACTACAGGCAAGAGAAGGTCTCTGGGACCTATTATGGGATGGTTGTTTTCCAAAAGGAAAGGAAGCCAAGAGCACGAGTCTCCTAGAGACTAAGAAGCTTGTTTAAAGCTTTGCATGTTGATTACTTTTTTATAAAAAAATTTGCATGTTGATTACTTTATATGCTTCTGCTTGTATGGTCTAGGAGATGCGACAAAAATGTTTGTAGACAAAGTCTGAAAGATCCTTGTATCTTTACGGTTTTTGAAGAATTGGGCTGAGACCTGGAGGAGATATACTGTAGAATCCATGAGAGAAGGTTAATAAAATGGATTTACACATTGTTATATGCCTCGATTAAGACCAGGGATTGCATAAAGCACCCTCACCCTGTTATATTTGTGGGTATCTTTTCCTGCTATTTAAATTCGGCTATAATATTGAATGGAAATGCAGGTATAAAACATGATTGCCAGTATGTCACCGTGCGCTATGTGAATCTTATCAAAACATGTTAGCTTAATTAAATACATCTCTATAGGCTCTCTTTGGTACTGCCTTCAGCCTTAGCTTTATTAGTTAAATTCTGATTTTTTTTGTCCTTTCTGTTAATAAACTCTGGAAATAGCCATATTTGTTGATACTAACGGTCAAACCATAAAATAGTTATATTTGTTGTTCCATCCTGCTAAATCATGTAATTATTTAGTGTTGCTTTTTCTTAATGTTTTAAAAATCATAACAGAAATTAAATGAGTAAGCTAAGAAGTTTAAGATTAAAAAGTTCAATCAATATAAACTTATCATAAACTTGTCTAAAGATTAAATAAAATTAAAGAATTTGAAAAATAATTGAAAAAGATTATTCTTATTTATCAAAAAAATTTGAATTTAATTAACTAAAAAAAGAGATACTCTAAAAGAATATCAAAAAAGTAAAGATATGCTGCCATATGAAATCCTACCAGACCATGACGACAACCCCAAGGTGACGGGCAAGCGACTCAGACCGTCAGACCCAGGAGATAGAGGACCATAGTGGGAGGGAAGAACCTGGCCTACTGCTTCTATAGACTCCTTTCTTTGGGTGGTAACGTGATGGAAAAGCAACAGAGGGTGGAAGACTTGTCAATTGAGGATGTGGATTGTCTTACTGATAAGACGATGTCGGTTGCATACGAGAATGATAATCAATGTTTTTCGAATCTGTCAATGAGACCAGATCTAAAGGGTAGACTGGGGACCGTATGGAAGAATATAGTATTAGTTAAAGTACTGGATAAATCCCGAGGTTTCTATTTTATAAAGACAAATTTGTTTCAATTGTGGAAAGCGAAAGGTAGCATGGAAATCATGGATCTAGTGAATGGTTTTTTCATAGTAAAATTCTCAAACCCAGAGGACAAGAATAATGCTTTAACTAAGAGGCCATGGATGGTGCAGGACCACTATCTCATAGTGCAAGGTTCGAGTTTGGGTTTTAAACCATCGACGACTAGGATCAAAAAAGCAAGAGTGTGGATTCGTATCCCAGAATTACTAATGGAGTTCTGTGATGTTAAAGTTCTAACAACTTTTGCAAGGATGATTGGTAGACCTATTAAACTAGAAAGTAACACATTCCAAGCCAGTAGGGAAATTCGCTCGAATTTGTGTGGAAGTAGATTTAACCTTACCTATTATTCCAAGGTTTGTGGTAGACGGTGATCTATATCATATTAAATACGAGGGACTTCATAAAATTTTCTTTGGTTGTGGTCTATATGGTCACCATTTGAGTGAGTGCCCGAACGCTCCCAAAACTACTAACACAGTTATGGAGGAAGAAAACTAGGATCCGCAAATAAAAAAGATTTATGTGAATAGTAACAATGAACATGGTAATTGGATGGTAGTGAAGCGGAAGCCTAAGAATTTTAACCGTGGGCGTGAAATGAACATGACCAAAAATCCAACCCTTATTGCTAATAGGTTTGTGGATCTTCATATTGACGAAGAACATGAACTTTTTGAGCCATAAGGAGTGAATTTCTTTGTTCAGGGATGAGGTAGTCCAAGGATTTCTAACAATGAAGTTAATTCGAACAAAAGATACAATAAGAAGCCTTTAAAAGGAAACTCAAGCAAAGGGACACAACATGAGAGGTACTCTGTTTGACTACATAGAAAAAGTGAATGCCCCTATAGAAGTTGAAAAAAATCTTGAGGATGTCATAGTGGTGGTTGAAACTCAATTTGAGGAGGATGGCCCTGAAAAAATAAGGAAAAATGAGATTGTTGTTTCTCATCCATCCAAATTTAAGGCTCGTAATGAAGATATCATTATAGATGAGACGTATCATCCTCCTCGTCCCTCAAATATTGATTGTTTTGCGAAAGGACGTGATAATGGAGCTGCTATGAATCATCAATTGGTTGAAGATAAAGATATGGAAGACAATATAGAGAGGGTTTCAAATCAGTGTGTTTGTTAGATTTAACTTCACCGTCTTTTATTTAAATATATTTTTTAAATGATTAATTTAAATATTATGGCTTGGAATATTCGTGGGAAAGGTAATAGCATAGCCCGTAGACACATTCGTGAATTTGCTTCAGTTCATAGAGTGGATTTAATGATCATTGTAGAACCAAGAATTCAATTCCAACGGTCAATTTCTTTCTGGAACCAAATCGGTTTTGATGGTCAAGCTTTCATAATGCGGTTGGCCGTTCTGGTGGTATTTGAGTGATGTGGAAAAGAGACAAATGTGATTTTGCCAACTTTACTGTTATTTCTCAGGCTGCTTTTGGATCTGTTAGTCTTAGAGATGGTGAGAGTTGGAGGCTATCAGCTATCTATGCTAGTCCGGTGGTTACTAAAAGAGAAGAGCTTTAGCAATATTTGGCTACAGACATTTTTCCTAGTGGGGAACCCTGGTTAGTTATTGGAGACATGAACGAGGTTGCATTGGTCTCGGAAAATTTGGGAGGGACGTATCATCTGAATAGAGTCAAAAAATTCTTGGATCAGCTGCAATCTTGTGAATTAATTGATTTGGGGTTTGTTAGGCCAAAATTTACTTAGATTCAAAACACGGCTAACTTAATTGCTCAAAGACTGGATAGAGCAGTTGCTAATATTGGTTGGAGGCTCTTGTATTTGGAAGCATTGATATCTTACGTTCCTCGGGTGTACTCGGACCATGCTCCTATCCTTTTGAGGATCGGTGGTATGAATGGAATGATTCTTAATAAACCGTTTCGCTTTGAGGTGGCTTGGACTGAAGATAATAGGTTTGAAAATGTTGTTCACTCTAATTGGGATTCTTCGGTGCACCCCTATTCAACATTAAAAAATGTTGAGAAAGTAGCCCTTGATTTTAACAAGAATGCGTTTGGTAATATTTTCAGAAGGAAATGTCGTTTGCTTGCAAGGTTGAAAGGAGTCCAATGAAGTATCTATCATAATGACTCTGCTGGCTTGTGGGATTTAGAGATCATATTAACTAAAGAATATAATTAGACTTTGGAACAAGAGGAGTTATTATGGTTCCAAAAAAGTAGGGAGAAGAAGGTGAAATTTGGAGACCATAATACTAATTATTTTCATGCCACTGCTGTTATCCATCATAGAAAAAATAAAATTGATCGGTTAAAACTCAAGGGTAGTGACGTTTGGTGTGAGAATTCCGATCTTATTAAAACCGAGATTCAAAGCTATTTTACAGGTCTCTTTGGGGCAATAGAGGGCTATGGGGATAGTAAATTGGCCCTTAATCACGGTGCTCTCAATGTTAGTATAAGAGATATTTTAAATAGCTCGGTTTCAGGTGAGGAGGGCAGTCAAGTTTATGGGCAGTTTCAAGTCACCAGGGCCGAACGACTTCCAATCAATTTTTACAAAAAAATATTGACATATAATTGGGGCATTGGTTACAAAAATGGTTCAAGAAGCCTTTTCCACTAGGAGTATTGATCCTCATATTACAAAGACCCTAATTGTTCCTATTCCCAAGGAAGATAACCCGCATAATATTTCGAAATTTAGGCTAGTAAGTCTTTGTAAAATTTTACTATATTATATTATGAACCATTTCATTCTTCTCAAATAATAATTTTTTAATATTACATCTATTTATATTCTATTTTATTGTAAATCATTCAATTTTATTTTACTTTATTAAAAATCTTACGTCTAATCAAATATAACCACGTAAGAGTTTGCTTTAAGAATAATACAATGTGTTTCAGACGGGACAAAAAGGGAGCAAAGAACAAAAAGGACGACATTCATCATGTTTCCAAGGTATCCAACTTCTCCGTTCCTCCTAGACAATGCCAGAATGATAAAATATGAGCCTTTTAGAGTAACCGTTTGTGCTCAAGATTATCATTCCAAAAGTCAAACTTGAAAAGAAGTGTAATTGATGTGCAAGCGGAGAATTCATTAATATCATGGGGGGTATTGTTTTAGGATTTTATTGTTGGAAATTGAAACTCAATGTAATCTCCGACTATTAGGAGAGGTTAGTTTGACGGGGCTATTAAAGAAAACTTAAGAAAAGCTTCTGATAACGGGATCTATAGCCTCATAGGCTGGCAACAAGTGTGGATTGAAGTTTTTCCGTGCTCCCATATATGTTTTGAGAATTAGAGAATAGATCGGAGTGGAAGACAAGGAATAATAAATTACAAAGGTGGTTTCAAACAAATGAGAAAAATTAAATAAGAGCCACATCGATACTAATGTGATAATTAACAAAATTAAACATTTTGTTACTTATAGATTTTATTAAGACGATTTTAAAACGTAATTTTTTTAGAATAACATATTTTTAAGTATCTAATCTCTTGAGATTTTTCCAATTCAATTCTCAAAATTTTAAAAATTTTCAATTTAATTGACCGACTTTTTATACAACTAATTCAAAATATTAGTTTAATTAGTATTTTGCTAATTTGGATAATGAAAAGTATTCAAACGAAACATTAATTGTCAACTAATTATCCTTGTAAACTAAAACACTTAACTTATAAATTCTTTCACGAGTCAAAGATTTCGTTAGTTTGAGATTTAATTCAATCGATTTTAAAATGATAAATTTTTTATACATATTTATGAAACATTAAATTTTAATTTATATTTTAATATAGATGTCAAAATTAAAGAAAATGTTTTTATCAAACAAAAATGAATGTCAAATACATTATTTTTGTTGAAGAGAAATATTTGTTAGACAAAGAAATTTGTAATAATTATTAAAAATATTTTCAAATAAATTATCGGGACATAAAATATTTTATTTTTTATTAAAATATCATTAACTTAAAATTAAATAATAAATTTTTAAAAAGGGTGACCCATTATAACATACAAAACTTTTTTTTTAAAACAGTTATTTACTTAGTGACGTAAGTTTCTTAGTGAAATGATTAATGAAATCGTTAATGACCCAATCGTCACAATCGAATGAAGATTAGCGGTCAATTAGTGGTAGCTAGGGCACCACTCGCTAGTTCGCTCGATATTCGATTCACTGTGTCATGATTCCACGTAATCTGGGCCCCCAGATCTGATAATTCGTGACCCGTATCCGAATGAAACCGAAATGCCCCACGACCCGTTTTCCGAACATCCAAAATAAAACCCAAAATTCATCTTCCTAATTTAACCATAACCACCTTCCACAACCGTATGCGGCGGTTACCGACGTTGAACTAAAACCTAACTCCTGAAATCCGCCGGAGTGTAGTCGCAAGTTTCAATTATCAGCTCATCTGTCCAAAGATGGTTGGTACGTGTTTTAGAATTTTCGCGGGGTGGGCTTTTTATCATTTGTTTTGAGGGTTGATTGTTGACTATGTTTGGTGGACATGGAAAAGGCGCGCAATCTGAACGAGAAGAGAAGGTCTCGTTGGAGCTCACTGAAGAGATCCTTCAGAGCATGGAAAGTGGCATGGTTTTCAGGGATTATGTAAATTTTTTCTCTTCTCTGTTCTGTTGTACTTCGAACTTGGAGCCCTAAGTTGAACGTGCTTGGTTATTTTCATTATGCCGCTTGATTGAAGTTCTTTACTTTTCTTGTGTTTAACAAATTTGGTAGCAGAATGGGAGAATTAGTTCACTGGATTTTCATAAGGCTTCAAGTTATCTAGTGACTGCTAGTGACGATGAATCCATTCGCCTCTACGATGTTTCCACTGCAACGTAGGCTTCTTTTTGTTTTGTGTGTTATGACTAAGAATTTTGGTTGCATGTTTCTTGTGAGTTTTATGTTTTGAATTGTAAGAGCTTGCTGTGTTTTATTGAGAAAAGGTTTGATTTTTCAGGTGTTTGAAAACAATCAATAGCAAAAAGTATGGAGTTGATCTTGTTTGCTTTACATCTCATCCGACAACTGTTATATACTCCTCCAAAAATGGTTGGGATGGTATGTTTATCGGCAATTTTTCTTCCCGTACTGATTTGGTTTTAGTCTCTTGTTTGGTTGATGTGGTGGATTAACTGCATGATCTTATTCCTTCAGAATCATTGCGACTTCTCTCATTGAATGATAATAAATACTTGCGATACTTCAAAGGTCACCACGACAGGTTTAGTCACTTGTATAACTATAATAGAATTTTCTCTTGGTCATTGCTTCCTTTAGATATTTCGGTGATGGAACGGTCATCTTGTCATCTTGTGTTGTTTCTTGTAGGGTTGTCTCACTAAGCTTGTGTTCTCGAAAAGAGTGCTTCATCTCTGGTTCTCTTGATCGAACAGTTCTGCTTTGGGATCAAAGAGCTGAGAAGTGTCAGGTATACATCGGAGGATAGAGATTCTTGCTTTAGAAAAATATACTTTCCTTCATGAGCTTAATTTCTGATTCTCTGTATATCTGTTTTAGGGTCTTTTACGTGTTCAAGGAAGGCCTGCGGCAGCATATGATGATCAAGGGCTTGTCTTCGCAATTGCTTTTGGAGGATACATCAGAATGTTTGATTCACGCAAATATGAAAAGGTTCAAATGATTGTTGTTTCATAAGTTGGTTATCCAGTTTATGACTGTTTGGCATGCACTTAACCAGAAACTCTAAAAGCTTGTAGGGTCCTTTTGAAATCTTCTCTGTTGGGGGAGATATTTCTGATGCCAATGTGGTTAAGTTTAGCAATGATGGGAGACTTATGCTTCTAACAACTGGAGATGGGCATATTCATGTTCTTGATTCGTTCCGTGGGACTCTTGTATGTGCATTTTCAACAATTTTCCTTTCTTTGTGATCTGATGGAAAGTTTGAACTGGAATTCCCTTGATCCCTTTGAGTCTCCTTTTGGTGCTTATGTCTTAGTATTGTTACCAGTTATCCACCTACAATGTAAAGCCAGTGTCAGGCGATTCCACGTTAGAGGCATCTTTTAGCCCAGAGGGAATGTTTGTTATATCAGGTATTGCATCTGCTCTCATGTGCCTGCTTTGTCTTCTAATATTGACTTCAAATTTTGAGCTTATTTCTTCCTTTGAAGTCTCTTTTTCTGTTTTATCTCAAATTCATTTTGTATTACATGGAAATTCCTGCAATCCTAGTACTTATTTCATTTTCTTGGCATCTTAAACCTTGACAGGTTCAGGTGATGGTCGTGTTCATGGTTGGAGTGTGAGGAGTGGAAAAGAAGTATGATAAACATCATTCCTTTATCACATCATTTCTCTTCTACATCACTTTGTGGACTATGAGTTTGAGAATTTATATCCACATGATACTATTCTACGGTGACTGATATTATCTCTTAGTTGAGGTTCTCTTTTGTGGGACCGGGGTTTGGGAATTCCAGTATAAAGGATCTTCTAACTAAACTAGTTGTTTTCATTTTCTTAATTTTTTGTTTACCTTCTTCATCTGAGCTGCCTGGTTGTCTGATATTCTTAGAGTAATTTCCATTTGCTTCATATTTGTTATATTTACCAGTATGATTGTTTTTGTTATTCGTATGTTTGTTACTTGCTTATACTAGGATTGAGAACCAAAGTTATGTGCCGTCCAGGTCGCAAATTGGACGACTTATGAAACTGGGCCTCATGTAATAAAATGGGCCCCTGGAAATCTTATGTTTGCAACTGGGTCTTCGGAGCTATCATTTTGGATTCCAGACTTATCTAAACTGGCAGCTTATGTTGGAAGGAAGTAGGACTTATCTAGTAAGTTCTAATTTGTGATTAATTTTTGTCAGTCCTTTTCGTTTTCCTTTTCTTGGCCCACTCACCTTTCCAAAATGTTTTCAGTTACTGCAGGATATTTGTTTTGTTGATTATTTGGTCTAATTTAAGAGAAGCTGTATGCTGAGAATGAAGCTATCTATTCGTGAGCTGACCACTTGGTCACTGCCTCACATCGGCATTAAATCCACAAGGAAGCGTAGCATAACTACCAGTATCAAAGTGCAGCAACCTCCTCCAGCAGCTAGCTTGGGGACGCACTTCCCAGTGTAGGTGGTGACTAGGATCGTCTTAAGTACATTTTGTAAGATTACTCGGGGACACTGTTTTACTTTTAGTGACTGTTCTACAAATGCAGCCAAGAAATATTCTTAGAAACATATGTACAGTGAAAGATTTTGCTGACTGGCAATGAAAGAAATGAAATACATCAGTAAGAAGCTAAAGCCAACAATTTGACACCAATAGCTTCTGTGGATTCACCTTCGTTCTGGAGTCTATTCTATTCACATTTTATTGAAAATAGAAGCTCTGATTTAGAGTAGGGGCCTGGTTGTTTCACTCCTTTGAAGGAAAATTCCACTTTAGCGGTCAATACACGATAGTTAGTAGGTAGTAGAGGAGGTAGACTGAGAAAAAGGATCGTGGGTCCTTTACAAGTTGTCAATTCATCGACAAAACATATCCATGGAAAGCATTATTGGATTGAAAGTAGTCTTTCTCAACTTCCAATCCCTCAGCTGGGTAACCGAGAGAAGGTTCCAACCAAGCTGCCTGAGGAAAAAAGACGTTCAGGCTAGACTCAGTCTCTCTCTCTCTGTTTAACACCCTCTCGTTAACCTTATAATTTACAAGAATCAAAAGCAAATATATGACTTGAAAGAGGAAGATTGGTGTGAATCGAACTTGAGGCTGACTGGTTTTCTGTTTTACTACTTTGTGCAACATGTTTTTAACATGTTATTGCCTTTCCTTGTTCTTGCACATGAAAATTAATTTATCTGGGAAGGGCATTTTAAGCAGAGCTGGGAAATTATACACAAAGGAAGGTATGAAGAAAGGGCAAGGTAACCAACCAAGAACGAGCCATTTCAGAACTTTCATCAAATTGCTGGAAATCGTGATGTTATGTCATTACTCGTAAGGGATATTACGTACTTGACGCCTCAGAAAGCGTTGGATATACCAATCAAGTGTCTCTCACTCTCACTTTCTCTATTATATCTATCACCCATGTAATCGAAGCATTCTCTATAGTTTCCAGAATGAGCCCCTTCTCTTCTAAGTGGCAGTTGGGTCCTTCCCTCACGATAAACTGTGGAAACTTGTCAAACCAGACAAGGAAACTCCTACTCAAGAGGGAGCCTCTTTTCAATTATTATTAAGAAGTTAAGTATGCAACATGCACGATGCAATTTCATATAAAACTTTAAAAGGTGACATTAAATAGTATAATAGAATGTAGTGTGATACCATCTATTTGAGGATAGTAAACCAAAATTCAAGCTAAAGACATAACTTGCATCTTAAAGAACATCTGTCAGAAGATGCTTAAGAAAATAGGATCTCTATCACCCAAAATTGTCACTAGCCTGTTATGCAATTTTGAAACACGATTGAGGAACAAAGAAGTCACCTTAGTTGCTGAATATGAATGAGATAAAGGAATAAAATAATCATCCTTGGTCAACTTTAAGAGCATTAAAAGTATCTTCAACTTCTTTCTACCCATTAAAGCATTATTTTTAAACTAAAGTTATTAAGGATCTGCTTAATTGACCATAACTTTTAGCAAACATCCTATTTAAAAAACTCCTTAATTATTTCAAATTTAATGAAATTGGCCAATTTTATATTGCCAGTATCTCATTTGGTAGAAACTCTATTTGTTAATATGAATGGCATAAATAGTCAACTCTTTTTGGCCCCAAAAGAGCATTTAGATTTCTTGATAAACAAATATTAATCCCTCAAAGTTTGCAAGACTTGTTAGAGAAGATGCAGATGTTACTCCAAGGAAGGACTGTATACTAAATTTACTCAAATAGGGTTTAAAGATTAAATTCATTAACTTTGAAAAGTAGTAGGATTATTAGTTTAACCTAAAAGATATAACCAAGAACTCGTAATATCTTTCATCCGTCTTGAAGGTAGTCTTCTAAATATCTCTATTAAACATGTGGATTTGATGATAATAGGGCCTTAATTCCAATCTAGACAAAAAAAAAATTGCATTACCTAATTCATCCATTACCTCTCCTACCGAAAAAATTAGAAAATTTTCTTTCTTCATACATTTATTCACAGCCTTATAATTCACACACATTCTCCACGAGTTATCTTCTTTTGCACCAAAATAACTAGGTAATGAGAAAGGCTGGCATTGTATTAGATAACTCTATGTTCCAACATACTCTGGTTAATTATTCTATCACACTCTTTTGAGACCGCACACACCTATAGGCCCTTATGTTCAGTACCTTCCTTCAAAACAATCATATAATCATGATGTCTTCTTAGTAATAAATCCATTGGTTCAATAAAAATATCTTCATGTTATGCTATTAAGTCATTAATAAGGTCTTAACTATTCATGCTTTCTTTATTCTCACTTACCTCCTAAAATTAATAATCGACCTGAATTAATTTACCTATTTCATATCATCTAAGTGCATTAATAATAAAAATTTATAAACAATACTTACATTCTTCAAGCTCCCTTTGTCTAATATCAACTTAACTTTATATTCTTATCTGCTATGTAATTCAAATATTTCTCCTTTCCACTCAAATATTATAATACTATTCTTATAGTTAAAAACTACACCATTTGAACACTTTTAACAGTTATATGATTCCAGAAGATAATTTACTTATGTCGGTGGGGAGCCAGTATTTTCTAGTTCGCACGATCTATTACGTCAAATATTTGTCAAAATACGTAGGAGATATTTAAAGAAAGCAAGTGATAGTATTCTATTTCAACAAGCTTTTCAATCAAGTTGCAGTTACAGGCAAGGCCTCTCTCTGACCTAATAACTAAGATCGCCTCCCCACCTAGCTAAGATTTTTTTGTTGCTAAATATTATGGCTTAAATGGGCATCAGGCTCTAAGCTCCCTAAGAATCCTTAGTCATTTAGTTATAATCTAGTCCTATTGCCAAGTATGTTGTGCATGATTCTTATCAAGGAGGCAGGGCCAATATGAGTTAAATGACATACTCGCAATGACTCCATCTTTCTTCTTAAAATTGTTGATGAGAAGTGCATCTTAAAGAGACGTGTTCTAATATTTATAAGTTAATAATAATGTGCATTAACAAATTTGAAGATGGTGATGAGAAGTATGTTATATTAGGAGAAAAATGCTCTATCCTTGAATTATTTCAAAATTTTAGAGTTGATAAAATTCCTTTAGAATAGGTCTTAATTTGTTTTTAATCTTATCTTATAAGTCAAATGTATTGGCCGAAATATCTATTTTAATTTTTTGTATTTTGCTTATATAAAGCTACCAAGTTTATTAATAAAACTACTTGAGCATATTCTTTTTATCTTTATCTTATCTTATATATGTTCTTTTCCTTAAAATTTCAACAGAGAAAATATAAGGAGCTCAAATTTAACTGGTGAAGGGTAACTTCTGCCAGATTTTTCATCCCAATAAAGTATGGTTTAAAAGTTATGTAAACGTTTAGGTCTAACTTGAACGTTCCAAAATGTTAAATTTTAAATTAGACTCTAACGTAAATGTTAGAGTTTAAAGCACACTTTAGCCGGGTATCAATTGTTTCTTTCAAATTCATTCATAGTCACCTTAGGTATCCTTTTGTCATTAGTTCATTATAATTTTTTGCAAAATCATTTCCTTTAATTCCTCAATTGTTTTCTTATACTTAGCTTTCATCTCCTACATATATATGATTCTTCAGGTTTTTCTTCAATCATGAGATCTAATTTTATCAATCATCTCCTTTTGAATTGTTGTTGAAATAACTCTAATATAGCCCTCAAGGGATATGGCTTGATGATTGAGAGCGGGACTTGACTTTGGTTAAGTCCCAGGTTCGATTCCATGCTAACCCTTCTTGTAAGAGCCTGGGGCAGCCGGGATTTTACCTGTAGATGGAGAACTAGTTGGGCCCTCAATGATAAGGTGTGTCCGCTTGCCCCGCCTGTAGGGTAGTGCGCCAGTTGGACCCTCAGAGAGGTGTGCCCGCTTGGCCCGCCTACAAGGCTTCCTCGAATTAAAAAAAAAAACTCTAATATAGATTGACATAGTTAAAATTTCAATTGATGACTTAGGTTTCGTTACTTTTGAAAAATTAGATAAATTTAAAATTTTAAAAAACATCAAAGAAGAGAGAGAGAGAGAAAACTACAGATTGTACGAGTTGATTAATTGTCGATAAGTTGTAAGCAACGATTATTATAGCCGTTAATTCCTCTCTTCCTCTTATTTACACGTCTTATTCTGCAGATTATTTTCCTTATTTACATAACAACGCACTGCTGATCTCAGCTTCTCTTGATTCGATGCTGTCCCAGTAATACCTTGCCATAGTTCTCGACGTCTTTTTTCTTCCTCACTGTCAAGTAGAAAGATGATTTTTATGCAATATTGAGGAATCATGATCCTGTCATATAAACTGTGGTTTTCATTATAACTGGCAATATATGCATATGCTGCAGCTGAAATTTTATCTGAAATCTTCTTTAGTATATTTTGCGATTGCGAACAAGTGAGTTCATTATGCGACACGTGTCAAGTTGGGAACAAGTTTGAAACCTTGAACAAGTGGCATACACGAAGGTAGCTACAAGCAACCTAGCTTAGCTTAATTACATAAGAAACCGCTTCTTAATTACTACTAAACAGATGGGGAACAATGTCAAGGTGCTAAGTGTAAGTTTGCTTAGGATGGTTTGAGGCTTCACAACGATTAATGTTTTAGAGAGAATCCGGTTGCTGAGCAGTGTAAGAGTTGAGGCTAAGCTCGAGGGAAGCATAAGAGCCACCGTGATGCTCATCGGAGCCGCCGTACCAGTTCCTATAGTAGCAGTTGTTTTTTGGGTTGTGCTTGATACTGCAGAAACCGTTGATGTCATCGCGGTGCATAGGGAAGAGAGGAAGCGTCTCAATATCTGGCGTTGCTTCTGGATCTTCGAACTCCTCTTGGTCTTCTTGGTCTTCTAGGGTTTCTTTGGCTGATATTCGATTCTCAAGAAGATAGGTACAGGATGTGCTATAGGGGTCGACCCCCACCCATTTATAATTCTGGTGGTTTAAAGAACCACCACCAATACCATTGTTGGAAGCAGCTGAGATAGAACATTCCTGGTTTAAACAGAAAAAAGGATCACAAGGGGTTTATATAATGATTTGAAAAGGGTTATGAAAAGCGAAGAATTTTGATTGAATAAAAAGCGGAGAAAAACTAGGGCTTGAGGCTCTATTGAATATATCCATCTGTTCTTCTACTATTATATGTCGTACACTTCATTAGTACATGTGCTCACAAGTTTGTCTCTACCGTTATTTTTTGTCTCTTTGAAGCCAAGAAGCCGGAAAGGGTTCCGCATTTAATAGACGTTTCAAGAAACATTTTCTAACCGAAATTGCTGAAACATGTTGGAATGCAAAACAGCAGTTAACAGTGCATGCAAAGGGGTGAAGACATTGATGCTCACTTCTTGTATATCAATACCTAGAAGATATAGTTAGATGAGTCACACAAAGTGCCCAAACTTCATCAAAAGCTTTATAAAGGCATCAACTTGAACCTTAATTTCTTTGGTAATCAATGCTCACCCTAAAGTTCTTTTCCATGGTAAAAGATCCATATGCATAGTTTCCTGTCTGCCCAAGTGTAGAAAGAATGGTAGCTGATGATGGAGATGCTGAGGATGAACCTTCAAGAACAAAGAAATCGACATGGAGTAAAACGAAAAAACAAAAACTCTTCTTTCAAGTCAAAAGTATTCGGGCATCATGTGAAGTCGAAAACTAAGAAAAGAACGACAAGGAAAGGGGAAAAATCACCAGAACTATTGTTGGGACACTTATTGTGAAAGGAGTAATCGTCAGGTCTCCAATTAGTAGCATTTCCTACGGTTCTCTGCTGTATGGGGGCATCATTGGTGAATCTTTTCTTCTGCCTCTCACGAGCTTTATGATTCTGAAACCAATAAAAGACATTCTTTCCTTCAATCTTACCGTACTGTCTAAGCCTAGCCGAGATCCTCTGAATCTGCTCTGCGTTTGGGGACCTGAGTCCAGTGTTGTAGTAAAGGTCCTTCAATATTCTTATCTGGTCAGTAGTGGGAGTCCACCTTGTACTGCTTTGCCTGCAAAGAAAGCTTCCTTTGGCACCGCCGTTATTTTCCTCGTTTGGTGGTTGTTGTAGTTGTAGTTGTTGGTTTGGCTGCTGCTGCTGCTGTTGTTGAGACTCCATGATGGCTTTGGAAAACAAGAAGAGAACAAAGAGAAGCCAACAACGCAACTGTGAGAGAGAGAGAGAGAGAAGAGAGGGTAGGTGAATACATATGAAATGGAGAGGAGAGGGCTGAGGTCTATAAAGGTACAAGGAGGGGTAAAGAGGCACATGGAGAAGTGAAGAAGAGAGTATATCAGATAAGTATCTTAGAGAGAAGGACTGAAGTGGACAGAGAAGGGTTCATAGAAAGGGAAGGGACAAAACGGGGTTTAGAAAGGAGTGTTTCAGTGGAATTGCTTGGAACAAAAGGCATGACTGTGAATGTTTAATCCCAGCGAGCCTAGCTTTTGTGGTGACAGAGATAGAAAGTAAAAGAAAGAAAGAAAGAAAATCAGGTATGAAGTGATATATTAGATGGAAGGAAAGGAAAGAGGCTTTTGTGAATGAATGAATGAAATGGATTTGTTCTTGGAGGTTATTCTTTTAATGGAGATATAGTCCTCTTTTTTACCAGGCCAAAAAGGCAGTAAGTGTGTGTAGAATATATTCTTTGTTAAAGGACAACATGGGTCCCCACCAGGCTAACTACAAGGCTACACATAGTCATTAGAGAATGGTTCTTCATTCTTGGTCTTGGTTACCATGCATATAGGATAGGAAGCTTTCTTTATGTCGCAATCTTCCCACTTTTAGTGCTTTGATATGTTAAGCTCTCCCATCCTCTGCAAGAATTTCTGGAATTAGCAAATCTGTCTTTGGAGGCTACGGGCACGCCAGAACTTTATAATTTACATGTGCCAAACTGTAATTGTATGGTAACTACATAAGTAACATAACGCATTCTCGACCAAAATAAACGCTTAGGTGGGTTACAACTTACAAGTGAAGGGTTTAATAGTTGGAAAAGGTTTTATATAGCAACTTGACAGAAAGATTGTGTGAGAGAAGCTTTCAACTATCGTGATTGAAATATCTTTGCATAAAGAATCCACCAGCTTTGAACTCTCTTTAGGAGTAAACATACGAGCACTGTCCGAGCATTTCAGTTCAGCAAAACCATTGACCGAATTAAGGAAACAAAGCACGAAGGAATTTCATCATCCACATCCTGGTATTGATTTGGAGAATTATGTGACTATCATTAAGTTTCAACATTTACAACAAACACGAGAAAAAAGTACCAATCAGCTACCTATGAAGAAACTTTGTGAAGAAGAAGAAGAAGAGAAACAGTTTCACTATCACAATGCCTGCAGCTCTTCTGATTCAGAGCATGCGCCCCAAAATTAAATGCAAGAAGGCAAGAGCATTTAAAGAAGCGATGTCAGTGTTTTCTGGAGCTTTTGCATAAGAAGACCATCATCAAAAGATCCATGGTGCTTGGTTGTGTTTTCTTTTCCCTATAACGCCCAAGTTCAGCATCAAACTCCATAGCTAACGTACTCAGTTCTTGCTTCTGCTTTAGTCTTTCAAGGGATGAAACAAATTGTTTCCATGGAAAGTTCTCTACCTTCCATACTCTACAAGGGAATGTTGAAATCAGCATTCTGACTTCAATTAAGTTGCTTGTAATACTTTTTTCTTTCGCATGCAGGGCCTGATGTCACAGAAGCCTATGATATTCAGAAATTCACTTAGACCTTCAGGATACACAAAACTGTTCTAAAACTAGTGAAACATGGAAAAATAGTGCATTTAAAGTCATTGGCTTCGTCATGACTTCCAATGAGGGGTTGCGTTTTCTGGAGCCCAGTGAAACTACGAACTTCGATGGTTCTTACAAGATTATCGCGTTATACGCTCATATTGGATGATGAATAATTTGGGTTATCTCTTGAAACGTTGCCAAGAAATTGTAAGCTAATAACTAGATCATGTTTGCTATTTTTTTCATAAACCAACGTCAATAGGTTTAATTTCTTATTGCACTATATTTCACAAGTTAGCTGTCACTGAGGGTAAAGACACGGTATCAAGGCTTTTCAGTCTTCAGTTTGATGTTTACCAGAGCTATCAGGAGCGTACAAGGGATTCTAAATCCAAGTTCCTTCTGTTTCTTCCATTCTTCCATTGAAGCTCTCCCTTGGTTTATGAGTTAGCTACGAGACTGGAAAGGCAACAGAAAGTGACAGCAGTAAAAGCTTTCGTGGAGAACTAGTGTTTCTTGTTCCTCAGTCTGCGATATTAATAAAGCCTGTTTTATCAATGTGTTAGTCCATATTATTGGCAATGGTAAAAGCTTGTTGTTTTTAAATATTGGATTGGTAATATTCGATCACCTTGAATTCAACTTGTTGCAGTCTCATTCCCTTTCTTAACAATTCTGACAGTTGCAGTCTCTCATCTCTCTCACTCACTCACTCACTCATCAGTCTCTGAGTTTAACTTTTTCAGATTGTGTTATTTCTTTGATATGGACACTTCCATCATGAGATTTTCCTCTCCTTATCATGCATTTACATCGGGTTTTGTTCAATCAGAGATCTCACGCACATAAACCGGAAGGAAACGATACACTGTGATGCTGAGGATGTTTGTTTCTAGGCAAAATTGTTAATAGTCAGTGTCATTCCCTCTTTATCAACTTTTAGACCAATATGTCGGAAAGGCAAGCAATAACTTTTTAGACTTTGATTTGGCAGTGAGAGTGAAGCCTATTATCATGATTACCAACATCTCTCTTATCCAAAAACCTGAGTTGCTTACCTCACATGAAGTAGTAACTCTAGTGCCTAAGTAGTGTGCACTGTGCAGTCGCAGGCACCCTCCCCTTTTCTTTCGGGTAATCATCTTCTTGGCTGGTATTTTCTTCCCCATATCTCCAAAGATACCATCACAATATCATTCCATATCTCTTAACCTCTCTCCTAGGCTGCTGTTGCAGTCTCATTTATCTTATCCTTCGTGTCTTATTAATTCTAAGAAAGAGACCGCAGCACATCCTAGCCACGCACCCTTGTGTTTGTTCTGTGATTATGTGCTATTTGACAGTAATAACAGAACAGAAGTGTATTTCATATTTCAGCATCCGAAGATCTTATGTTGTACTCCAACATATTGGATGATGTCAAAGTGAGAACTTGCTCTATTACTAGCTCGAAGTAAGCTTTATAGGCCTACGGTTGGACCCCACAATTTGTTTTGTAGGGTTTAAGCCTCAAAAACTTGATGCGGACCAATCCACGGGTTACTTCAGATGACTACTGTTATATACTTATATTAGATTGAAGTTGCTGGACTCCTCTCTCACAAATTAGTCCTTGAGTTTAAACTCTCAGTTTGGTAGTTTTTTAGAATACTTTCGCCTTATTCCTTTCTACCAAGTAATTGACCTAATAAGAACACTGATGGTAGTAGTATGTGAATATCGTCAACTGCAGATGTGAATCTTATCCCTGAGAACAGCGATTGGCAAGCTCAAGCCTGTTACTATAAGCAGCCACACAATGGCATGAAATGACTAATGCGACTCACCCATCAATGGGCAGATTTAGTTCAAATTCAGACAAACACGATAAAATCATGTCAATGCAACAAAAAACAAAGCAAAAACGGGCGGGTGAAATGGAGAAATAGTTTAGCCTCATCACTTGTAAATATAATGCATGAGCTAAACCAAAAAGATAATATATGCACTTCTCTGAAAGTAACACAAGACAGGCAGGAGGCACCAGCCAGCCAGACAAACCCTAAGAAGATTTAGAGAATCCTGCATTCTCTCTAGGTGGGTATCAACTTCAGCCTGTTAATTTCCCTGGTGATATGCAGGTGTTAATCAAAAGGGTAACCTTACAGCATTGGCAAAGATGTCATGGAAGATCATTCAAAGGCCGCATGGTTATGGTTTTGCCACAACCAGAAACTGTGAACAAAATGATTTGAATGGTTGACACAGCCTTAGAGCAAATCCCAAATCCAGAACCTTGCACAGAAACCCCTCATATTCCAATTCTCTTTCCTCTAAGAGATTACTGTGGGATGGAAAAGAAGAGCAATATAATATAATTCCATCTTATTCACCAAAATAAGAGAGAGGATTACATCTGACATCCATCACCGATAATAGAGTATACACGTCCTATAAAGTTAATCAACTGAAACGTATACATAAAAGTTGGGATTCAAGCAGATATAAAATCTAATATTACAGTAAGCAGACATCATTCCAAATGTGAAATAAAACTACAATAATACAATTGTAAGGTAATCTTGAATGATAAAATGTACACTTGTAAATTTTTTCTGTTTCTCCAATACAAATAGTGTGGCAACTCTTCCCTATCACGTACACTCATGCAGCCACTTGACTAGTAAGAGCCAAAACCATCATACGAAATCAGCTTCAAGATGGCCAACCAATAGGCTTGTGAAAAGCTCTTGCAAACAAACAACGGTCCAATCATATATCAAGAGGAACCAAACCAGCCATTACAAAGTTTCCCGCTACAGAAAGTGTCCGTATAGTTCCATATCACAGTCAAGAATTCTCACGGTCATGGAAGCTTCCAAAGTAGGAATTGGGGTGCTAAGTAATGCATTTGACACGTTGATTACATGAAGACAAAATCTCATGCGATTTTGCAGCTTCTCAGGTGCTGGAATGAATGTTACTTACTTACCTAGGACCCACAATATATCCACAAGACACAAGTCGAATATAAAGACCAACAAAAGTGTTCAGTCGCATCCATTAGCTGTCAATCTGGAATTTGTTCCTTTGCTTGTTTGCAGATCCTCATCGACTACAACTTAAGTAATAATGTTCTGATAGAGAATTTTCAGCAAAATCTTGAATTTCCATCCTTGTCTCTTTCCTAGTTGGCTTCCTTTTAACATGATCTTCAAATTTATGAGAATTAGACCTCTTAGTGTTGTTTGCTTAGTATGGCAATGGCTGAATCCCCTGCAAATCTGGTTCTGGAACAAACCCCACAGGCTGGTCCGTTTCATCCATTTTTCTAAATGTGATTGATATCCTAAACAAAATTGACCAAGAGGGCAAAATAGTTATTCATAGGGACCAAGTAATAAAATGAACACAACCAAAATATAGACTCAACTAATACCTCTTCGTAGGAACTGAAGGCGCACAATGCTTCGAAACATCAGCTGCATTTCCATTTAAGACAAGAACCGATCTGGATAGAACATATTCTGATTTATGAGCTTGCTACACAGGAATCTATGACAGAAGTAACTGCCAATAAAAACACATTCATAAAAAGGAGCAAGAAGTTTGACATAAACAACTTCACAGCAGACTTACCCCACAGGTAGAGGGATTGCAATTGAACCAGTAAACTCACCAGCACCCAAAAATTTCAAATTTGATCCAAATACAATGTTGCACTCACTTAGAAATGATACAGTGCAGAAAGGTCGAAGAAAATCGTGGTTGTCAACATGGGGAGGTATACAGTCCCCTACTTCATAAATGTTGACAATACAACTGTCAGGTACACAAGTAGGATGAAGAACATGCCACTTGACCAGCCTTCTGTTAATGACTTTGAAAAGCTTAGTTATGGGATCCACATGTCCGTTTCGGAGAAAGCTAGGTGGGTTGCCATTTTTGTCCTGCAGTATTAGAGAGGAGAGACTATATGTTCCATGTATCATACTTCTCACTCATTGCATTCATTCCAAAGTTAATATATTACAAAAACATCAACATCAGCCCACAGGTTCTGAAGAACTTACTGTCGCATAATTATAACAGCATCCAAATTGAAGGGTTACATGCCCTTTGCCTCTCATCCACTTCTGTGGAGCTATATATGTTCGTTCTGTAAAAGGAAACTCTGATTTCAATAGCACGTAGATGGTAAAGATACAGTGGAAAATATTGAGTCAATCTTATAATGTAACCTATATTCTCAACTTAGCTATTGTAATAAATTAACTGTCAAGTCAAATGGTTGCATCTACTATCTCAACTTAGGGATATTCATAAGCAAGTCAGATAGTTGCACTTACTATAACATTATCATCCATGAATTGCAACAAGGTAACAAAATGGTTCACCAAATTCTTGGACAACATAAAAGGTCAAATTGAAAAGGAAAATATAGTAGACCTCCCATCTGTACCTCTGAACCAAATAAGGTAACAAAACAGTTTATCAAGTACTTAACCAAAAGTAAAGGTCCAACCAAAGAAGAAGGAAAGAGTGGCAAAACTTCCATCTACTTCAATAATATTTTAATTCAGTACAAAACAAACTAGTAGCCACTTCAATCTAACTGTCCACAACTACAACCTTAGAAACCACGCTTGAGGATTTAAACCAAAAAAAAAGATCAAGGGACCAAGAAATTTTACATTGCATAAATGTAACCATGAACTATGCAGGCACAAAAGCAAAATCATCAACAATAAAAATAATGAACAAAAGGTCTTTATGTGTATCATTGAACATTTCGATGTTGATTCATCATTCTACTAATGGGAAGCGTGACTAGGTGTTCGAATCCCTACTAAGAACTCGTCTTCTATGCTTGCTGACACAGGAACATCCTATTCTAGAACTTTTCTGTAGCACTAAATATTACTGAGGAGTTAAAATAATGTTACATACGACACATTATAACTGAGCAACACCATCACTCTCACCAATGGTGGTGATGCAGAAGAATAAGAAGCAAGTAGGCATGTGTAGCACAAAATATTGTGCTAAGATCAGAATAATACATCCATAGCCAATTCAAGTTAAGCGTGAATGATTTCCAGGAAGATAAAAGTATCAAAATATATCCTCTTCCAAAAGTAAAGCTGACTGTAAGAACAAAATAAAGTTTTAGAATCTAACCTTTTAATTCTCCTTTTCTCTCCATCTCATAAAGTTCATAGGCGTGATCAACTATCCTCTTCTGTTCTACAGCACTGAATACACCAGTGCGAAGCTCCAGTCCCTCAAGAATATTCACTAACTTCCCTTTGAACCTCTCCAAACATATGAATCTTTTTCCCTATTAACACTCATGAATTGAATGTGCTCTCTTTGTTTTCTTGATAACTTGGGCTTCTCATCAACATTTGATACCCTCAACCCTCCAGTCAAAGGACTTGTATCAACAACCCGTTTGCTTATTTCTCGCTGCTTCTATTCCTTCACAACCACATCTTCCTGCCCCATAACAGCCCATGACATTCGAGGACCAGTCGTCTCAGAATAATGTGACTCAACAAGAATTCCATTTGCAGAGGCTTGTGGGGCTGACTCAGACCTCCCGTGTGTTCCATCCTCCCAACCACCCAATGAATTCGTGTCATCTCCATCCTTCCAACTTCCCAATGAATTCTTGTCACAATTATCGTCACAACAATTCTCATGGGACCCAATGCCATTCGTGGCCGAATGGGTTATACTCTTGTCTGAATGCAAAGGTTCCCCCATCAAGTGCTTCAATACCAAAATTTGCTACTCATAAATCATTAAATAGCACAATAGAAGACACAAACCTACATACATCCATCAAAAACGACATAAAAACTAAACGCTTTTCAGTGTCTAAAACATACAACTACTGATGTTACCCTGTAATACAGCACCCACGAAGTTTAGAGATTATAACTTTAAGAATGGAGGAAAAAACCTATACCTGGGTCCAGAGAGAGAATGAGACGAGATAGGGTTTTGGTACATTGGCGGCAGAGATCTCTGGAGCGAAAAGGAAGCCAATTGTTGAGGAACTCCAACACTATCCGAAGATCAGACGGTTGATATTGCAAGAGAAAGGGATCATCCTTCTTGATTCCGTTCAGATTTGTCATGGCTATGTCTTCTAAAAATCAAGATTCACAAACTGAGAAACAGCAACATATCCAACATCAAAACGGAGAGAATTTTGTGACTATAAAAAGATTTCGGACTTTGGATGCCTACGTAATTAAGGAACAATGTCGAGGGCTATTTTGTCAATTAAGTCCGAATCCCGCTAGAAATGTACGCCTGATTGTTGCGGGCCGAGCCGGGCTTTGTCACAGGATTTCGTTTGTCTGAGAAGTACACGTAGGTGTGGCCACAGGTAAAAGCGGCCATCTCTGTAGATAAAATGCTAGAGATAAGCTTTCAGTTTAGGTACCGCCACTTGGTTGCTATGAAAGCTATGGAGACCAACTTGCTCCAGTTCCGGCCGCCACAATCGCCGCCGTCAACCATCACCGTATCTACAAACTTTTCTTCTTCCACAAGGGTGTTTCGGTGTCCGACTTTCTTCTCTCGCCGTGGACGACCATTCTGGCTAAGCTGCATAAACAGCTCCGGCGACGATGACCGGCCACAGCCAGTTCCTCCATCTATAACGCCGCCAGAGACGGTCGATACAAGGTTCAGAAGGGTGTCCAGGAAGCGGCGGAGACAGCTGAAGGAGGACGGGGATGGTGGACGGACTGCAAAGGTGCAAGCTTCAAGTATTCCAAAGAAGTGGGAAGAGATGAACATGACAGAAAAGGCTATGGAGGTCTACATGGGTGAGAAAGGTCTCCTGTTTTGGCTGAACAAGTTTGCATATGCTTCAATTTTCATAGTGATTGGTGGTTGGATAGTGTTTCGATTTGTTGGACCTGCGCTTAACCTTTACCAGTTGGATACTCCTCCTCTGTCTCCTTCGTCCATGTTCAAGGGTTCGTAAATTCTGACGAATTTGTTTCATGCTTAGGTCTACTTATAGTTTAGTTTCCTTGCCAGAGCTTTTAAGTAGTGAATCAGTCTGAATGTGGAATTCTGTGTTGGAAATTTTCCTTAGCTAATATAAATTGTGAATTTCAAAATTAAATGTTTCATTTGATTCATGATAAATTATAACCAAACTCATAGAGAATAGAGACTCATTATTATGGTGCGGGCAAGAGAGGTCTAGTAGACATGTGAGAACTCAAACCGAAATTATATATATATAGAATAGAATAGAGTAATAGCTATAGATTTACTGGTTAATCTCCTACAATGGTTACTGAACAATGATAAGAGAACAAACTAATGGAACAAAACAAAAACCAAATGACGAATTACAAATCAAGATTATGAAGTTCAATACTTGCTCAACTAGTCATGTAATCACTCTCCATTAGCAGCATTAAAGTCAAATTGCTTCTCATTCAAACTTTATACACCTGACCGATCCTATCCTAATTAAAGTCAAAAATCCCATGTTTATGCTTATGAATTGTATGGAATACAAAATTTGAGTTTTCATAAATGGTAAACACAGTTAAGAGTCAGCAACTTGACAAGAATAGTCTAAGGGGATTAAGAGCAATAGATTTAAGGAAACCAAGGGGAAGAAAGCAAAATCTCTCCATATTCATTCAACACTCCAATCATAATACCGAAAGCAGCTATACATTTCAGCCTCTGATCTTTCATTCTTCCCTGGGATGTAAATTAAGCACTGGTGCATTGTCAACAAAAACATAAATTAATTCCTGAAGCACTTGTATAACACCTTCCTCCTCCTCCTCGTCATTAGCAGCATTATGAATGGCAAAGAACGTACACAACCCCACCTTTCTAACTATATCACAAATGATCAACAATGTAGTGCAGTAGCATCTCCAGCGCAAAGGTTGCAATCATAAAGAATTGCCTGGTTAAATTTTGTCTGTAACCCTCTAATAATGAAAGAAGAAAGGGATGAACGAAAGAATTTAAGAATGTCCTTTAACGTGATCATTGAGACAAAACACGAGTAGCCATATGTTGATACAATTTTGCATCTTCAAATGAACAGAGGAAAGGACAGTATTCCAAAAGTTTTCTTTTTTGATTGCGGAGAGAATGATATTCCAAATACAATCATCAGACTTATCAGCAATAGGACATTAGTGCAATGATATGGGTCACCAAGATTGTGTTGGGAGGAAGAGGTTGTATCACGTAATTCTTATTTGTAGTTGGTATTTTAACAACTGAAACGCTACTGTAATGAACAAGAAAATGTACTTAAATGCCAACATTGAGAGAAACTTAGGAAGGCATACCAGAAAGTAGCTTCATCCACTGTATTGACATAAGATCCCCAACTATAACTAATCTTATAGTTGCTCCAGTTAACAACCTCCTTTATAACTGAAACATCACACCCTAAAATATCATAATCAGATAAGAACATTCGCCCTCGAATAAGTTAAATTAAAGCTATATTACATTAAATAGACAATGGTATTAACATAAACTATAATTATGAAAGGAAAATGGAAACTAACATTCGCATAGAAGTTTTAGGTACGTTAAACAACTAAAATTCCAAGAAAATGGGTGCATGTGTTTCAGTTTTGTGTATATAACTTCAAGAATCAAGAAAATGTTGGACAATTTTGTCCTTTTCCATAAAGTTAGATAACTATTAATTGCATTTTTTGGTTTTTAAATAAATTATCAGTTAAGTTATGCAATTTAATCCAGATAAAGATATAAAGTGACTCAATAAATGATCTAGATTAATATATGAAAATTCGGGTGAAAAATAGGTTCCAATTAATGTGGAATAAACTCATAAAGGCTTAGTGATAGGAAAGACCAATATGGAAGCTATATAAGCGTTAAGGTCTCTAACGGTTGCTCATATCAATTGTAAGCATAAGAAATCTCTAACTCGTTAAGAGAACTTACGTATTGAAAAAATTGTAAAAAGACTTAGCCTGTATCTTGGTGAACACTTTCCGTAAAGGTCTTGGGAGATTCGTGATCGTTTGGAGCTTGAAATCGGTATCGAAATTAGATATAGAATCGAAATAAGGTATTCTGTATTATCTTCATTTTTAATCCTTTCATGTGGATCCGGGATACGTAATAAAGTCTATATTATGTATAATATATGGTATCAGAGCGGTTACGTGATCAAATTGTCAGAAATAAAGGTTTTTTGATTTTTCATCTCATATGGTTTTCTTCGTTTTTGAATGGTTTTTTAGTTTTTTTTAACGTATATAGTTACATAAAAGTGGAATATATAAGGCTAGCTATGAAAAACGGGTCAAAAATGTGTCGAACGGAGCAAAAAATGGAGTTCTAGGATGTCAAAAATCGCCTCCAATGTTGGTGGGACAAGAAGATGTCTACACACGCTCGACGACACAACAATAGTGGGAGGCAGCTGCATTCGGACGACACGTGTGCTACATGCGTCAATCGTGTTACGTCAAGTCGCTCCAACAAGTAATGGACACGTTGCATGTGCGACTCGTGACCCCCACTCCCACAAGCGTGGGATAGTGGGTGTGTGTTGATCACGCGCCCATTCGGGTCGTCCACGTGGCACACTAAGATGGAGGACACGTGGTGGCGCGTGCAAAACACGCATTGTATGGTAGATGCAAGTCTGTGCATGGGCAATGTGTGACGCATAAGCACGTGCAACCTCACACCATGGCACCGATGTGACGCCCACGTCAACGGCTAATGTCAATCGTACGGAGCTACAGTAATTTTTTTAAAAAATACAAAAATTCTACATTTCTCGTAAGGGTGTCTCGGGTTTGAAAATTTTATAAAGTAAGTTTTTCCATTTTTATGAATTTATTACATTGGTAATAAATTAAAGTTTAACTCCATAAAAAGGAGTTAAGGTATTCTGAATCCAATTTCAAGTTAATTTTCATGCTTTGGATATCACTTGAGGGAGATAATTCATATTTTTGTGTCTCGGGTCTCATATTCAGTGTTTGGGATTGTATGATAGTCGATTGGAAAAAGAATATGAGACATTTTGAAACCATTTTTAAGTGAATTTTCATGCAACAAACTTACGTAAGGGAGATACATGAGGTTTTCGTGTCTCTGATGGTTGGTT
>JANITW010000236.1:15607890-15623651 GCA_027564335.1 Erythroxylum williamsii | reverse complement strand
TCGCGAGGGCGAGCGCTCGCCATCGCAAGCGAGGCTTTTACAAACCAGTGTACACAATCCAGTGTAAGAAAAGCGTGACTTTGTTTAAATAAAAGAGAAAAATTCCTTAAATGGTGTGCGTAATAAATTTTGTTTTCACATGAATGAAAGGAAAGATCATATAATTCTGTTGCCTTGAAAAATGTTTGACATTGACACTTTGTAAGTATTAAATAAGTTCAGAAGCATTAAATGCTTGATGAACTATTAAGTATTGAAAGGAGAAAAGATTTTAAGCAGGAAAAGGAGGGATAGGGATTGAGATTTAAGTATATAAGTAGATAAGTAGATAAGTAGATAGCTTAGAAAAAACTCACCCTCTAGCACTTGTTTAAGGCAATGGAGCAAGTTCAAAGATGATGATTGGTTGATTAATGACTATATTCAAGAACATAAAAAACTTAGTAAAATCATCATTCAGCCTTGTCTTCCTTAGAAGGTAAAATTCTTTGCAAAGAACTACAGCTAAGTTCAGCGTTGGCATTGGCAATTGCAAATGGCTTAACAGATGACCGGAGAGGTTCTGGTCCCTCGGCTGCAATTCTCTTGCATAGAGCATCACAATTACTAATAACCTCAGTCAACCTCCCTTTGAGCTCCCCAATCTCTACCTTCAGTGCGGGAACTGAAAGGAATAGTATCCGAAGTAGAGCTAGTTAAAGCCTAAATCTTGATAGAGTAAAATTACTTAAAGAAGAGTAAAAAAGGGAGATTCAAAGGATGGCGAGGCAAATACTGAGTCTGGGTCAGGCAAGCTTTAAATTAATGGCATTCGTCCCCCTTCCCAAGTCAGTATTTCACTCTAATTTAGCTGTTTTGATGAGCAGGCTGAGTACCTTGAGATAGATGTTGTGAAGTAGTCTTCATTGCTGACGCTGAAAAATTATAGCGGTTCAAAAGTTTAACTGCCAAGGCATCTGCAACTTCTATTTTATTTTCTATCTCTTCCTGCAATAACATTCAGCAAATTAACTTTATTTTTTCAAAATGTAAATACTTTTCCTGGACAGAAGTAGGTTGCGGACCAGGCATTCAACTTTTAAGGTTTTTTATAGAAACTTTAGAATATTATTTTCTTTGTGGCTTCTTTCCAGTTACAGTAGTTCAGGTAAGCATGACAATTTCATCAAACAATTGTACCAAATCTTGTAATTTAGTTCTTGTAGGTCTGACATTCATTTCGTCTATCAGAGGATTAGCAATTCTAAATGTAGATGATGCTAACTTCAAATATCTCAAATGTTAATCATAATTCAAGCTTGAAAGTTCAAACATAACAAATTAACCTTTTGACTGCTTTCTATGCCACTTCGGCCATACCGTAGATTATTCATGCATTATTCTATGATATTCAAGTTCAACCTAATTCTAATGAAGCTAAAGCCACATTTAAATGGATACCTTCTTTGATCCGTCTTATGCATTTATAGTGCTCTGATATGACATAATTTACTGAATTTTTCTTTAGCCACAGTATTAAGCATAACACAGCAAACCTGCATCTGGCTGATCTCCGTGACCTTCCCCTCTTGCCAATCACGGAACATCGAGAAGAGCTCCAGAAGCACCTTTGGACTTACAGTAGCTATATCAAACATTTAAAATAGAAGATGCCAACATAAAAAATTCAGATTATTAAACAGAGAAGAATAGTATACAAGATAAAGTTGCAATTAATACATAAAGGTGAATTATTTCAAATAGGGATTGAAAAGTTTGGATATCATGAACAGGGATGCAAATGCGAGCGGGCTTGAAGAATGTTTAGAGGCAATTTCATGAAATGAGTGGCTTAAATATGACCATAAATACCGAGATCAATTTCCCCTTCAATCATATTCCATGCTCCGTTACATCTTTGCTATATCTACATAATATGTACATGTGGATAATCTCGCCTAATGAAGAAGCCACAAGCATGTTCATTAATTCTTGCCCACATTTCGGATATATGCCCGAAAATCAAACTTAGAAGTCATGAAAGATGGCCTAGAGCACATGGTGAATATCAAGAGGGGTGGAGCAGCAACATCCAACTTTAAAATTGAACGTGTTTAATGTGACAGCAACCACTCCTACGGGATATTTTGATAGCAAGGAGCAAGATCAGATCGAGTTGGCCCATCAAAAGGAAGAAGAAGCTATGGGAGCTCCTTGCTATCATATTTCCTTGTTGAGAAACACCTAAAATTTCATTTCTCAACTTCTAGTTTCAGGTCTTTTATACTAACAATCGTATCGGAGTTCCTTAATTTCATCTGCATTGTAATTCTAGAGTGAAGGCAGACGATTATTAGTAGATGAGTGATTTCTTTGGAGAAAAATTCGATAAACAGTATGCCTAGTACAGAAACCAAGCGAATTTTCAAGCCTACTATTCAAGTCCTCGTCTTACCCGAAGTTGAGGAAGACGTTGGCTTTCTCACCAAAATGTCAGTCAAGCTGGTCTCTTCCTTAGGGGGCGTCGTCAATATAGGTCTTGTCTACAATCAAATCCTTTACAAATTAAATTTCAACTCCAAATTGAATCAAAGGATCGATTTTGTCAACTATGCAGAACTGCAATTGTTCAAATTTGAAGGCAAGAAACTCACGATCTGGAGCGATTTTAGTCTCTCCAAAATGGGATCCACAGTTTCAGCTCGCTCGGAGACAGTAGTAATCTGGTCCGCAGGTCTCTTAACGCCAATTCAAAAACAGTTGTTAACGATATGACTCGCTAGATAATTTAACGGGAAGATATTCAACTATTTTACAAGCGCAATTAGAGCGTCACCCGTGAATTTGAGAGAGCTGACTCCGAAGCACCCATGTCGAGCTCCGACGGAAAACCCAGTAAAGCTCCGATCTTTCTTTTGTAGGGTAGTGAACAGAACAGGAGAATCAACCAAAGTTAGCACAGAATTGTTATCGCACCTGGGCTTAACTAGATTAACGGAATGTTTGGGTCGACGACTGCCGGATGAACGTTGGATCCAACGGGTCGATTTGACCCGAAACCTGTAAGCATTAAGCTTAACAGATCAGCAGTATTCAAACTGGGCCGAAGCATGCCTGCTAGGAACTTCGATTTGTGTTTTCTTTTTATAAGGTTTCATTAAGTTATTATTTATATTAGATTGCGAGATATTTTGAAAGAAAAACATTTACATAAATATTGATTGATGAAGTTTCAATTAGCTCATGAGTTGTTTTAAATAAGTAATTTCACTTTGATAAATTTCAAATTTAGGTAAAGTTTATAAATAAAATAAACAATATTTTAGATTTTTCATTTAAATTAAAGTCAAGCACATAAAATATTTAAATTCAATTAATTTTACTCATGATTTTATTGTATTAAGTGTAAGCCACCCAATTTAAATTTGAGATCCAACTAAATCAACTTTAAATACGTTATATCTTTTTGTAAATTAATTTGTATATATAATTTAATATCAAACTTTAATCTTTCAAAAAAATGTTATATAACAAAATATGATATTATTAGGCATTTGTGATTTTATGCTGTACATTCCTCTTCCTTAAAAATAATTTTACATCCTAAGTTTTTAAAATATTATTTAACATCTTAAAATTTAATTTCACTAAATAAATAAAGAAATATAATTTTATCTTTTAGTTAAATAGAATGTTTTTGAAATATATTGTAAATAAAATTATTATTTATTTGTTAATAATAAAATTTAAGATGTTAATTGAAATTTTAAAAATTAAATGATTGAAATTGAGTATTTGTTTTTCATAACATTAATTACATAAAAAACATCAGCCAGGTACTTGGTCACGTGTCTTGTGCAAAATTGGTAAGCCGACTATTTCCTGACCCGACGTGTCGTGTCGTGTCGTATCCTCAGCGGCTGAGATTAGCATAACTTCGCACCGAAATAGAAGAATATGCCGTCGATTGGTCCCCTGGAAGACATATCGTTTCACCCTTATCTGAGTTCTATCTTCACCTCCGACCTCTGAAAAATCTACGTTGATTGAACAACCAAACTGACAAACCTATGTTCTGTTCTGTCTCTCTTATCATCAGTTCATAGCTAGGGTTTCCATAATTGGTAAAGTCATCAACTTTCAGTAATTGTTATTATGAAGCTTAATGATGCTCTTACTTCCAAAAGAACGCCGCCAGCGAAGAAACCTGCTGCGAAAGGAGGTTCAAATCCGCCAGCCGAATCGGGGACTCCGAGTTCCGCCGCGACTGCGCACGGCTCTGTAACCAAACTGAAGCTGGAGAAGTGCAACAACTCCACTCCGTCGAGTATCGGTTCTGATTCTAAGTCCGGGCAAGCTTCAGGTAGTGTTCTAGTACTAATTGTTTTGCGTTTCATAAAGATTCTTTTAGCTTCAACATTTTGCTTGAGCTTTTTGTTTGTGTTTGTTATGTTTAGTTTGGAATGAATTTAACTACCTTTGAAGATATATGTATTTAATTTAGTTATGTTTTTAATCTATTGAGTTGACTGATTCGATGGTGCTTCTTGACACGCATCGTTATGTGTAGTGGTTGAAGAAGCGCAAACGCCAGGTGCTTCTGCTTCGGTCACGCCGGATGCTAAAGTTGCTCCTAGAAAAAGAGTAGTGAAGAAAGTGGTGAGGGTGGTTAGGAAAGTTCCGGCTAATAGAACTCCTGCAATGCAGAAAGTTGTTTCTGCACAGACACCAACTAATGAAGAAGATGCTGTAAAGTCAAGGCGTGATGAGAGCAAAAAGGAGGAAGTAGTGGAGAGAAGGGATTCTGAAAATTCTCAGAAAGAAAAACTGATTGAAGAAAAAGTAGGAGAATTCAGAGAGGATGAACAGACCAATGTGCAAATTGGGCGGTCCTTGGTTGGAAATGTTGCTAAATTTGCAACGAAAGGACATACTGATTCAGAAAAGAAGGCATCAATTGTTGAAGTTTTTGAAGAATCTGCACAGGAGCAACCTATGACGGAAATAGTTGTCTCTCAGAATGTCATTGCGAAAAGCTCCAATGATGATGAACCTGACAGTGTAGACAAAGGAAAGGAAGTGAAGGAAGATCCCGAAAAAGAGATGGTTGACATAGATATAAGCAGGAAAGACAAACTACAAGGTGAAGATGCTCAGGATGAGCAAAATGACTTTGGTGCTGATGAGGTATATGAAGAGTATGGTGATAGAGTGGATTTTGAAGATCATGGTGAGGATGACTTGGAGGAAGAAGATCCTGAGGAGGATCTAGGAGGAGCAGAAACATTTGATGAAGAGAGAAAAGAACTAACAGCAATTGCCAAGGAGCGCAAGATTAAGAAAGAATATGAGATATTTGTTGGTGGCTTGGATAGGGAGGCCACAGAGGAAGATGTGAGGAAGGTTTTTCAGAATGTTGGTGAAGTAGTTGAAGTCCGACTGCACAGGAATCTTTCTATCAATAAGAATAAGGGATATGCATTTGTGAAGTTTGCAAACAAGGAGCATGCAAAGCGTGCTTTGATGGAAATGAAAAACCCGGTGGTATAATTCTCATAACTATTAACATTTCATATCCATATAAATGTCACCCTGACAGGTCGAATATTGCAGATCCATGGAAAGCGCTGTGGGACTGCACCAAGTGAGGATAATGACACTTTGTTTTTGGGGAATATATGTAACACATGGACAAAAGAAGCGGCAAGTGCTGATAAGTACAGTGGCTGTTACCTCCTGGAGCTTTTAACTGTTTTCTAATAGCGTGTTTGGTTTGCAGATAAGACAAAAGCTGAAGGATTATGGAATTGAAGGTGTCGAGAGTATCACTCTCGTCCCAGATGTTCAACATGAGGGGAGGAGTCGTGGTTTTGCATTTCTTGAGTTTTCATGCCATGCTGATGCCATGACTGCATACAAGAGGCTTCAGAAGCCTGATGTTGTATTTGGCCATTCTGAGAGGACGGCCAAAGTAGCATTTGCTGAACCTATACGTGAACCTGATCCAGAAGTTATGGCCCAGGTGAAAACAGTATTTCTTGATGGGCTTCCTCCTCATTGGGATGAAGACCGTGTTAGGGAGCTCTTGCAAGGTTTTGGGGAAATAGTAAGAGTTGTGCTTGCTCGGAATATGTCAACTGCGAAGAGGAAGGATTTTGGATTTGTGGATTTCTCCTCCCATGAATCTGCTGTTGTTTGTATTGAGGGGATAAACAATAAAGAATTAGATGATGGAAACTCCAAGGCAAGTTTCATATTAAATGATTCGTCCAATTTGGTATTTCCTTTTTCACTTTAATTTCTTCCTCTTATTCTGTTTTTCTGATTATACTTCCTGAATGAACTTTTCCCCATTGAGCCATTTATTCTCTAATCGTGATTCATTATCTAGTCGCAAAGCCTTACACAAGACTCGTCATGCACTCCCACTTCCCTTTCTCTCTTGGATGTGAATTCCTAAAGCTTTTTTATTGCTTTTCTTCTGCATCTTAATTTTTCCTCATATCTTATATTTATAGCAATGTCAGACTTCAACCGTCTTCGTATAGGCATTTGAATGAACCCTTGTGTACATAACTATGTATTTATCTTACATTCTTTTTGTCTTTTGTGTCCAAACTCATCAAAGAGGTGGCGTGAGCTGATGGTTTTATTTCGTTATATCTTTCCAGATAAGAGTGAAGGCTAGGCTATCAAATCCTTTGCCCAAAACTCAGGCTGTTAAAGGTGGAATGCGTGGTGGTTTCCTTATTGATCGTGCTGGCAATGGAAGCTTTTCAAGATTTGGTAACTTTAGTGAATAGGTCTAAAGTCTTTTCCTTTAAATAGTTTGTGATTGTCAATTTACATTTTTCTGGGGGTTCTATAGGAAGAGCTGTTGGGCGTGGGGGACGTCACTTTAATTGGCCAAATTTTCAGCGTGGGCGTGGTTTCTATCATCGTGGACGTGGCCAGAGTAGTAGAATGGGTCCTCATGAATATGAATTTGTTGATCGTTATGCTGCATTTCACGGAAGACAATTTGATGGAAGAGGTTCTCTCTCTTTCCCTCCCCAAAGAAACTCTCATTTCATTGTTCATGTGTAAACTTCTACAAATTTGTTGAAAACTATACTTCTAACACCTCCAAACTTTTACATTAGGAGGGCGAAGAGGCCCACCAAGAGGTGGCTACCATGATTCTGCGGGTTCATCAAGAGGTGGCTATCATGATGCTGTGAGGCCATCAAGAGGTGGCTATCGTGAGGCTGTGGGCCCATCAAGATCAAACTTTAATAGACCTTGGCATGATGCACCTGCAAAAAGGCATGAGCATTTTGTTCATCCTAGGAGACAACCATTTTCTCCAGAAACCTTTGATAGACCTTTTGGTGGAAGGCCCCTTGATGACCCTTATTTTTATGGTGATGGTTCACGTGGCATGAAGCGACCCTTTTACGTGGCTGTAAATATCTCTCTACCTGTCATCATGCTTGTCTTTGCAGCGGCCTATGACCACTTTTTGTTTGTTGTTATTTCTCTGTCTCTCTCTCTCCCCCTTTGCCATCTTCCTTTTCATTGGTTAGGCTTGTCTCGTTGATTGTCATTTCTTGACTTTAAACTTCTCTGGCGTTTAGGATCACGAACCAGATTACCAAGAACCTAGTAGGCTTCGTCCTCGGATGGATTATGGTGATCCTCCAATCTCATTTCATGGATCTCGTTATCATGGTTGGGATTGATTTACTTACACTATAGCTACCAATTTACTAGTTCCTTTTTTTTTTTGTTCATTGCTTTGAATATTCATCGTATTTGTGTTTTCCCTTCAGATACCTATGGGGCAAGCACTGATCCATACTCACGTGATTATTATGGTTCTGATGTAAGTATGCAAATCCTAGCTTGTCTCAATCCTTGTGTGTGATAGTTTGTGATATTTGTGTGTTTATGTTGCAGTATGGTACTTACCCTCCATATTATGGGAATGATCGCACTTATGGAGGTGGCTACTACTATTAGCTTGAAAATTTGGTAATCCTCACTGTTGTGTTTTTATATTAAATTTATGCTGCTTTGAAAGGAATATGATAGCCCATGCTTCATTTAGTTCTAATTGTGTCTAGGTGGCAAAGGAAGACGGATCCACTTCCATCAATGATATGCAAATGGCTTGCTGTTGAAAAAAAAAAGTAGCAGCTTCCTTTCCTTTTTTTGTCATTTTGATCTTGTTGCTCTTGTCTTCGTATCTACTTCTTACACATGTTCTAGTCTAGAGACTTTTGGTGGATACCCCGAGAGTTCATTTACTGAGTTTAGGCTAGCTCTGTTAAGGGTTTAGATTGCAACTAAGTAAATGATACTTTTTATGTTTTGGAGACACTTGCCCTTTATATCTAGGTAATGAACTGCTTGGAGGATCTTCAATTAATATCGTGATAAAGAATGGGCATCAATTCCCTTTATGTTACTAATCTACGTTTGGAATAGAAGTTCGTATGTTAATGTTCCTTGATATCGAAGGTGAATGCAACATAGTGGTGCCTTCATTTTGTGGAAGAGTCAAATCCTGAGAGGCTTTGGAATAGTAGTGGAGTTTCTGAAAGTTAATAATTTAAAGTGTGATGATGGGAGCTTTTGAAGATCATCTTGATGATTGTGATCGAGGAATGATACTTTTAGGTGTATGCAGCATAAGAGCTGTAAACTTGTAAAGAAAATCACTGATTTCTCAGGTGCCATGAGGCCATTTGATGTTTTCTGTGCCAGTATGAATTTCTTGTTTAATGAAGTGTATCTTAGGATCCCTTGTCTTTGATGACCTGCCTGGTTGAATGTGCTGTGGCTGAACATGCCACAGTATTTTTGTACCTTTTTCCAAAGCCAATCTCCAGAACAATCTATCTAAAGATATTGCTCCCAGATCAAGTGAAGGTTTTGAAAATTTCAAATTAATTCTCATTTCGGAGGTGTAGAAGTGATGGGGTCAATCAATAACTTTTGATCGATTTGGTGCTCACTGATGGCCTATACTATATTCGTGCAAGATCGAGCTGATATCTTCCCTTGCAAATTGTCTAATTAAGGTTGTGATTGAAGTTACAGTGTTTTGCAGGAGTGGATTCAAATTCTAAGGGAAACTTTTATCTTATTCTGCTAGTTTGTCATGCTGGTGCTTTTTGATTCATATCCTTGTGACATTGGTATGCCGTTAAGAGATAAATTGGGGGGATGAAAATGCCTCTTAATCATAATGGTTAATATGCTCAAAGCTTTCAGGCATATTTAGTGGTTTAAGGATACCTTATTTGTATGTCTGTGTGATCTTACGATCTTGTTTTACTTGGGAAATTTGGTAGTTTATTGATTATGATTTAGTATGCTATTCAAAGAACTAGAAATTTATGTCAAAGGTAGATTTTGGCCAAGGCAGGGCTCTAGATTTGTAAATCTTTTCTTGGTGTCATGGTACTATTGTTAGATGTCCAAGGTAATGCCATTGTAGTAAGGAGATACTTTTCCATCGAATTATACAGTGTATTTTACCAACAACATCATTGACGTTAGATAGAAACCCTCTTCCATCTTTGAAAGGATGAGGAGGTGCACAACTTAATAGAGGTTATTCCAGCTATAACTATTGAACTAAACATCTAATAATAATGTGCTTTTGAGGTTGATCCACTGCCGATGTGGGAAGTTTATAAATAACATAGTGGTGAATTGAAGTACCTGCCTGTTTAGTGAGTCCTAGCCAAATTGGTTGATAAGGGTAACTATGTTAGCTTTTCCTACTACCCTTGGCACTTGCCATGTTACTTTGTTGGTACTTCGGCATTATTAGATAGTTCCAAATTCTTTTTGGTTCTCCTGCTATCAGACTTTGAATATTGAATTTGTTGCTCATGTATGCCCGTCCAAAGTGGTAATTACTCGCACTTTCCTTCATATTGCTGGATAGGTTTGTGCTGGTTGTTTCTGGAAAATCAGTTACTCTTTGATTTATGTTCATTTTGATCGGACATTCCTTTTAGAACTCTAAATGTGGTTTTCCAATCCGTTTAAAGTTTGTCTCAGGTCGTTTTTTTCGTTCTTCCATTATTGTGTTTATAATGTGTCTCAGCGTCTAGGTGCAGAATTGAGCCGCAGGTAAGTTGAATTGCCGATGCTACTCCTGCCCTTTTTTGGTAATGATGCTCTTCATTTTAGAATCATTGCCATTGCTTGCAATTTGTGTTACAAAGTTTTCTTTTTTGTTATAGTTTCATTTGATATCTTTTCATATAGTTAGGTATAGATAAAAGGAAGCGAATCTTCTGCATTCATAGTTCAATTGATCAAAATTCATCATTACTTGAATCAATCAGTCAGTCTATGTTCAACGTAATTTATTGGGTATCATGTTGTCGACCTTATAACATCAATTTAAGTTCGAGTTGCGTCGTGAGAATTTTATTTGATTGGTGTGAGAAACATTGCCTTGTCTGGCGATGTTTGTTGATTATGGTCTTGGGAGTCTTCATGCGGTTTCAAAGGGATGATTATTGTTACGCAGACGAAATTAAAAACTCAATATTGTTAATCGTGACAAGAATGGACCGGCCGGTGATTCTATTATCCATTGTAGTTACTAAACAATATGAAGGCTACCAACACAGCACACTAACTAAAATGAAGGGTAGGGTAGAAGGCGTGGAGATTATTTTATCATATATATGTAGTATTAAATATAAAATTATAATTGTATTCAATATATAATATTGAATCTATTTTATTAATTAATAGTAATATATTAGTTTATTGTATTTTATCAATAATTAAAAATATATTGAATAGTTTAAAATGAATTCTATTTTTAATGTCTTCAAACTTTGCTAAATACATCATAGTCCCTTAACCCTTGTTTTAACAAACAACTTAAAACTTTTTATTTTTATTGTTAACTAGCTGTAAAAAAAATTATTAACGGCATAAAAGTGAATTAATTAACATCGATATTAAAAAATGAAATTAATTTGAAAAGAAAAGATCAAAATGCGTTCAAGATATTTAAAAAGTGTTCAAACTATGTTTCTTCTTCGTAAGTATTCGCGTGATATCAGAGTCGTTAGGTTGCCTGTTTCTGCATTCCGTAATTGCAATTCTAGGTTATAAAGAAAAGCCGATTTTTAATCTTTGTTGAAAATAGAAAATCTTATAGAAAGCATGCTAAAAATTAAAAAAAATCAAAGATCGATTAGAAATAGTGAAACAAAAAATAAGAACAATTATTCTAATAATTCTTTACAATTTTGGGATAAAAATAGAGTTGAAGCAGATTTAGAAATAGTAGATAAACAAAAAATTGGTAAGAGTTATAGCCAAGAGATAATAAAGAAGAAAAAAAATTTAGAAAAAAACTTCCGAAATTAGAAAATTTAAGAGTCATTAGGCCTAGTGTATCTCCACTCTCTTTTTGCTTTCATGGTAAGAAACCATGTAGAGATACTTAGAAATAAAGCAAAGATGGTAATCAATTATAAAAGATTAAATAATAATATAGTATTTGATGAATATTTTTTACCTCATAAAGATGTCTCAATAAACAAATTTTTTCTTTGGTTGTAAAAGTGAACTTTTGGCAAATAGAAATGAATAAAGAAAGCATTTTTATACTATTTTCTCTATTTCACGAAATCATTATGAATGAATGGTTAGTAATATCTTTTGGTTTGAAAAATGCCCCCACAGATATTTCAAAGTAGAATAGATAATATTTTCAAGTATTATAATTTTATACTTCATAATTTTTCCTAACATATTATACCTCTTCATACACCTGCAAAAACAGTCTTGCTCTTTCTAAAAAAATCCTAAGATATATCAAAGCTAAAATAGAATTTCTTGGATGGAAATAGATGGTAAATAAGTTAAACCTAAACACTATATTTTTGAAAAGATTTTGCAATTTTCAGATAAATTACAAAATAAAAAGCAAGTTAAATTATGCATATGATTTTATTCAAAATTTAGCTGAGATAAGAAAACCATTCCAAATGCTTTTAAAGAAAGATTAACGATTTGAATTTTCACCTTATTTGATTGAATAAGTAAAGAAAATTAAAGTTCTGTTCTCTACTTTACTTAAACTTTCTATACCTACTGACAATGATGATTTAGTAATTGAAACTGATGCTTTTAATCATATATGAAGGGGAGTATTAAAAAAGATAAATGATAATTATGCTCATTTTAAAACTAATGAGTCTCTTTATAGATATACCTTATAAACGTTTACTGATACTCAACAATGATAACATATAAATATAAAATAATTATTGACAGTAGTAAAATATTGTACTTACCAATAAGATTTTTATTAAGAACTGATAATGCTCAGGTAAAAACTTTTATTTAGAATAATTTACTTTCTAAACCTAAATATAAGAGATATATAAGATGACAAACTTTATTAGTTGAATATAATTTTGATATTTAAATTATTTAATCTAACAAAAATATTCTTACAAATTTTCTAACCAGGGATGGACTAGCCCTAAAGAAAAAATATTTGATATTATAAAAGATAATGATAATTTAACAAAAGAAGATTTGTTTAGAATCAATTTAATTTTTAATATCTTGAAAATTTTAGATTTTATAAAATTTTTATCATCTCAAGATTAGATGAAACCTTTTATATGATAAATTAATATGTGTTTTATATGTGGTTTTGTTATAACTGGATTAAATTATGTGATATGTGGATCAAATTTGGTGATATGTGTTGGCCTAGAACAAAATGGTACCGAAATGATAGATAAACTAAAAATTATTATAAACTACATTCACATTAAACGAAATTCTTAATTTAAGAGAAAGTCAATACGTAGGAATAAATTCACTTAAACTAAGACTCACATGAGATTTTTATTTATTTTAAAAAGAGTGATCTAATTACTATTTTTTGAAAGAAAATGGAGTGATCTAATTACTAGCCTAACAAACAACAACGGATTTTAAGCCTATGATTTAACCTCTTTTTAAATGACACTATAAAGGTTCCGATTTGTTCTAATTTGTGTTGGACTTTAATGACACTAAAGCGGTAAATTTGGGCTCCATCCCTCTTTATTATAAAATAAATGGTTGACTGTTAATGCAAATTGGATTTTTTTAGACTCAAACCCTATTGTTACTGAAGTTTTTTTAAAATATTATTAGTTCAGCCTGATTCTGGCGAGGCTGCACGTTTCTGTTTGGATCCATGAACTTGATTGTCTCTAACAAGAGTTCCTGTAAAACAACACAAGACATGCCGGGGATTGGTATCCGACAGGCCCCTATGACGCTCAAGTTAGTTTTTTGTGAGGGTTTTGATTGCTGTAAAACAGAGAGAGTCAGGGTTCTAATCTCGTACCTGTATCATGGCAAAGTTATACCGTATATATGGAATAGATGTTAGGTTTAGGTCTTTACGTATGCATGAGAGACTTCCACCTGCGAGTGGGCCGTGGATGCGTGGACTGGGGCCTGGGCTTAGCATAATAGATAGGAATTAGGTCAGTCCTTGCGGGGTGGACCGATCGGTCCATGAGTCGTTTTGAGTGGGTTTGGGCCTAACACGACCGACCCAACCATAAGCCCCTTACTCCTCGAGTCTGAGCAAGGAGAAGGGTCGAAGGAGTATATAAGGATTTTGTAGCTCGTCTGTAGGGCAGTTCGTGGTAGGCCCAATCGGTCGGACATTAATGCATAGTGCACAACCGCTCGTACTGGGATCGGTTAATTGAGTGCCCCGATCAGTCGGTCGATCGAGTGTCCCGATCGGTTGGCATCGACGCTTATTGCATGATAGCTCGGGCCAAGATAGATCAGGTGGATATCGACGCTAGGCGCGTGAAGGTACTTGGTGTAATTATTACTAACGGCGCGTGTCCTCTGACAGATATTCAGAATTTGTAACCGTTGTGCAATTGTCACGTACGTCCTTTCAACTGCTGCGCCGCTCCGAATTTCCAATAACCCTAATTCACCTCAGCTTAGATTCAACTACGTGTCCGAGCTCGGCTTGGATTTTCTCCATGTGTCGAGCGTGGGTTAGATCGTCTGTTCGACTGATCTTCTATAAGTATTCAGGATCGACAGACTACGGATTTTCTTAACGCTTGTTTCATTCTCTTGCTTTCACTCTGCTTTCACTTGTACCTTCTTACTTATAGTCTTCGAAAATTTCTTTCAACCGTCGTCCATATTCCCAACCTCCTTCATCAACTAGGTACGTCCTTTTCCCTTGTTTTTTTCGTAAAGTTTCCTCTTGTAAACATGTCGTCAGCCAGTTCTAGAAGTGGGATTAGCCCTAGGGATGAAACTGTCGACAGGGCCTCCCGACCAGTCGGGGCGCTTGAAGTAGCAGCGGTGTCGGGGGTAAGAGGTATTGAAGAAATCTTGACGAGAGAACAGAAGGATGGGCTAGTCGTTGAGGAGCCACCGGGAGATAAATCGACGATGATCGTGGGGGAGCTGAAACGGTCGATTATCAGGAATGATATCCCTATGTCCTGGGAGCCTAAGCTGGCCTTGAGAAACGAACGAATCCACAGCAACTTGAGTGGGTATTTTGTTGTTTCTGATAATTTCTTCTCGGTCGGTGGTATGAGGCTTTCGTATGCCCCGATTATTGACGAGGTGTGCGTCGACTACCAATTGATGCCGAGCCAGATTCCTCCAAATGGCTGGAGGTTTATTAACGGTCTGGGCTTGCTGTGCCATCAGTTTGGCCGTTTGCCTTCGGTTGGCATCCTACGCCATTTTTTGAGGATGAATCAGAGTTCGAGTTCTGGGGCCAGGATCCCTCATTTGCAGTATAGAGATCCTCGATACCGCCCGGTCGGAACGGCCTCAAAAATTACTTCTTGGCGAACGAAGTAGTTTTTTGTGAGGCCCCCAGGATCTTCCTTTGAGTGCCAGCCGTGGAGGTACCTTCTGGCCGAGCGTTGGAACGATGCATCGAGCTTATCTCTTACTAGGGAGGAGTGGGAGGTAGTCGGTCGCATTAAGGGGCTCGACTGATATGACTTTGATCGGCTCATTCTGGGATATCGCGAGAGGGCCTTGGCCAATTCCTTTCTAACTGACCCCCCGCCTAAATTAGCGGGCTAGGAGAGGAAACTGCCCCCTCTGTTGACTCTTTGTGGTTGAATTATTTACTGTATTTGTAAGTACTGGTTTCGCTTTCTAACCTGTTTTTATTACTGTGTAGCCATGGCAAGGATGGGCAATTTTGTCGGGTCCTCCCTTCCCCCTAAATTCAAAAGGCAGGCCAAAGGGAAGAAACATAGGAAGGAGGCAGAGACCAGTGAAGGCGCCGCTCCGCCAATGAAGCCAGGTCATTCTACAGTGTTGCTGGCCCCTCCGTCCACTAAAGACCGTCCTGTCGTGTCGGCGTTATTGCCGATCATGCCAATGAGTGCGGACCGAGCTGGTTCGAAGGAGGAGAAGACGGAGCCTCCACTCAAAAGGAAGAGGACCGCTGGGAGTGCCGGCAGTCGTCTGGTCAGCAGGAGAGAAGAGTGGTAAGAAATTCCTCCAGGACTGTCATGAAGCGATGGAGGGTAAACATAGGACCGAGGATATATTGAGAGATTGTGATGCTCCATCAAGAAGCAGAGGATTGAGGCGATCAAGCGATGGAAAAGGCGGTTCCTACATGGGGAGTGCTTAGAATTCGCTTGCGACTTAACCCTTTCGGTCCTGAGGAGGTGCCATGAGGTTCACGTTCCTGACGGGTTGGAGTGTCATTCATTTGAGGATTATGCCGAGCC
>JANITW010000236.1:15573397-15586605 GCA_027564335.1 Erythroxylum williamsii | reverse complement strand
CTCTATTTATGCCCATCAAATTAATGACTCAATTCTAAAAATAATGAAACAAATAAATCAATAATAATTGAAAAATTCGAGATCTAACATTAATTATATTTATTAATAAGTATTAAATTAATTTAATTTAATTACAAACATTAAATAAATTATTAAATTAAATTATTCATAACTTAAATTGATTAAATCTAATATTAAATTAAACTATTCATAATTATTATTAATAATTAATATATTAAACAATTAAATAATATATATTTAGTTTATAGTAAGTCAAACAATGAAAAAAACTGAAACAAAAAACAAAAGCTATGTTTTGTAGTTTGCATAAATTTTGTGAATTGGAGGAAACTAACTAAAAGTAGAAACAAAAAACAAACAAATTTTTTTACTAAATTTGGAAATAAATACTAAAAAATAAATAAAAATAGATAGCTCCTTAGTTTCTCTTTGTTTTCCTGTCCAAAAGTGACAAACCTTATCCTTGCATGAAAAGCTTATAAAATGTGGAATTATGGTTTTATGTTTTTATTTTTTATTTTCTTTCAAATAAAAATAAAAATTGTTTGGTTATTAATATCAATATAACTATATTTTCATTACTAATGATAATTACATATTTGATAAAACTTAAACATGAATTATTTTTAATTAATTAAATTTATTTTACTCTCATGCGTAATACTTATTTATATGAATAAAATTTATTTTTATTTTATTAAAATAAAAAAATTCAAAATGAAATTTTATTTTAATATATTTTAATTATTAAATCAAATTTTAAATTTATATATTTGAAGATATTTTAAATTTAATTATATTTATTAATAATTATTAAATTGATGTTATTTAGTAAATTATTATATAAAATTCAATTGTTATAATATTAATTAATTAAATTAAATTAAATTAAATTATTCATAATTCTTATTAATAATTAATGTATTAAATAGTTAAATAATATATATTTAGTTTATAGTAAATAAAATTATTAAAAACTGAAAAAAAAAACAAAAGCTACGTTTTGTAGTTTTCATAAATTTTAAAAATTGGAAAAAATTAAAACTGGAAATAAACATAAAAAATTTACGCAAAGAAATCTTGTTAACTAAATTTGAGAATAAAAATTAAAAACTAAAAAATAAATAAAAACAACGAATAGTTCCTTAGTCTTGTCTTTGTTATCCTTTTCAAAAGTGAGTAACCTTATCCTTGCATGAAAAGCTTATGAAATGTGGAATTATAGTTGCTATGCTGCGTGCCATCATTTACATCATTGTAAACGCCAAAAAAGGCCACACCTTTCTGGGTGTTTCGGTCAACCATTGCACTAATTGCTATATCCATGTTCAGTCTTCTATTCCCTATTTACCGTGGAGGCTCATGGTTGGCTTGGCCCTATAAGCTTTGTGTATATACGGCAATCACCACCACCTCCAATCAGGTCGCACTGCGCCATATATTTTCAGAGAATGAGAATGACGACGAATGAACAAAAATTGTTTTGGGGCTTTGTGATCATTCAAACGACATTTGGTGCAACGCAATTGGTCCGCACCGAGCCTTCTCTCCTATATTCGGCTCTCTGATAACCTAGACATTTCAATTCCAAGAGTTTCTTACATTTCTTTATTGATATTGACGATACAAAAAGTATTAGGAGACTTGTAAAAATTTTGATTTAAATTTCTTAATATAAATTCCACAAATTTTTAAGAATTCAATCAAGATTTTGGCGTTATAAAATATGAATGTATTCATTATCGGAATTTAATATAGATCAATTAGATCAAATTCATAATTTGATTTTAACTTATTAGCATGATACTTTACTTAGAATTTATTAATTTTTCCATGTTTTTTATGGTTTATTTAAAAGATTTAAAAAAGAAGTCAAAGGATCGAAGAGGAGGAGAGGAATATAAAAGAAATTCTATATGATAGGTCAGTGTTACTAAGAGTCAAGGTATTTACAGGTCCTGTGGGCTAATCTGAGGAAAGTAATTATGGAGTTGAAGATGACATTAGTGATTATTTGTTGGTGCAGGGTCTATTTGGTTTGATTATCAATCACACACGCCACTTATTAATAATGCAGAGTAGCTGCTCATGAATAAGACTGAAGTGCCATAATCATTCCTAATGAAAGGCAAGCAATTGTGATGATTGATCAAAGCGACTGATAGTTAGGTAATATGTGTCATCCAATGAAAAGGTTATGCTATAAACTCCGAAGAGTAATTTCATCACCACCTTCTTATTTGTCTTGCTTTAAATCCTTATAGTATATGAATTGAGAGATTTCTCTAGCTATATTTATACATATAGTTTGCTATGCAATAAAGTTTAATGCACAAATAATATGTTTGGAGTTGATATTTGAGGGGGAAAAGGGTCTATTATGTACCTACACGGACATACAATTAGAATGTACGTTTTGTGTTGAAAACGTACTTTCATTTTGAGAATAACTTCTTTCTAATAACAAATTTATTTGTGCTTTGATCTTTTAAAATCTCTTTATTAATTTTTATCTCCTAATTTTATATTATCCTGGTATCTATCAATATAAATATTTGAATGAATTCTTAGCTTATTCAAGATAAATTACTAATTAAATGTAAAATGAAATTATATTACATATTTGCTTTTCTTTTCCTTTTTATCTTCCTATCTCTCTTTTCCTTTGACTGTACATTTTTATCATTTGACACTGATGCACCAGCATGTCATAATTGTGATAGGTTCGTTTCAATTTGCTCCAAGGAAAGGCCATAGACAACCATCAAATGGTTGAGGGTGCTGATATCCATTTGCAATAATTAAAGCTTCCTTTCAAATTTGGATTCTAGAAGCTTAAATGAGGTCTCTAATAACGCCTTAACTTCAATACATGTTGTATGGCATACATGTCATTATCAACACTAATTAACCACACAAAGTTAATTGAGATATCATATAATTTATTATGGCATCTAATTTCTGATATGGAACTCAGTACCAATCACACATAAATATCTTTTAATTCATATTTGTAAATTTTTATTTTATTGATTAGCTATTGATAGATTTTGAGTACATTAGAGAAAAGAATAATTCCATATTTTATATTGAAAGCCTTGAATTTGAATTCTTTAAATTTTTTACAAAAAATTATACGCATAAAAAATTGGATTCTTTTAACAGTACTTGAATCAATTTATTAATTTAAGTTATAAGTTCATCGACACGTGTTAGTCAGTATGCATTGTGTTGTTAGTAATATAGACATAAAACATGACAAAAAATTGGAGACGTTAAGATAAATTGGTTGGACCCATATGAGAGTGTTATATTTGGACTATTTTGTTCCAATTATGTTGCTGCTTGTCCAATCAAAAAGTCACCTTTTTTTTTTTTTCGGCACAAGCATACACTTAAAAAGCAACCAAGTGTCTCTGCAGGAATCGATGGACATAGATTTGAGTAACTTATAATGTCGCTGAAACTCTTTTCGAATTGATTAAAGAAACGCCAAATTCTGAGACGTCTCTCAGTTTAATAGGCGATGCGTGGCATTAGGAAGAGATATCGGGAAGCTCAGGTTCAAGAAGAAAGGGTGAGGAAGACAAAGCACGCCCTGCAGGATAGCGCATGCTAGACAAGCTATGGTCCCACTATGCCCACACAAAAGGACGTGCCTTGACCTTATTTCATCTAAATCTATCTATATATTCACTCAATCATGCGACTCTATATCCCTTATGTGTATCTTAAACGTTCGGCCTTAGTTGATGCTCATGGAGTGATTCCTCCACTCCTAGTTGACAAAAAAAAAAAAAAAAAAAAAACCCCAAAACTATTCTTTCTGAGAGGTCGAGTGCTCACATGGTGTGCATGAAACTGTCTTCTGTTTTACAATCAAGTGTTCTTTGCAGTTCTTAATACATGAACTTGCTAATTACAAATTACAAATTGCTCAATAATTGTCAAAATAAAAAAATGGTTAGAGAAATTACACTGTTACTTCATCAGACTTACAAGTAATTATGTGTGTATGATATGGATAGATATAGCTAGGTACAAAAGTTGCCATTAAAAGGTTAAATCCAGTGGACTGCTGAGTGTAGAGAGAAATATCACTATTAAACATGTAAATGGTCGGCAGGTCGGCAAGGACTAAGGCCTCTAGCAATTCTTGTATGTGACAGTGATAGCATACACTACCATCTTGCTGATGACGGAAAAAAGAAAAAAATAATAAGAAAGGAAAAGGTAACATCTCTTTTATCTTCTGGAGCACTCAATCAATTACTTCTTTACTTATGACAATCACTTTTACTTTGAGATTCCAGTGCCCCGAGTCCCTGAAATCAAAGTCAGTTGACAGAATTACTAACATGAGTACTTTCAGGATTTTGGCAGGAATTAATGTCCAAATTAATCTTATTAATTATGCTTATATGCTTATAATTATCATAATAATTTATAATTGCATTTTATGTTATAATTGTGTAGCTTAAATATTTTATTTGTACTTGCTATTTGTTTGGACACATACGGAACAAGATTGATTAATTAACAAGTCTTACTTGCTTTAAGTAATTTGTGATTGAAACGATGTTACTTACAAATAGGATTAAGTAAACCATCAACAGGATGTTTGGATGTGTTGCCAATACAATGACTATATGATAGCTAATATTTAAGAGAGTTGTAAATTTTATTTAAGCAATTAATCGAGACAAATACAGAAATAATTAAATGTTATAAAGAGTTAATTACTGAATAAGAGAAAGGAAAGATGATTTCATTCATTCACAACCACATATATATATTTTTACAGAATATTTATACCTGAGCATTCATCAAGCGTTTAAAGTAATACAATTAAAACAATCTGATCACTTCTCCCTCCCTTCATTTCTCAAATATGCATATTCCGATATCAGAGTCAGAGCTTGAAGATAAGAATCCGTTGAACTTGTTCCCTTCATCTCTACCAGTTTGCATCAAAAGCAGTGGGATAACCGAACTATTTTCTGCCCCAAAACTTGAAACTCCATCACCATCATATCTGTCCTCTTGACTCAACTGGGAAGCCACAAACTTGTCAAGTGCTCTCCAGTCTGTTACTTTATTGTTGTCGACGCCGCTGTTGCCCCATGTAGTTTGCTCTTCTTCAACATTGCTGCTATTGTTATTGCCGTTCGCTGGTAATACATACCTTGAGCTTGTTGCCCTCTTAATTGATGGCAGAGATGGGCTCTCCAACTGAGGAAGCTGTATAAAATTATCTCCATTCATGAAACTTAAATTATCTGCTTCTACCTCTTGCTTACATAAGAAATTCTGATTCAAAAAGCTCTGAGGTTGTCTCGGGATATAATCAACTGGGTCAACCACTGAACTAACCCCACTTGATTCATCATAAAAATAGCTCGAGTCCCACCCTTCCATGGTCTTGATTTGGCTATTAGTTCGCTTCTTGAATGCTCTACAAACAACCCATCCTTCTTCCTGAAGTGCAAGTTAAACAAATAACAGATGAGAACTTTCGAAATTGATATGAAAGTTATACAAGAATCCAAGAAGTTGATAAAAGTTGGATGTTTTGCTTAGAGAAATGACACCTTTTCATTTTAGTGCAGCTTTTGTTTTCACTTTTGATAGTTCTCTTTTTGTTTGGGGAAGAGTAGTGAACACAGTCCAAAAGTTGATGAGCATGGAAGCAAATTGGAATATTTCTGTTGACAAAATGAATATAAAGAAAGAGATTGGTTCAGAGTTACTCGATGATAACACCTTTTGACTTGTAGATGGCGAAAGTGATCATCTTTCTAAAAGTCACCTAAGGTGACACTGCACATCCTTGGGTCATTGATCTATGAATCTACGCATGGAAGCATAGTGGTAAACTCTAAGAAGGTATCAGAAATTGTTGAATTTGACTTCTAAGTAAAGCCTTTCTTTTACTATTTAAAGATGCAAACTTATAAAGTGGAGAGAGAGGAGGGATGCCATTATAAAACATCAAAAGATAGGTAACATGATGAACTTATTACAGCTAATTATCTTGTCCCATTAAGGAACAGTAATGGATTCCGAATTCTCTTTAGAGACGCTTTTGTATGTACTCAAAAGAAGCTTCCACATATATCAGGTAATAAAAGAGATTCCCAAGGTTCATTAAAAAAATTAACATCCTGGAGGACCATGAAAACATTCTACCTTCCCCTTTGGTGATGGTTAAATATTAAAATATGATTATGAAGAGAGTTAGACAGATTAGTAGCAAGTAGCAACAATGATATGTGCTTGCCTGAGGAGGACCATTCTCGTCCGATTCAAGCCTGTACTCATGCATGATCCAATCAGTTTTCTGACCATTTGGGGCTCTTCCTTTGTAGAAGACAAGGGTTTTCCTCATCCCAATCAGCTTTTTTTTGTCGTACACTGCCTTGTCTCTCCCAGTTGCCTTCCAAAACCCTGCCATAGTTGCTCTGTTGGTCCTTGTCCCCGTCGGATACTTCTTATCCTTGTGGCTGAAGAAATACCATTCATTCTGCTCCTCATACCCGATCCGGCATCTCTCTGCAAATCAAAATTTAGGTGTCATAAGCCATATGAGATAAGTAATAGAACATTAGCTCATCTGAGAGTGTCCGATGGAGTTAGCTTAGTTTCATTATAATGTTTATTAACTGTCAACTCATTAGAAAGCCATAAGAAAAAATTGTAAGAAAACCTGCATAAACAAATTCTGCAAGGAGAGGGAAACACTATAATTCTATCCTGTATTATATCCTAAAAACGCGATCCATCTCAACCAAAAGACATTATGTATATCATCTGGAACCCTAGAAAGGGAAAAGAAAGAAACATGCAATCAAAAGAAAAACCTTGCTACCTTGTAGATCCCATGGCTCAATTCTGTAGAGATCTATATCTCTAATGACATCAAGATCGATCTTTTGTGATGCAACTTTCTTCCTCAGATAATATCCCACAAGCTCTTCATCTGTGGGGTGAAACCGAAATCCCGGTGGAACACAAGACTCCATTGACTCCATCATAGAACCTGGTACTGCATCAAATTCACCAGCTCCACCATTACTATAGGTGCCTTTCACTTCATCATCGTCTTAAATCATAACCATGTCGACGAACTTATGAATAGGAAACCAAAGAAGAGAGAAAGCTAAAAGTGAAAGGTATAGAAATTTAAAGACAGATAGAAGATAAAAAATTTATGCTGGGAAATATTGAACACTCTTTAAGTAAAAAGGTGACAAGTGTTATCAGCTATAATCATCAACTCATTTGGTGGCGAGCAACAGTCACAACGTATTATCTACGAAAGGAAAATAAACGCGGGTTATGAGTTACGACACAATAGAATACCGTCCCTTCAATAACAATGATTTTTATGGGGATAGAAAATAGAGAAAGCGGTGAAAGAGAAAGGAAAACAGAATCATGAGAGTTTGTTCTGACGAAAAAAATTAAGTTGAAGAGTTTATTGACGCCTCTAGCTACTTGTGCAGGGTCTCAAGAAACGGACAACTAGAGTTCTTTGGTAATGATGTTGTCTTGTGTTGATGAATGGCGGAAATGATTCCTCAAGAACGGGGTTCCCATTACATTAGTATAATAACGAAAAGACTACTGTACACCATTAATTAATTAAACCACTGACAATTAACAGAACATAGAACAAAAACAACTTTTTGGAAACTAGTCGTGTTATGACAATAGAGAGAGAATTAAGCAATCAAAGAAAAATAAGGAATGGGGTTTAAAAAGCAGAAATGGCAATGGTGGACAAAGAACGTGACGTTATCTAAAATTTAGCACGCGTTTCTCCACAGAGAAAAGGTTAGGGTTGGCAAAAAGAGAGACACTCCTCTATTGGTGGATCAAGCCTGCAAAGAGACTAAGTAGATACTTAAAAAGAGAAAAGAAAAGCACTCTTGAAGCACTTGCAGAGTCTTTTTCTTGTTGCTGAACTGGGATCTGACGATCGTGTCTGTTTGTCTAGAATTTCCATGGCATAACCTGATCTCTTTTATTTCCTTTTCCCCAATAGCTAGGCTCTCAGTGAAAATGCAGACTCGAACAAGAGTGTAATTCCCTCAATCTATTATTAAATAAGTAATATGAAGCTCTAAACTCATATAGGTGAAAGTTTTCTGTCAAGAAGTTAGTGTTTCTGCGAAATGGTCAAGGTTGATTTGTTGAGAATATCCTTTCAAGGTGTTAGCGACGGGTGGTTCTTAGAGAGACGAGAGAGAGAGAAGATCAGCAATAGATTTAAGGAGAATCGTGAGCTTGAGAGTTTAGACAAATATAGTAACAAAGAAATCAACTTTCTAACAATCTTTTACCAAATCTTGTGAAATATTTGTCAGGTTCATTATTCTTGACCCGATTGTTCATGGAAAACCGAAGTTAATTAAGTGAACTTTGGACGAAGTGGGATTGCGACAACAAATGCATAAATGTAAGCTCCAGGGTAAAGGATGTATTACCTTAGATATAGACATTTACTAGCTAGCTAGCTAGCTAACTATGGAAAAAGAAGAAACATACTTCCACAAATGAGAAACTCCATTTGTTTAGAGGATCCAAGAATTCCGATTTTCTCCCATTTGGGTACTTGAAAGATTTAGTTTTTGATGAAAGAGCTTGATTTTCATGTCTAAAAGAATAGTATACCTCCAAGCATTACTACAATACGAGGGCTTACCTTATCTTAGAAGTAACAGTCGTAGTGGTGACGGTGATGAATTGTGATAATAACTTGTTTAAGACAGAAGGAATGAAGAAGAAGAAGACAAAAGGGATTGAAGAAGATGGTGAGATGAGGAAATTTGTGTTTAAGAAGAGAGAAGCCAAGTATGGGAGAAATATAAAGAGAAGAAAACAGTAGACCCGTGGAGGCCTAAGTTGCACCTGGGGTTCTTAGGGTTGTCCCCATTGTCTTACGTCACTCATTCGCTAGTTTAGTACAGCAACCATTCTAGCTTAGTACAGCACTACCCTTTTATTTCTTGCCTATTTTCACTTTTATTCAATGTTCTGAAATTCGGACCGGTCATTAAACAGGAGGTCTTATTAATTACCGATTTGATCGGTTTAATTGGTTCAACTACCGATCGAATCAATGTGACGTCATAATTATGCAATAATTATATTTAATTATATATAATATTAATAATATTTTAAACAATACAAAAATACCAAAAAATAAAAAATAAAAAATAAAAATTTTATTGAACCAGTGGTTGGACCGATCCGACTGATTAATTGACCAATTTTGACCGGTTCTCACTAGTTCAATTGAAAACTAGTTTTAAAGGGTGAACCAGATCGGATAGCCGACCGGTCACCGGTCAAACTGACTAGTCCGGTCCGATTTTTAAAACAGAGCTCTTATCGCCTTCTCTTTATCGATACTTTTTTCTGTATGTTAATCATAAGCTAACAATAAGATACTAACACATTATCCAAATTAAAACTCACAAGGTGCCTTTTGGGCTCCTAAAATAATTATAGGTCAAGTTATATGCGGTTTTTTTGTGCTTTGGAGCTTATGTATGTGAAAAAGAAAGAGTTTCTGAAAGAAGTTTATTTTGCCCTTCGTGTATTTCATTGACAGAGTACAAGTCCATATATACAGAGATTCGCCTACATCTAAGCCACAGACCACTTGATCCACTATCAGTGGGATATTGCGCAAACCAAGAAGATTCCGCAAACAAAGAAGAGAAATATATACAAAAGGAAGGAAAGTGAATATACAGTAATTATTCTAATGATATTTCTTAACAGTATGTACTAGTGAAAGTAGCATTAGGCGAACTGTTTTATTTTTGTATTAGCATTAGTATAGTTGATTATAGAATAAGAGGGACCACTGTCTAGAATTAGGTTTAGTAGAAGCGAAGATTTTTACGAAATGGTGAATATGAATGTTTCTTCTGTTACAGGTCACGCTAATATCTTTATATTCATTAATTAAAAGCGAAGGAGTTCGTATGGAAATTAGAGAAGTAAAGAAAATTAAATCATGCCATCTTATTTATAAAATAATTTTAGAAAACAATAAATCGACTAAAAATCATTAAATACTAAAATTAAGCTTATATAACTAAAAATATTTTTATTTACATGTAATTAATTAACGTTTATGATTAATTCATGCAATTTATTCCAATATTATAACTTAAGATTTAGTTGAAATAATTAAAAATTAGCTATAAAAATTTTAGAAGAATTTTTTTTAATGAAATGTAATGAACTAATTATTAATACATGAATTTTTATAAGGACCATCATTAACTAAAGTATAATTTAATACAAACATTATCTAGTAGAGTATCAATTTTTTTATTAAATGCAATAAAGCATAAATACGTTACAATATCTACTTTGATTTTTTTTTAATTCTTTAGCTTGATAGATCCTTAAAAAATAAAATACGCATTTTTGGGTAAAGTACATTTATTTGAGCTGATTTAAACAATACATGAAAAATGTTGAATCATTTGACTCCACTCTAAGAATATTAAATTATATTTTAATTTAAAGTTAATTTTTTTCAATATTTAAATATAATACTGTAATAATATTGATAATAATGATAATATTGTTAATTATATAATGAATTCCACTAATCTAAGAAGCTTTATTACAAGATATAGAAGCTAAAAAGTATTAGTACAAGGTTAAATGTAATATTGATTTTGGAGATCAATAAGAAATTTTCTCGATAGCATGAATTTTGAATTTTTTTCAAAATTTTATATTTTTATTAAAAATAACAGTGAAGCACACATATCATTATCATCACTTTTCTACTAATTAATATTGTTAATTAATTTTAGTCAGATTTAAAAGGTGGATTGTCACATTAAAAATTAGATTATTTAATAAAAGTTGTTCATTTTTTAAAATTAAAGAAACATTTAAATTTAATTATAACAGATTTTATGTCTTCTATCTTTTCCCTGTTTTAACTTGGAACTTCTCGTTGGCGTCTGTGCCTGCGCCGGCGTCTCAGTCTCAGCAGATAATAAAGACTCGCCTATTTCTCTCAGGTTTCGCTTTCACGCTTTCCACATATCTACCACGGCTAAACATGACAAAGGCTGGCCACGTGGTACTGCCAAAGCACCGCCCGAGCAAGCCGCGCGTCGCTCCTATCTCACACGGTTGACGGTTCCGCTCATTCTCTTACAGTTCAACTTCAGATTACCTAAAACACCCTCATATATATATCTCGTGTTAATATTTAATAATGCGCCCAAACAATTTATACTGATTATCTATATTTTCAGCCTACTAATAAATGGCAGAAAAACGACATTATGAATATTGATGTATAAATAAATTCTATAATTTTCAGTGATATGTCTTTGCTTAATGCAATGAAGCAGTTTCATAAAATATAAATTATGGACAAAGGCCTTCACATGCAAACATACGGGGACCACTTTATCGGGGTATTTTAGTCATTTGAAAGGAATAATTATGTAAAATTTTTAGATTTTGACTAATAGAAATTTGGTATATTATTTTATTTATTAGCCATTGGTAAATAATTGAAAAATGGTCATAAATCTATTTTTTTACAGCGTTGATTCTGTAAGAATATATTTTCCAAAGTGAACTCACTTTCCTTGATTCCTTTTGTTACCAATGGTCAAGAGCGAGTAAAGATAATCCCTTTGACTACGACAGCCATGGAATTAGATTATCAAGAAGTCATGTACACAAGGAAAGGAACGACTGAAAACTACGTGTCAGATGATGGTTGGGAGAAACTTTACGTAGAACATAAACAAAGCAAAAGACAAATGTATATTCTGTAGCCAGCCCGGCCCTCCTCTGATTGTGATGACCCCACCACTCACACCGTCAATACTAGTTGATTTCGATATTAATTAACCATGACTACATTAAAACTTCGGTTCTTATAAAACTACGCTTAACTGTAAATCTATATTAATAATCTGCTGTAATTAGGTTTACATACACAATTGCATTTGCTTTTACAATTATTGCAATAATCTGCATTTTTAGTATAATTCGCAAGTAGTAATTTAAAATCTTAGAACTGCTTAATATCTCTGTATATTTAAAAAGTGAAAACAACTATGATTTGGATAAATGAAAAAAAAAGAAAAATTAATAGATTGTAGGAACATTACGAACAATACTATCGCTGCATGGGATGATCGAATCCATCCAGAGGGTTGTTTAAGTTTATAATTGACCAATAAGCTTTTCAGTTTGCGATGAATTGAGTGACTAAATATCAGATATATAAAAGATTAATACAAAAAGAATTGTTTAATTCTCAAAAGGAAGACACAACGCGGAAACCTAATATTTTAATCTAAGAGTAAAGAAAACGTAAATCTACTCCAAGATCTATAAAGAACTAAAAAGATAGACAAACCTTAAGAGACATAGAATATTTTGATTGAAAATTGAGTATTTCTACAAATGAAGAAACCGGATTCTGCCCTTCTCTTCTTCTTGACTCCCGCAACTGCTCCTATCATACGGAAGCTCCCCTCTTTAGATGGTAGGCCACCAACTTCGCTTTCCTCTCCTATAGAATCTTTGTATAATCGAAGAATCTCTCTACCTTCGCTAACCAATCAAGAAAGCTTTCAATATCCAAATCTCTGCTAAAAGATGGGATATCTACCTTAAGTTTATATTCATACTCTCCTTTTTGTCTTGGTTGGATGACTTCTTCCTTATCATTGGAACTATTTTTGGTTCTGCCTGATTCTGGTGAGGCAGGACGCTACTATTTGGATCCATGAGATTGGTTATCTTTAGCAAGAGAGTACCTGCAAAACAGTACAAGGCACACTGGGGGTTGATAGCCGGCAGGCCCCTCCGACGCTCAAGTTAATCTTTTAGTGAGAGTTTTGGCGACTATAAACAAAGAATGTCAGGGTTCTCATGTCGTACTTATATCATAGCAAAGTAGTACCTTATATATAGAATAGATGTTAGGTTTAGGTCTTTACGTATGCATGGAAGGTTTCCACCTGCAAATGGGCCGTGGACGCGTTGACCTACGCCTGGGCCTAGCACAGCCGACCTAACCATAAGCTCCCCTACTCCTCAAGTCTGACCTAAGAGAAGGGTCGAAGGAGTACATAAGGATCATATAGCGTGTCTCCAAGGCAGCTCGTGCTAGGCCC
>JANITW010000236.1:15542993-15554505 GCA_027564335.1 Erythroxylum williamsii | reverse complement strand
ATATATAAAAAGATAAATAATAAGCTTATTGTATAACATGATAACATAGCAATAATCATAACACAATAATAATAAAGTACAATTTAATTCATTACAACAAAATTCACCAACCAAAAATCCAATATAGCACATTAATAGTAGCAAAATCCAAAACAACACATTACAAATAGTCCAATATTAGTAATCAAAGACATGTCTAATTTATTACAAAAACCACAATCATTTCATTGTCTTAAGCTATTCGATTTAAAGACCAACATCCTTAAGCTCAACAAATATCTCTCTATTTTCCTTCTTCAAAAATAATCTGGTAGCTAACGTAAACAGTTCACTTCCCTTTTCTATTTCGTCTATACTTCGTAAGATGTTCAGCACCTCAGCAATGCTATAACTAGGTTCATCTCTTTTAGTAGAACTTATTGAAGTTCTACTCTCTATTGCATCATATATATGGTCCAAATTTTTATTTAACTTTTCTGTTGCCCCTGTTCTAGTATCATTTTTCTTTCTTTTTTTCCCTTTCCTTTTGTAGAGGTTCCTAGAGCTGGAGCTGTTGAACCAATCTCATTATGAATAATTTCAATTTCTGGATTGACAGCAAAGTCTTCAGAAAGGTCATCCTCAAGATTAATATCAACTATGTTTTCTCTACACGCCACGTAAGCATCATTTGGTACAAAACCTGAAGACGGTGCCCAAGCTCCTTCTCCTGTAGCTGTAACATCTTTAAATAAAATATTTAGCTGTTCAATATGTTTCAAACCTTTAGTTCGAAATTTAGTAGCCTCAGGATTTTCCTACAATAATATTGTTTAAGTTATTAAAATATCAATTAACATTAGAAAAATAAAAATCTAAAGCTTAAATGCTTACCTTCAATTTCTTTTCCCACCATTCGTCACTTGCATCAATAGTTTGATTAGTAGGATCCCATCTTAGTCTAATTTCCTTACCTACTAAATTTGTTCAAAGCTGCCAATTCTTTTTTAGTCCATCCCATTTATTCTTAAATTATTTGTATTCATAGTTCTTTTTAGTTTCATGAGCAAACTTTGAAACTATATTTTGCATCCAATCTTGTTAAAGTGACCATTTGGTCGATTTCTAGCTAATGTCTCTTCCACAAAAATTTTGATTAAAATTTCAAGAGTTTTATCATTTCACTCTGCTTTAACCATTTTTTTTTCAATTTATCCCCACCTTGATTATCTTGACTTGGTATTGACATTTTCTATTAACAACAAAATCCCCACTACATATAATAATGAATTTAACAATTATAAGAAAATATAAAAGCAAAACCAAAATGACATAGACAAAAGCATAATAAGCATTAAGTCTTTTGTGAACTCAACATTAAAAGCAAAACAATGACTATGGAAGTTTATGCATGTACATAAGTAAAGAAAGAGGCACACTTCATAAGGAGTTGCTATCTCAAATACAAATTACTAATCATGCATTACTTTCAGCCTATATTTAAAAACAGTTTTACATGCCTACTGTGAATCATTGAGTGCACTTAAAATAACTAGATAACTACTTTAAGGGACTAGTATCTTCACTCACGAGTTTGATGGAATCATAGTATTAGAAAATTTAAGAGGGCAATATAAAAGATAAAAAGAAGACTGCAAATTATGTAGGCAATGGGTTGCCTACAGAAGTTCTTCATGTACTAGATAATATGAAGTCATAATGCTGTCGGTAGTCTCAACATGTTCACAAATGGGTCATTTTTCTCTTGAAAAATGTAACCTCAACATGTTCACAATGCTGGGACACAGTATTTGCAATGCCCTCATAGACATGTATATGAAGTTAGGCAAACAAGCAATGGCTTCTAAAATTTTTGGTCTAATGCCAAATAAGACCATGGTTACATGGAATTCATTGATAGTTGGTTTTGTTAGAAAGGGGATGTTAATTCATTGACTTATGCGTTTAACAACGCAGACGTTTAACAACGTAGACAAACGTCTGCGTTGTTAAACGTAGATGAAACGTCTGTTCCGACGTCTGCGTTTAATGCAGACGAACATCTTCGTTCATTAAACGCAGGACTTCGTCTGTGTTAAACGCAGACGTTATCTGCGTTCAACACAAACTTGTTAAAATAGCATTTGAAGAGGAGGAAAAATAACAAGAAATAGCATTCGAACTAACCTGTGAGTTGATCCGTGGGTGTCTTGAGAAGATGAGTTCTTGTTATGTGTTTGAGAAGATGAATTTTTGTAAACAGAAGAAAACCAAAGAAATAGAACAATCATTTTAACTTTTGATATGCACGTAAGTGACGCAAAAATGTTTACTCAGAAAAACTAAAATTTGAGGTTTTTCTAAAAAGTTTCAAATTTGAGCTTTTGAAAAAGCTATATCTTAGTTTTTAAAAAAATTATTTCTACTTCAAAAGTGCTTTTTGAAGTTTACAGCCAAACAATCATTTTTTTCCTCAAAATGGCTTTTGCGGTGAACCCCACAATATGTATATGTATGGTTTCCAATCAATAATTCTAACAAAACTCTTCAACTTCACTCCTGTCCCTTTCCATTTCTATTGATGGTATAGTTCTCACTCTCACCCTTTCCACTTCTATCGATGTTGTAACTCTCACTCTGCGTCTATCTCTCTTTATATTAAAGTGTGAAACGCAAGCTTCTTTCAAAGGGACATGAACTATCATTGCACCCTTGTAAGTATTAATTCTAACATTTGGCATTGAAAAAGAGACTTATTTAATAATACTTTCTAGACTCCTAATATATATTCTATAAGGAGACTATGATTGAAAACAACAAAATTTGGACAAATTTGAAAAGACTTCTTTTTATACTCTTTTTCTTGATAGATGGAATAAAACGAAAGAATCATGTGATTTAGAGTGGACGTCTCCCTTTGGCTAATTTCTGATGTATGATTTCATATATTTGAAAAGACAAGTGTATATGATGAAGACTTGCACCTACAGTTCTCAAATATGCACATATGTAACTAAAGAAATTTATTTGTTAGTCATTCAACAAAAATATCTAGTTAAAACAGAGTGCTTGTGGGTACAACTATGATGTTCTTGGGGGCTGTGAGTGGAAGAAAAATAACAATAGCCAAAGAACGGAAGCCATAGGTTAAAATGATGTCTAAGCCATTAAGCAACACTAACATGGAAGACACATATCGACCTCAAAAGGGTTAACCCTGCTCTTGTCATCCTAGCAATTTCAGTCAAGAGCATGCACAGATGTTTTATTATGTGTTAAATCCTCATTGGCTCGTGGCCTAAAGAATCTCCCATGATAAGAAAGAAGTTTACAAACATATATGATATTGATGGTTAAAGTAGTACAGTTAGAAAAGGAATTCCCTAGGCAGGCATGAATATATATGGGAACAAGATATATGGTCCACTGGCTGAGAGAGATTGAGAAAGGGAGATACATTAATGGGCACAGATGATAAGCTGAAAGGGTCCTGCAAAAATGGCCTATAGATCAAAATCGATGATGAATGGTGAGATTCGGAGATGGGCTGTCTCCGACCCTGCCCTCGTGCTGTTGATCAGATCTTTGAAGGATTCAGCGTGAGGAGGGGTCCATTAAACATCAATAATAACGCGTTCGAATTGACTAGTTAGATCTCTCTTTGCTTGTGTTCCACAAACATAGATGCCTGTTTCTGGGTCTAGATGTATACTCACACTTGGTTCAGGCATTACGTTTTTTGTCAAAAAGGTACAATTCTTATTGCATTAGCCTTTTTCCTCCTTTTTTTTTTTTTCCTTTATGAGCTTTCAAGTCAAGGAACTTTCTGAGTAAATTCATCATGATTGACACCAACGCACAAGATCTGCGCTTATGTCTGTAGTGTCCCGATTTCAGACGCTCTTCATTTGGTGGACTCACATTACAGGTTCTGTGCAGAATAGCTGGAAATTCTGGAGAAATTTCAGGAGATGAATGAACATGGAGTGCTATACATGGATACCGCAGCTAGCTAGCAGATTATAATGATATTGGTTTTACTCAGGATATTGCTTATTGTAAGCCAAAAAACTAAAACAAAATTGTCTCCCAAGTAGGGTTTCTCACAAGAAGCATCAAATGAACAATTTGAAGCATAATATTCTTAGAAAATTATAAAGAAATGACGATATGACTTCATCCTGTTGGAATTGACATTTCATGGATTCACTATAACTATATAAGTTGGAGTTTTGTTTTCCTACAATTCTAGTCCTTGTATATAGTGAATACAAAACGACGGAGTTATAGGTAATCATTCTAAAAACATACACATATGATCAAGTTAAATAAGATGATTACCCGATTACCAATGATAACCATGCCATTTTATCAAGCTATAAGATGGTTCCATCCACTACATAGAGTTGTCTCATTCCCGATCCCACAAGAAACAAAATCACTCACCAAAAAGCTCATTGAAACCCGCAATAGAATAATTACTTCCCTAAGAAGGTGTCCACATACCCCTTGTAATTATTTCCAACCAATGCTTCTATGCATTTCTTATAGCCCCCTACCCTCTTTCAGGCAAACAAACGTGTGGCTCGATGCCTCCACAAGCTTATAAGTTGAAAATAAATCGATTATCTCCTATTCACTATTATTACGAAATCCTTAGTAAGCATAATCAATTGGAAATTCATGATAAGGGTCAGCTTTTAGGCTTTGCAAACAACCACCCCATCAACTTGTGCACCTCGAGAATTTGAGTTTTAACACAATGATGAAAGTAGGAGAATTAATCATGTGATTGACCCTCTTATCGCCCCCATAAACTAATCACAGTGTATTAAACCTGAAGCTAGCTTTCAAACTTTTGTCCAAATGGTAGTTAGTAAAATTAAGTTTATATGCCATAATTAGATAGCCTGCCCTTTTATATATCTATGTGTTAAATTTATAATAATCTCACATTATTCAAATGGATATTAAGGAGAATTAATTTCATTAAACTCTTAATATATTTTAAATAAATAAATAATTTATAATAAGACAATTATTATTCGTTAAATAACTTATTAAAATCACACAATAATTTGTTAATTAAATATTTTAAATTATTTCATTTAGCAATTTTATATATTCAATTCAAATTCAACTTAAGTAATGTACAAAATAAACCTACATTTCTAATATGAAATCTTACAGGATTTGAACCAAAGACGTTAAGATGAAATCTTATAGGATTTCTAATATGAAATGTTATAGGATTTGAACCTAAGACCTTAATATGAAATCTTATAGGATTTCTAATATGAAATGTTAGAGCTTACCAATGCGACTTGAGCCATATCGGGACAGACAAATAAATAAAACTTTAAGAAATGTTCCTTCAAGTTCAACGATTGCATTATTAGGTCAAAGCTTTTCTTTCTCAAGTTCTATGTTCCTTTTCTTTTTTGGGGAATAGCCGAGTTATATGGTTGAATCGAAATCCTGAAAGCCCAAGGTGCGCCTGAAACTTATGTTGGCGAACCAAAACTACATGGGCTGAGAATTGGGCTCTTGAGTAGACTTATATTCTTACCAAAAATCACGTCCACAATGGTTACTTCTCTTGATTTCGAGGCGTCTAAGTTTCTGATGTCTGTCTATTGCTTGTTGACAATCCAAGCAACAACTCTGATTAGAGTTGGGTTTGACGTTTCAGGGGTTGTTAGGAGTCTGAATTGACATAAATCTAATGGAGATAAGGCTTGATTGGCTTCTGGGGATGGCGTGGATCGCCGGAATTGCACCTATACTAGTGGCTTCTCTCCCTTCCTCTCAACTAAGTTATTTTCATAACCTTTTACTGGGATTTGCTAAGAGAGGCAAGATTATGCAAACTTCAACCAAGGTAGATCTTCAGACGCCTTCTGAAATGCTAGATTATGCTTTGGGATTTGAATGTACGTATTCTATTTTGGGTAGCTTTTAGACCGTTATCTAGTCACCTGGCTTGTTCGTCGTATTGATACCGAGTTTGAACTTATTATATGATTGGGAATTTAAGTTTTAGAGCTGATTATGGAGATGTATGTATGCGTTTATTGTTTATTTGCCAGTGTAGGCGTTCACGGTTCCGCAAAGATTGTTTTTGCACTTCTACGTGTTGGGTGTGATGTGGACGACCTTTTTGCTGGTCATAACTTGGCACTACGCATCAAAAATGGCTCCGCTGGATTCGTTGGATTACTTCGGCACTACTACTGACGTATTTGGGGATTCGCATATGCTTTCCTTGCATGCTTCTCATTTGCTCAATACTGAACAGAGATACATGATTTGGATATCTGTGTTTTTGCTTTTGTTGATGGAAATACATGTCTTGAGGCGCCTTTATGAGACAGTTCATGTCTTTAAGTACAGCTCTTCAGCTCGGATGCATATTTTTGGCTACCTCACAGGCCTTTTGTGAGTTTTTGATGATATCTTATCTCGATTATGTTATCACATCCTGGTTGCTTTTTGCTGCTCCTATTCTTTCGTCAATTAGCAAAGGAATTTGTTTGTTAAACTCTTCTGGGCACCAAAGTTTCATTGAGCTGAATTTTGTATTTGTACTTTCATGGGGCAGCTTCTATACAGCAGCTCCTTTGTCACTCTGTCACTGTTGTGTGTTGGAGGCTCTCAACTTTGCAGCTGAGGAGGCTATTAAGTTAGATGTTAGAAGCCAAGAGAAGTCATTAATTGAATTCTGTTGGTGGACGCATATGAAACCCATGATAAAGCTTGGGTGGTTTCAGTGGGTTGGTGCTGCTATATTTGCTTGGGGTTGGCTGCATCAATGTCGATGTCATTCAATTTTGGTAGAAACATTCTCTCTTTCTCTCACTCACACACATACACATACACACACACAAAAACAAAAACACACAGAGACACACACACACACACACACACACACAAACATGCACATATACACGCTTGTGCACGCGAGCTCTCACACACATGAAGTTGGTGAATCAGTCAATTTTTGGGGTTCAGTTGCAATGACTTGTGGTTACTGATTTCAATCCCAGGCTTGTTTTCCATTGACCTTTTAAAACTGTTCCTTCAACTTTTTAGTTTCCATTCGCTTAGCAGATTTTATTTTTTACTTTCTGTTTGGGCATGTCTCTATTTCATAACAAAATTATTGTCTGTTTGTTGGCTTTTGTTCAGGGCTCTTTGAGGAAACATGGAGAGCAAACTGACAAGTATATGATTCCTTATGGTGATTGGTTTGAAATAGTTTCATGTCCGCACTATTTGGCTGAGATGGTATATCAACTTTCTCTGTTCCTCTCTCGCAAAGCTGCATTTTTTGAATTGATGACAGGGGCAATATTTTTGTTCTGCAAGTATATCAGCACTATTACTTGACATTCTCACTTCTTGTAATGCTTCTTTCAGGTAATTTATGTTGGTTTGTTGGTTGCAAGTGGAGGCGCCAACTTCATTGTGTGGTTGCTTTTTGTTTTTGTGGTAATGCCAACACCAATAGTTACCTTGGCCTTCTTTAAGTGTTGGAATGATTCCCCTGACTTAATTCTATGTATGTTGTTTTCACAAAAATCCCTTTCTAATTGTTGTTGCAGGTGGCTAATCTTACATTTGCAGCAGCAGAAACACATAGGTGGTATCTGCAGAGGTTGAAGAACTACCCTCGTAATCGATGTGCCGTGTTTCCATTTATATATTAGTGATTTGTGCATCCTGATGGTTTCGTACTACCAAAGTTTAAGGAAATATTTTTACCATGTTAGACGATAGCTTTAGACGCATTCTAGTTTTAGTCTTCACCTAGGGCAGAATATGAAGCAAATGGATTAACATGAAAAGATCCAAACCCTTGAACATATGAAGCCTGGTCATCCCAAACCTGGAAAATAGCTACCAAAACTGGACGATCTGTAAAATATGTGCTCAAACTTGCCAACTCCATTGGATTTGGCAAGCAAACGTGTGCCTAAGCGATTCAAAGAGTTGTTTCCAAGTTGGTGCAAGTTAGGCTCGATATGGCGGGAGCCCAACTTTTGCGTCTTGGAAAAACAGAGCAATTAAGGTCCATCTATCCCATAACGTGTACCAAAACACCGTGTGTCCTTTGTTTCGCTTACATTCAAGCTATTTATTCTATGGGGAACAGGGGCACAGGGTATTTAGGTACAGAAGAATACGTTCCATTAATTTCGTCTTGGTCCAGCAAGTCTTCGTCGAAAGTTTGGACTTAATGTCCTTGTAAGAACTGACGAGTCTCTAAGTCAACACTATTATCCGAGAACGAGGTACACGGTTTGTTTGGTTGGTTGGTTGGTTATTAAACAAATAAAATAAAATGTAATATTATTTTATTATTTAAAAAGAGAGTGTATAATATAATACTCCCTCCTATCTTTAAAAAAAGTCGATTTACAGAGATGCACATTTATTAAAAAAGTTAATGAAATATTTAATATACGCTTATTAATTGTATGTTGAATTGTCTTGAAAATGTAATATGTATAATTGAGATGTGAGAGATATTAAAGGGTAATTTTAGAAATAAAATTATAAACATGTATGAAAAAATTTTGAACGATACTTATTTTGAATAATTAAAATCTCTATAAAACGATTTTTATTTTGGATAAGAGGGAGTATAATAGAATATTATATCTTATTAAGATTTGGTACTAAATTGGGTTCTGGTACGGTATTGTACCGATATTAGTCAATACTAGGTACCGTTTTGGGTAATTTTTAAAATTTATCAAATAGTCTCTGAATTTTTTAAAAATTACAAAATGATAAATTGTCATATTGTACATTTGTAGTGTATAGTTTATAAGTTTATATCAACTATGTTTCTAAAAATTATAGTAATAAATAATAGCCACAATTAATATGAAGTTATAATAATTTTCAAATATTTCATATATAAATAATAACTACAATTAATATAAAAAAGATAATTATTATCATACAAATATAAAATTAAGAACAATACAAATATTTAAAATATTACAATATTCGTCATATAATAAATAATAATTACATCAACACATTCAATAAAAAGAATAATAAATATCATAAACTCTCAAAATATTAAAATTTATGACAACAGTTCGTGATAAAGAATCATCTAAGTAAAAGTGAAATTTGTAACAAAAACATTAATAATTACATTACATATATAGAATTTAACATATATATCAAATATAAGTAAAATTTAAAGAATTTTACACTCTGACCTGAAATTTGAATTGCAAACCTTTGCAATTCAATTCTTTCCTGAAATCTGAATTGCAAACCTTTGCAATTCTGGAACACCAGTTCTGAATTGATCCCACCAAGAAATTGCAAGTCGTAAGATAACAAAAATAGCGTTACAAACAAAATAAAGTGATAATTAATTTCCAAAAAATAAGAAAAGAAAACAACTAATACCTGGAGAAAGTTTTGCTCTTTGTCGAATAGCAATTGACAATCTAAACTCTCCAGAAGACTACTTATAAAGATCAATTTGTGAGCCTAAGAGATCTTACATCTTTTAATGGCTAACAATTGTTGTAATAGTGAATAACATTCTTTAACTAACTTCAACTTTTTTTGTAAAATCTGGTCTAAAATATACAATAGGATTCAAAAACACCCTAGTTGCAAACAACGGAGAAGAAAGTTGTTTTTCTCATCTCTCATTAATGATTAGAAGATATAGTGTATACAAAGAAGACTTACGTTTCAGATTGACCTTGATTGCTTCCTTCGCCATAAAAAAAGCCATTGTTGACTTTTCTTCACTATCAGCCAATCGAAGCATCCTCACCAAAGACTCACAAACTTGGATAACAAATTGACATTGAAACCAAAATTTTCTATCTTCCAATATAAGGTTAGAAATCTCCAATTTAGCATTAGACTTAGTATGTTGAGATGCAATTCATTTATCACTTGAAATCATGTGTCTTAACTCTTTCTTTATCGAATCAAAACACTGAAGTGATAAGAAATTCAATGTAAATCTTGTTATATTAGCACGACACAAATTCCTACCATTGGTAAATTCCTTTCTTATTAAATTCAACACCCATTCACCATTATAGATGAACTTTGTCACCTTTTTATCTTTCTGTATGGTCTCATCAATAATAACAAAATACCAAGGATCCATTATATTCTCTAGCATTAGGTCAATGCAATGTGTAGCACAAGGAGTCCAAAAAAAGAATTATACATATTTTGTAATCTTCTTCCTGTCTCCTTATAAGCTGAATCATTGTTAGTAATGAATTGAACAATGTTTTCTGGCCTCACTTTATTCATAAATTTATCGAATATCTCAAATAAAGTATCAACATTTCTAATAAGGCCAGTTACATCAATAGACTTCAAAAACATTTAGTTATTTGCAGAATAAACCAAAAATTAATAATAGGCTCTTGTTTCCCATTTGTCCAACCATTATATATGATTGAACACCTATAAGTGGCCCAATTCACTCTTCTTTCAACCAAATAACTTTTAATTTTAGTAACTGAGCAACTCAAAAGTTTACCTCTTAAGTCATCAATCGAAGGAGCTTTGTATCCCAGACTATAAAAGACTATTGCATCCACCATAGATTGATAATAATATGACTGAGAAGTATTGAATGATGAACTTGTATCATATCACCATCTTGCTACTATCATATCGACATTGTGAGCTGTATCTCTTGATTGCATTGTACTATGAATTGTAGGATAGGATCTAGGAGTTATTCGTGGTGCAAAAAAACTACTCACTTGCCATCTTCTTTTCCTCACTTCAGGTCCAAGTGTAACATTCACTTCTTCCTGGGCCTGGGATGGAACATTATTAGTACCAGTACCAGTACCACTACCGCCTTTAATATTTCCAAATTCACCACGAAAATCTGCAAATGAACTTTGATTACCAATTTTAAAGTTAAACCTTTCCATTCTATCTTTCTTGTAAGGCCCTAAATTGTACTCTAGTTGAAATGTTACATGTTCATGAAGGTAATTATGATAGGTTTTAAAATTGTGACATGATTGTAAGTTGTATGTGTTTGAATTTTGATTTAATGGATCATACTTAATGATTTGGAATTAATTGATATCATTAGAGAATTGTAGTATTAAAATGTACATTTGGACTAGGACAATTGTCAAGTGGCTAGTCAAGTTAGTACATGGAAAATTAAAATGACTAAGCCTATGAGATAGTGACGTTTGGCAACATTGGTTGAGTGACAAATGGCCTGATTGAATTGTGGCATTTGGCAGCATTCATTAAGTGAAAAATGGCTTAATGGAAGTGTGACAATTGGTAGCTTAAATATAGGGCCTATGTGATATATGTAAAGGAGACATATGCTCTATGGTGGGAGTGACACTTGGCATCAAATGAGTCCAACTAAGACAGAAATGTTTATTGTTAGCCCCAAATTTTTTTTTTAAAATTAGGCATGATTAGACTAATTAAGAAATTGAGTTAACATTAATTAAGATGATAGGAATTAAATATGATAGTATTAAATAGC
>JANITW010000236.1:15439089-15463756 GCA_027564335.1 Erythroxylum williamsii | reverse complement strand
ATGTTTATTAAATTTATAAAAAACATGATATTTTAACTTTTGTATAATTTAACTTTTTATATTGACATAATCATAATCTTAATATTAATCGGATTAATTATGTATGTGGCAAATGTGAACTTTAAAATAATAAAATCTTATATTAATTTGAGAATTTAAGATTTTATCTACAATCATTATATCTATTCATATGCAACCTTTCAACAAGAATTTCTACACTCTGCAATTTTGAAATATGACCAAACTTAGGTCGGTCTTTGGCAAGGGTAACCCTAGGCGCTCACCTAGGGTCCATCTTCATCAACAGTAAAATATGGTTCATTTTTATGTTAAAAATGAAATAAAATAGTGCTAGTTTGTAACCTTATAAAGACCAACAAAAGGTTCAAATTTTACTTCTTTTTATTTTTAATAAGAGCTCAAAATAGGTAAAAATAGGAGCTTATTTTTTACTTTACTCGATGCCTATAAAATACTATGAACGACCCTGATGTCCAAAATCATGGCATATTGCCATATTCATATGATAAAATTAATATAAAAGAGCAAATTTAATCATCAACAATGAAGTAGGATATTCATCATAATTCAATGAGGCCGGTCGTAGAAACTGAACACAAATTACAAAACCATAAAAAGGGAAGAGAAGCTAAATTCTTTCACCAGCGAAGAGTGATTTGTCAATTTCATTCTTAAAACCCTTGCTTTCTTCTAAGCCAATGATTAAAAAACGGAACTGGTATAAGTGTAAAAATTAATTTTTAATTTTTTAATTTTTTAGTTTGATTTATTTTAATAATTTTTATTAATAAAAATTGATCAATTTATTAACTGACCAAATAATTTTTTAACTAATAAATTCTTAAAAATTAGAATTAATTAATTAATTATTATTTAATAATTATTTTTAAATTAAACTTTAAATTATTCGATAGTTGAGGATAATCTTTTTCAATTATATTTTAAATTCTTTAATTTTTTCAATCTTTAGCTAATTTAAAATCGTCTAATATTAATTGAGCCTTTTAAACATTAAACTTATTATCTTACCATTTTAACTCTCGATTTATTTATCTAAACTAACATTTGAACGAGGCATCATTATTCTTGTTCGAGGCTCTCTTTCCTTGCTTGTTGTCTCGTGATCTTGCCTAAAACAAACCCACTAAACTGTTGGAATCCAACCATGATAGAATCACGGGCGCAGCGAAAACAAAAAATTTTACGGATTCCGAACGGATCCCGATAATTGATTAAACTTGAATAAAAACAATAATCGGATCAGAAATCCTACCTTGTTCGCTTTCCGGGGAAAAACTTAGAAACTTTTTCTCTGAATGATCAATCACTAGCTGTTCACGTGTCCAGCCTCTGATGGTATGAACAAAGCAATTTTCAAACTATTTTTGGAGGAAGAAGACAGAAAGTACTAGCTTTCATAAAGCTTTTCCCTTTTAAATAGAAAAATCAAGATAGTCATTTATTAAAATTAAAACTCTCTAATTATAATTAGAATCTAATTCTAATTCTAATTAATTTAATTTTAATATAATCAAATATCTCTATATTTGATTCTCAAAGTTTCTCAAACTTTATAATTAAGTTCAACTTAATTAAATTGATTTTTCTTTCACAAATTGCTCTTTGATGTGTGACCCATTAGGCAATGATTATAAATTATAATTATAATTCACAATTAGAATTAGATAAATTAAAACTCCTTTTTATTTATCTTTAATTCTCCAATTAAATAATTCATAATTATAAATTATGATTGACGTCTAGCAACATGTCATAATTACCCAAACATTAGGAATGTCAATGTGATTGACTTAACCTGTCCATGCATGGCTATAATGTATAAGTTAATCCTTTCGTCATCTAATATTCTAATTGGACAGAGTATGGATATAGTGTCTACTCTTTAGTATCCAATTATGTTCGTCCTTGCTAATTAGTAATTGATTTATAATTGAAATTTGAAAACTCCTTTTCAAATATCAATTCACTCTGGCCAGAGAATTCCATAAATCATTACCAATCAAGAACAGTAGAATATTCTCTCTAATTACTTTAGAGTGACGAATCCTTTATCGACTTACTCAATTATCTACATATGGTTCATATTGTATCCAATTACTACCGACAGAATTATCCTAGGACAATTCATAAGTAGTATCAAAATACAATAATTCCCATACTAGATATATTAGTAATCTCAAGTCTGAGGATTAATTATACAACCATCATTATGAGATAGTTCATAGACGCATAAGTAATATTCCATTCGGGATTCTCATAATCGGGTCAGTTCAGTGATTTATTCTCTAATAATCACCCACACATTAATTTAAGAATCTATATACTTTAATTAATGAGGTCAATTACTTTCTTCATAAGAAAGAAACATAATGTGTGATAATTTTACCGTTTTAACAATATCTAGTCTTGATGAAACTACAATTAGGAACATTTAGGAATAATACATAAGTGTATATTAAATCTCATAAATTATGATATCATCATAATTTCAATTACACAGCAATTATTTCAAGGATTTTATCTTTACTAATAATAATTAACGAATTCATAAAGATAAAGAATGCCTTCAATAAATTAATAATAATGTCGTACAAATATTTACAACCAAAATAAATTGGCTACAAGGGTATAAACTAACAGGCACAGCAGCCAAAGATCTTTGTCAGGATGATTCTCATTCTCATCTTCGTTGAGGCGTTGGCGTTGTATGGACTCATTGTTGGCATCATCCTCTCTTCCAGAGCTGGTCAATCCAGGGCAAATTAGGACTCTTGGTGATTGGCATCAATTCAATACATGGTTGATGGAAGGAGCATAGAGTGTGCAACTGCTGTTGATTCTCGTGCATGCATTGATATCGCTTCATATTTTATGGTTGGGAGCAATTTCCTACCTCGAATAAGTTTTATTATTCATTTTGTGATCTCTTGTTATATTTTCTGCAAGTATATTAGTTGATTGATTTACTGGAGACTGGTATGCAATGTAAGGTGTTCTATCTTAAATTTGTGTATTTGCTTCAAACACCAATTGTTTATTGGCTTTAGTAAACAAATGTATTCCAATCTTTCTCACTACCTCTGTCGCACTCTCTCGCAATTTGACATATTATCGTGTTGGAAGTCACATGGAGGTGAATATCCAATCATGTAAACAATTTCTCAAGACCTATTAGCAATTATAGTATCTATTATTGCTACTATTAGTACTAGTATTGGGATAGTGAGTCCTCTTCATAGTTGATTTCATCCTAAGATTATGGAAGTCTTGATATGTGTCTAAAATTGGTTAGGTGTTGAAAATATTTAAGGTAGGCTCTATATAAGTTTTTTTACATTTATAATTTTAACAATCATTTATTATATTATGTTTTTTATATTGTGACAAGTACATGGACCATTCTTCATCATCTCCTCTGCAATGGTCTGAATCACCTCATTAGAATAAAAAATCCAACCAAATGTTACTATCTTATTGTGTGGAGTTGGATATTTTTTCCCTAATCATATCTTAGTAACATTACGAAACATTGCCAACATTGGATCCCAAAATTTTTAAATTATTTATTTATTAAATTGTTTATTTATTTTTAAAATTGGGTCCATTAATTTAGTGAGCCTAGGTATTAATTAGAAATTGGAATAGAAAACTTAGGATTAAATTAGTTAGAGTGTATTAATGAAAGGCATTTTTGGAAAATCACTTAAAGATAAAGATCATAAGCATTAAAGGAAGGGGAAAAGTAGACATTTTATACTCATTAAGGGTATAATTGGAAAGAAAAGTATTGTCTTGCATTTACAAAAATAAGAAAACGGGAATGAGGGAAGAAGAGAAGAAAAAATACAAAGAGAAGAAGAAAAGGAGAGAAAAGAAGAGAAAGTTAAGTTAGGGTTTCAATTTTCTCAGCTTTCAAGAGATAGATCTTAAAATCGAACAAGTATAAGCATTAACCCTTCTTGATTTGTTGAATAAAGCATATTTAGTTATAGTTAGAAGTGAAATGAAAGTGAAAGAAGTGAATATGTCTAAGAATGGCATATGTAAATGTTCTCTTTCGGAATGGCATATGTAAATGTTCTCTTTTGGGTTAATGATCAGGATGGATCATGATTTAGTTGCAAATGATATTGAGTAGAAATGAAGTAGAAAGGATGATTTTTGTATAATATGTGTTAGGTGTAGATGTTGGATATGAAAAATCTAGAAAATGGGATAAGGGCTGGAAATTTCGTACGCTTCTAAACAAGTTCGTCGCGGCGAAGAACTTTCCTACATAAACATGTCTTGGTGTTTTGACGATATCTTGTTTTGTAGTTATCCAAATGGAATTATTTTTTATTTAGAGTAAACTAGAGACATAGGGCTACAAATTGGCTAATGAAATAGAGTTTTAATTCAGTCTATAAGAATCTCAAATTTTTGGATGGAAGTTGAGCACAGAATATTGTTTTAGCATAAGAATAGTCTGAACATGTTTGGGATATAACTTTCAGATTACTAAACCAAATTGAAGGATTTTGGTTTCATTAAAAACTTAAGACAATGGGGAACATTTTCCTATAAGAAAGTGTTATCAAATTTCTTCATTTACCTGACCAAAATGATCATGGAAAATTGACCCGAACATTTGGATTTTGAAAGGGTTATAGTTCTATTTTAACATTTTTTGATAATTAAAGCTTTATCAATTTTCTTTGAATATTGTTTGAATGAGAAATTGGTTTGTGTTAGGAAAAAAAATCCTATCCAAGAGCAAAGGAAGGGCATAATTAAACTTAGATTTTTAAGGAAAATTAGGTGGGTAATATATTTATAGTTGTTGTGTAATACAGACAAATCGTCTTGTTTGTATATTGTGTATTAAATTGCTAAATTGTGAATTGCGGTGATGTGGAAAATGATTTATGATATGTTTTATGTCATGCATTGAAAGATGTATGACATTTGGATATAATTGAATTGTGCTTATGACCATGTTATGCCTTGGAATGTGCCATTACAATTTGTATAAATAAAAAGAAGAAAAGTAAAAAAAAACATAAGAATAGGAAACTGTGATTGATTGAATTGAGCATAAATTTTTTTGTAATTGGGTAAGAGAGGAACCCGTTTCGTTAGTCACGTGGACGTTGACCCATAGCCTTCTTCCGACTGCCCGTTTGAGGCACATGAGATCCTGAGAATCGAACCCGTTTTGTTCATGGTGTAAACTTTGGTTTCTCCTTTTGTTCCACAGAACTCTTGAGTCATTTGTTATGCATTTCGTTATTGATTTGTTGAGTATGATGTATAATTGAATGTTATGCTTTGATGGATAATTACATGATATGTTCTAGGTGATGACATCGTATTAACTATGAGTCGTGAGTTTGAATTGTTGAGTATTGAATTGCTAGATATATATGTACATATGTTTGAATGCATGGCTCATTACCAATGACTATAAATATAAGCCATTGAGCATCCTTTTGCATTTTTGTATTAAACTTTGATATGTATGATAACATGTAAGAAAGACTGTTCAAACTCTTTTAATTTAGTAATGAAATAAAGAATGGAAATTTTTTTTAAGTATATCTAGATTTATCTTATGGTTAAGTTTGGATGGTTAGAATTGAATGTATATGTGTTTAGAATATTGGTATTGGTTTTTTAATGTGTTTTAAAATTTTGAGTTTGGTGTTGGCTTTTTGGGTTTTGGAATTGAAGGTTTTGCCGCGTTGAAGTCAGATGTTCGCCGTCGCGAATCTCTCTAGAAGAAGATTTTATTTTGAATTTTATGACTTCGCCATAGCAAGGCGGACATTCGCCGCGGCAAAATTGTCCCGAGGGTACTTGGCTTTAATCCAGGGACTTCATTGTGGCAAACATTTCCCGAAGGGTCTATAAAGATAACTCCATGGTTTCACCGCGGTGAAACAATTTCATCGCCGTTGTAAACCCTACATCGCTGCTACGCTAATTTATTTTCAAATTCAATGCTTTCCACTTTTCTTTTACACCACCCTCATATGACCACCATGAATCGAACCTCGAGATTAGAATCAAGGCCCGGGCCTAACATTATTTGGTATCAGAGATTAGGTTTTTTAAGTAGTCCTAGGCTTAGAATATGTTATGTTATGCATTACTATGCTATGTGATAAATTATTGGCATTGTGAATCGATTGATTACAATATGTGACATGCATATCATGCATACATATAGAAAATACGATTATAATGAAATGTAAGCTAATCGTTACTATTTACATTGAAGGAGTAAGATGCCACCTCGTAGAAGGACACGAGGAGTTTCGCAAGGATATGTTGCATCTGACTCTTCGTCAAGAGAGGAGAGTACTGATAAGTCAGTAGCTCTAGGAAATATTAAGGTTTTTGTAGGGCATAGTAGTGGGCCCTCTCAGTCACAGACGCAGGAGTCGCCTATTCCGTAGGAGCAGGTGCCTTCATTGGATCCGAGAATGTTTCGAGGCTTCGCTTAAGCATTTTTTTAGGACATGGGCCAAATGTCGCAATCTTTTGCTCCAGCCCTAGCTAAGAAGGGGAAGCAGTTTGATAAGCTGAGGAAGTATGGAGCAATGGATTTCTACGGGATCACCAATCTAGAAGAAGCTGAGATTTGGCTAAGAAAGACAGAAAGAATATTAGAATAGATGGACTGTGAAGATGAGGAAAAAATATGCAGCTAGTTTGCTTTAGGGAGATGCTTTGCATTGGTGGGAATGTGTATCAGGAAGTCAGATGAAATCGCTAGTGTTGGCATGGAAAGACTTCCTAGTTGCTTATAAGAAGAAGTACTTGTCTGAAGTTTATTCAGCAGAAACAGAGGGAGTTTCAGAGTCTCATCCAGAGGGAGATGATGGTGAGCGAGTATAAGCATAGGTTTATGCAACTGTCTTGGTATGCAATTGAGATGATGATAAGTGAGGCAGCTAAGTGCCGTAGGTTTGAATCGGAGTTGCATTTGGCCATCAAATAAAAAGTGGTGGTATAAAATTTTTGTGACTTTTAACAACTGGTTGAAGCAGCACTACGGGTTGAAAATATTGAGAACATAAAAAAGGTCGTGAACAAAAAGAGAAAGGGGACAGAACAATTCAAGAGGGGAGGTGGTATTCCTATGTCAGGAAGGAGTGCCAGGACTTTCCCTATGTAGTCTAAGGAGAGGAGCAGTGGTGCAAGTAAATCTAGATAGTTGAGAACCATTTCTTAGCAAGCCTCTCAACAGTTGGAGGTAGCAGAAGGGGAGGGGGAGATAAGTAGTCCATCTCCAAATATGATCATTGCGGGAAACTCCATAGAGGGGAGTGCTACCGATTGACAGGAGCTTGTTTCAATTGTAAAGAAAAGGGCACATGGCTAGAGAGTGCCCTCAGTATGCAAGACAGGAGAAAACTTAGATGCGAACTTCAAGGAGGGCTGAAGTTGGGAGACAGAAGACTGTAATTGAAGTGGGTAGTTCCAATGTGTCCAAGAAGGTGAACCCTCCAGGAAGACCAAGGGGGTAAGCACCACTAGACTGTTTGCAATGACACCGAAGGACACAGAAACCACTCCAGAAGTTGTGATTGGTACGGTTACATTATCTGATGATGATATTGTTGTTTTGATTGATCCAGGTTCTATTCATTCATTTATTTCATCAAGTAGAACTGTACATGGTAAAAATTTGAGTCTATTGGATACTCCTTTGATGGTTAGTACTCCAATCAGCCAATATATTATTATTAGTCAAGTCTATAGAGAATGTAAAGTATGTATTGGTAGGGAACACTTGGTGGTAAACCTAATGCCATTGAAGATGGGGGGATTATATGTAATACTGGGCATGGATACATAAGGATAACGCCCATCTGGATTGCAACAGAATATAGTAGAGTTTGAGTTAGATGACGGGAGAAAGGTGGTGTTTATGGGAGACACAAAGTCAAGCCCACCTAGAGTTGTTTCAGCTTTGACAGTAGAGAAAATGATGAGGAAAAGGAGTGGAGCATTTTTGGCCCATGTGACACAAAGGCAGATGGAGGGAAGTTAGAAGAAATTCCCATAGTCATAGAATTCCCGGATGTCTTTTCAGAAGAATTGCCAAGATTACCTCCACCAAGAGAAATTGAGTTTCTCATTGAGCTTCTTCCAAGTACTGCATTAATATCAATTCCGCCTTATAGAATGGCTCTGGCAGAATTGAAGGAGCTTAAGGATCAATTGGAAGATTTATTAGAGAAGGGGTATATTAGGCCTAGCTCTTCATCTTGGGGAGCTCTGGTCTTTTTTGTAAAGAAGAAAGATAGATCTTTGAGAATGTGTGTGGATTGCCGGAAGCTCAACCATGTCATTATTAAGAATAGATATCCACTCTCACATATAGATGATTTGTTTGACCAATTGTAATGGGCAAAATTCTTCTCCAAGATAGACTTAAGATCGGGTTATCATCAATTGAAAATAAAGGAGTCTGATGTATCAAAGATTGCTTTTAGAATACAATATGGGCATTTTTGAGTTTTTAGTTATGTCCTTTGAATTGATGAATGCCCCGGTACCTTTCATGGACTTAATGAATATAGTCTTTAAGTCTTTCTTAGACCATTTATCATTGTCTTTATTGATGATATATTGGTTTATTCCAAGAGTAATAAGGAGCATGAAGAACATTTAAGAATTACTTTGGAGACACTGAGGAAGAATGAGTTGTATGCCAAAGTTGACAAATGTGAATTTTGGCTAAAAGAAGTGACATTTCTTGGACATGTGATTTCAAAGCAAGGAGTGCATGTGGATTCGAGAAAATAGAAGCTGTGGTGAAATAGGAAACACCTAAAAATATAGAAACAGTTAGGAGTTTCTTGGATTTAGTTGGGTATTATAGGAGGTTTGTGGAGGGCTTTTCTATAATAGGAACTCCACTTACTAAATTGACAAGGAAGAATAAGAAGTTTGTGTGGACCGAGGAGTGCTAGAACAGTTTTGAGGAATTGAAGAATAGGCTTACAATGAGGAGTGCCTCAAGGAAGGGATTAGGTTGTGTGTTGATGCAAGGAGATAAAGTGATTGCCTATACTTCTAGACAATTAAAGCCCTATGAGACGAATTATCCTACGCATGATTTGGAGTTAGTTGCCATAATTTTTTCATTGAAGATATGGAGACATTACTTATATAGAATCATTATTGGCATATTTACAGATCACAAGAGTCATACGTATTTGATGAGCCAAAAAGAGTTGAATTTGAGACAATGAAGGTGGTTGGAATTACTGAAAGATTATGATTTGATAATAAACTACCACCCAGGAAAAGCTAATATAGTAGCGGATATGTTGAGTAGGAAATCTACAATGGCACATGTGGAGACGGTATATTTTCCTTTGTTGAAAGAATTGGTCAAACTTAGAGTGACATTGAAGCAAGCCGAATTTGAGTGTATATTGGCTAATTTTAGGGTAACGCCAGTTTGAATGAGAATATTAAGGAGTTGCAGGAATAAAATGAGTATTTGAGCAGACTCAAAGAGGAGATTAAAATGATAAACCTTCAAAAATAGAGATAAGAGAATATAGATTGATGGTGGTAGGTAACAGATTGTGTATCCCAGACATGTTAGAGTTGAAAGATGAGATTTTTAATGAGGCACACAATGCCCTCTATGCAATGCACCCGGGGAGTGCGAGAATGTATAGAGATTTAAAAGAGCAATTTTGGCAGAAAGGAATAAAGAAGGATATTGCAGAGCATACTAGAAGATGCTTAATGTGTCAGCAAGTTAAGGCTGAGCACCAGGCACCTTTAGGCAAGCTTAAGCCTTTGTCCATTCATGAATGGAAGTGGGAAAAGATTATGATGGATTTCTTGATAGGGTTTTCAAGAACTAGAAGGAAGCATGACGCAATATGGGTTATTGTCGATAGGCTAACTAAATCAGCACATTTCTTTCTAATTAAGTAGATAAATTCTTGGAATGCTTTAGTCAAGAAGTATGTGGATGAAATAATCAGGCTTCATGGAATTTCAAACTTTATAGTTTCTAATAGAGATCTTGCGTTCACCTCCATATTCTGAGAAAGCTTACAAGAAACTTTGGGAACTAAGTTCCACTTTAGTACAATTTTCCATCCACAGACTCATGGATTTCAAAGGCTCATGGGATGATCATTACCTTTAATTGATTTTGTTTGTAATAATTCCTATCACTTGGGAATTCAAATGGCACCTTATGTAACTTTGTATGGTAGGAGGAGCAAGACTCGTATTTGTTCGGATAAGGAAGGTGAAAGGAGACTTATAGTTGGTACAAGTTATATTTAATAAGATTAAATTGATGAAACAGAGACTTAAAGTAGCTCAAGATAGGATGAAGAGCTATACGGGTGCACATAGAAAAGATATGGAGTTTGAAGTTGAAGACAAAGTGTTTCTTAGAGCTTCTCAATGGAAAGGAGTCTTGAGATTTGGTAAGAAGGGCAAGCTTAGTCCAAGATATATAAGCCCTTACGAGATCATTGAGAAGATTAGGCCTTTAGCCTATAAGTTAGCTTTGCCACCAGAATTGTCAAAGATTCACAATGTTTTCCATGTATCGATGTTGAGGAAGTATTGATTCGATCCTTTGCACATAGTTCAACCTTCAGAGGTTCAACTAAGAGAGGGTTTGACTTATGACAAACAACTAGTGGAGATTTTAGACTCGAAGGAAAAGGTTTTGAGAAACAAGACAGTGAAGGTGGTTAAAATCTTATGAAAGAACCATTCTATGAAAGAGGCTACATAGGTACCTTTGGAAGTAATGAAGGAGAAGTATCCACACCTCTTTGTGGACTCAGGTAAGAATTTCGAAGACGAAATTCTTTTAGGGGGAAGAATTGTTGGACCCCAAAATTTTTTTAATTATTTATTTATTAAATTGTTTATTTATTTTTAAAATTGGGTCTATTAATTTAGTGAGCCTAAGTAGTAATTAGAAATTGGAATAGAGAAGGTAGGGTTAAATTAGTAAGAGTGTATTAATGAAGGGCATTTTTGGAAGACCACTTAAGGATAAAGATCATAAACATTAAAGGAAGGGAAAAATGAACATTTTATACTCATTAAGGGCATAATCGGAAAGAAAAGTGTTGTCTTGCATTTAGAAGAAAAAGAAAAAGTGAATGAGGAAAGGAGAGAAGAGAAAAATACAACGAGAAGAAGAGAAGGAGAGAAAAAAAGAGAAAGCTAAGCTAGGGTTTCAATTTTCTCAGCTTTCAAAAGAGAGATCTTTAAGCTAAGCAAGTAAGCATAAGCATTAACCCTTCCTGATTTCTTGAATGAAGCATATTTAGTGATAGTTAGAAGTGAAATGAAAGTGAAAATGAAGTGAATATGTGTAGGAATGGCGTATGTAAATGTTCTCTTTTGGGTTAATGATCAAGATGGATCATGATTTATTTGTGAATAATATGGAGCTGAAATGAAGCAGAAATGATTATTTTTGTATAAGATGTGTTAGGTGTAGATGTTGGATGTAAAAAATCTAAAAAATGGGATTAGGCCTAGAAATTTCATAAGCTTCTGGACAAATTCGTCGCGGCGAAGTCAATTTTCCTGCATGAATATGTCTTGGTATTTTAACGATATCTTGTTCTGTAGTTACCCAAATGGAGTGATTTTCATTGAGAGTAAACTAGAGATATAGGGATATAAATTGTCTGATGAAATGAAGTTTTAATTTTGTAGCACACCACTCCTACAAGACCCGAACTCGACATCGATGGGTGATATCCAGATCTGTGCCCCGCGAGGGTGACGTGCTAGGTCACTTAGCTAGTCAAAAACTTAATATAATTTTTTTTCAAATACGCAAAAATCAGAAACTAATTTGAACCTGCTTTATTTCATTCATAAATATTTATCGTTACACAACTCATCAGAGATTCACTAATCACTTGGGGCCCATTATAAATACAAAACACTTAGATATAATGTCTTTACATTACAACGAAAACACATTTGTACAATCATTTCTGAATGTATAGATTAATATAAAAATAGGAAAATACAAATGCAAACGCCTACTGATCCCAACATCTATCTCTTACTTGCATGCCGTAATAAGTATACTCTCGTTTGCTTAACGGGATATTCTTCTGAGTCCTAAAAAATATTTGCAAATTTTGGGTGAGTTTTTCGAACTCAATGAGTGATCATCATTGATGACTCACCCAGTCACATAACAAATAATCACATTCACAACATTTCACACTTCACATTCAATATATATAATCACTCATATTATGCATATGCAGTGCACATAAGACCCACTTTTTAATTATTATTTTGTTGTGACCGAGTGCCTAAACTATTCCATGTAGGGCTCATTAATAACTGTCTCTTATTCACTTGGGGGATACAGGGCTCATTAAACATTGACCCTGAGGCTCTGATTCACTCTTGACCTCAAAGCTCATTTTTATTCATTGAGTTTTAAGCTCTGATCGTTGGCTACTCTGGTTACAACTGCTATTATATTTCATGCATTCATGGAATGGAATGCATCAATCACATTTGCATGTTCCCATTTAATCTCATTCCCATATCATCGGACCTTAGTCCGGCATTCAACAATGAGTTGAGAATCACACTTTCACTTACATGCAAATGCACATTCAAAACACATTTAACAATCACATTAAGTACACTTAGTTCTTCTCAGTCACATATAAGCAGCACTTCAATATCTCAAGCAAATGTCACAATCATCGGACCTCCTATTCGGAAACCAACACAATCAAGCACATTCATATAGACATTTAGCAGTCAATCTATATAAAATTTAAAACAAAATAATTAATGAAATGAGACCATCTAGGTCTACTCACATTAAGTTTCAGTTTAGCATTAGCTTTTATGACTCGAAAATGTCTAGATGGAAACGTTCTATCCTATATCATCATTATGTAAAACACATACTGCACACACATTATTAATTACACAATCACTTAAACATTCAGTTTTTCACACATGAATATGTGTAATGTATAATGCATGCTCAATGACAATCCTAGGTATATTTCTCTTAATTTCATCACAAAATCATTCTTATATCAAAACTCATCTAATTATAATTTATACGTAGGTTTATGCCTCACTAAAACCATTAAAATCTCTATCCTTTCTCATTGACTCACTTTAGATTTTTTTTTCAAGTCACACTTTCAAGTCTACTGTTCACATTCAATTAGAAAGTAAAACTGATGTAATTTGGTCAATATCTCTTCTAGCAAAGTGTTCCTCTATGTCTTATATTTTCATTGACACCAAAATCACTCAAATTGGTTCAGTAATTTGGAAGATATACCTTAAACATTATCTGGTTGTTCAAATTCAAAAGTAGTGTACTATACCCAAAGTCCATCCAAAAATTCAACATCTTAGAGAAAGAATCAAAATTCTAATTTTTCATATGATTTGTAGCCCTATTTCTATAGTTTACTCCAAATTAAAAATCATCTCATTTGGAATCCTATAGGTTCAAATATAATCAAAATACTGAGGTATGGTCAGTGAAAGAACACCAGTTTATATTATTCAAGAGCACACTCACTATACCCGTCTCACGTTTTTCACTCAATCTTTCTCAATTAGTTTAATAATGATACAAATTTTTATTCAGAGGTATAAAAATGTCTTTAAAATCTAATGGTTCAATAATCAAGTCATTTGGAGATCTAGAGAAGAAGTTATGTTCAAAACACTATCGGATGTTCATCACCCCTAAAACCTTCATTTGCACGATAGCGACATTTGCTCAAACTCCCCAAAGTCACTGTTGTTCTTTTGTACAATGGTGCTTTTTGGCTAACCCTCAAAGTCTCTATCGTGCTTTTGCACGACGGTTCCTTTTTGGCTACCCCTCAAAATCACTGTCGTTTTTTTGCACGACGGTGCTTTTTCCATTTCTTCTTCTTCATCAATATCTCAACTTTAAAACTCCATAACTTTTGATCCTGAACTCTAAATTTTTTAAGCTTTATATCAATAGAAAGATATACAATTTCTGTGAAGACCTAGAAAACCAATTTTGCTTCTATAAGGGTCAAAATTTCAGAACAATGAAGTTGTCCTGAAAGTCCTTCCTAAATAGTATCACAAATATAAAAGTCATACCTCTCTACTCCAATGTCCAAAAATTCCATAATTTATATCAATGGAAAGCTTAAAGAAAGCTCTTCAACCTTCATGAAGATAACTTTGTCAAAAACTCTCTATATCAATATAGAAAACTCATGGAAATTTTCAGATGAAAATATTTTTAACTCTTTACTTACAACATTCAATTGCTCATGCTTAATCTATCATTTCTAGTTCAATGCCCATCATTTATCCATTATTCTAACTCCCTTTCAACTCAACATCATCCATAACCAATTATATCCCATGATTGATCATAAACACTAATAACAGAATATAAACATATATATATATATATATATATATGCATTCATCATCAATTTTTTGCACATATTCAACTTCATTTCCACTTTCATTTTACTTATGACTATCACCTAGATCCTTCACATTTCAATACACCAAATTAATCCCTCTCTTTTTCTTTAGAATCATTTTATATCATCACAAAAACACCCAAATAGATTCACATCAATTCATCAAGAAAACAGAACAAGAATCTATTATGTATCCAAATTTTCTGCACTTTTTCCTACACCCAGTACTCAACTTCAAGTCAAAATTATAAACTCTTAATGATAGAATTTGAATTCAATATCTACATACCAAATGTAGACCTATGTCTCTAATTTAATGCAAATCAAAGATCATCTCATTTGGATAACTATAGAACAAGTTATGGCTAAACAACGTAAACATATTCAGTGAAAAAATCACAGTTAATATTTCTCCAGCACATTTTATACACCCTTCACTCACTCAATTCAACATTATGTCATTTCCTAATCTATTATCCATCAAAACACAAGCATGAAAAGAATCTATCCCCATTTCTCATCCACGTTTTATCACATACCCATCATGACCATTTAACTCCTAACTATGATCAAACATGCTCCATTCATCAAAGCCATAAAGAGGAATAGGTAACTTACATGGTTTAGCTTCAAAGCTCCCTCAAGTCACCAAGAAACCCTAGCTCCTCCACATACACGATCTTCACCTTTTTGAAGTGGAATAGGTTGGGTCTTTTAGCAACAAGAAGATGGAGGCAATGAATCTTGAAGAAGCAAGGTGAAAGAGTTGAACTAAATTCAACATGATGAGAGTGGGAGTGAATGTCGTGGGTGAAGGATAGGAATGAAGAAGATAAAGAAATGAAGAAGTTGAGCAAAAATGGGGGTGCGTCATTTTTGGTTAAAAACGTGACTTAACAAGTGGTATGGCAAGTGAAACTTGTCACTTGCCACATGTCACTCTCTCATGGTCCCTTTTGGTCCACTTTAATAACTAGTTTATTTTGTCTCCAATTTCTACTTCAATTGTCTCCCAGTTTTCAATGACATAAGTCATTAAATCCCAAAGTCATTTAAAAAAATTTTCCATTACCATTTGACTCTTATTTCTACTACTATTCATCAATTGTTCTTCCACTTGACATTTTCCTAGTCCAAAGTACCCTCAAATTCTAGAAAATTTCCAAATTTTCACCAAAAATTCTAGTTCACTACTTATACATTCCTACTCAATTTTTAAGACACAAAACCATAATTCGCATCATATTCACATTAAAACAATCATTTATACCCAGAAATGTCAAATGAGTGCGTGAACATTTCATTTTAATTTGTGCAATAATCAAATTTCTATGTGTGTATGCTGACATTATGCATAAGCATGAAATGCATGGCCTAAAATTCTCTTTGATCTCATATGTACCAAATTTTACGGTTTTAACCCTTAGTATGGAAACGGGATGTTACAAATTCAGTCTCTAAGAATCTCAATTTTTTGGATGGAAGTTGAGCACAGAATATTGTTTTAGTATAAGAATAGTCCGAAAATATTTAGGGTATAACTTTCAGATTACTAAACTAAATTGAATGATTGTAGTGTCATTAGAAACTTAAGACAATGGGGAACATTTTCCTAGAAGAAAGTGTTATCAAATTTCTTTATTTACCTAAACAGAATGATTATGAAAAATTGACCCGAATGTTTGGATTTTGAAAGGGTTATAGTTCAAATTTAGCATTTTTTATTATTGAAGCTTTATGAATTTCCTTTGAATGTTATTTGAATGAGAAATTGGTTTGTGTTAGGAAACCAAGAAAATCCTATCCAAGAGCAAAGGAAGGGCACAATTGAAGTTAGATTTTCAAACAAAATTAGGTAAGTAATATATTTATAGTTGTTGTGTAATATGGGCAAATCATCTTGTTAGTATATTGTGTGTTAAATTGCTAAATTGTGAATTGCAGTGAGGTGAAAAATGATTTATGATGTGTTTTATGTCATGCATTGAAAGATATACAAAATTTGGATATAATTGAATTGTGCTTATGCCCATGTTATGCCTTGAAATGTGTCGTTCCAATTTGTATAAATGAAAAGAATAAAAGTAAAAGAAACATGAGAATATAAAATTGTGATTGATTTAATTGAGCATAAATTTGCTTGTCATTGGGCAAGAGGGGAACCCATTTCATTAGTCACGTGCACGTTGATCAATAGCCTTCTCCTGACTACCTGCTTGAGGCATACAAGATCCTGAGAATCGGACTCGTTTTGTTCACGATGTAAACTTTGGTTTCTCCGTTTCATTCCACGGAACTCTCAAGCCATTTTTTGTGCATTTCATCATTGATTTGTTGAGTATGATGCATAATTTAATGTTATACTTTGACGGATAATTACATGATATGTTCTAGATGATGACATCTTGTTAACTATAAGTTGTGAGTTTGAATTGTTGAGTATTGAATTGCTAGATATATATGTACATATGCTTGTGCATGTCTCATTACCAATGACTATAAATATATTACCCACTGAGCTATGTAGCTTACCCCACTATTCCCTCCTCAGGTGCAGAACGAGAAGGTTAGCGATCCTTGCAAGACATCGGAAACTCCAAAATAGTTAGAAAATGTTGTACTAAGTTAGTGACTATTTTGGATAGCTTTATAAGCATATCAACATCGAGCATCCTTTTGTATTTTTGTATTAAAATTTGAAATGTATGATGTTATGTAAAGGAAGATTGTTCAAACTCGTTTGATTTATTAACTAAATGAAGAATGGAAATTTCTTTTGAGTATGTCTAGATTTATCTTGTGGTTAAGTTTGGATGGTTAGAATTGAATGTATGTGTGTTTAGAATATTGGTATTAGTTTTTGAATGTGTAAAATTTTAAGTTTAGTGTTGGGTTTCTGGGTTTTGGAATTGAAGGTTTCGTCACAGCAAAGTCAAATGTTCACCGCAGTGAACCTCTCCAGAAGGACGTTTTATATTGAATTTTGTGACTTTGTCGCGGCAAAGTCGACATTCGCCACGGCGAAATTGTCTTGAGGGTGCTTGGCTTCGCAAACTTCTCCCGAACGGTCTATGGAGATAACTCAGTGGCTTTGTTGCGGCGAAACAATTTCATATCCGCAGCAAACCCTTCATCGTTGCCATGCTGAAATTTCTTTCAAATTCAATGCCTTTCACTTTTCTTTTGCACCACCCTCACGCGAATGCCATGAATCCAACCTCAAGATTGGAATCGAGGCTTGGGCCCAACAGCATACTTTGTACAAATTGCTTTAACAAACTCCTATTGCTCTTTTGTCAACAAGTAAGTCTATTGAGAATCTTTTTGTCTTAACATGATGAATGTCTTAATATAGTTGGATGCTAACTCTAGCATCTTGAATGTTGAATTTTATTTGGATGGAAAGTACAAAACCAACTTCTTTATGCATGAAATGTGTTATTTTTGTGCTATTTCTCCAAAAATTTGAACTATTTTAGGCATTACACTCCAATATACTATGATATTTTGGATTGCTTCTACATCCCTTATTACCTCTAACTCGTCCTTCACAATCAAATTCATTATATACGTGAAACAAAGTATATGGAATAATCTCCTATGCATTAGAAAGCTCCCATGTTATATCAAACGATAACTTTTTCTTCACTTTTTTGATCATACCATCATTTGTGTTCCAATTTTCTAAAATTATAACTGAGAGCTTAATGTTAGTGTTCCAATATATTGAGCATTCAACCAATATCTTTATCAACTTTTCACTTGTATGTGATATTAGCATACAAAATAAACCTACCATTTAAAAACATAAACAAATGTCAATTATAACATAATCAATGAATAAATGATAAAAATTAAAGGATATCTTTAACCTAAGGAGTCGACTACATAAAATAATATGTTATCATTTCCATACAACTCTTGTTTTGGTAGTCAGTTGTCCATATATCTAACGTGATAAAAAATTTATTTGTGATTGCTTAATAATGTCATTAATATCAATTTGTTTTTGTCTTTATAAATCTTAAATTTGTCTTTCTTCATGGTATTATGAGTTGAGATCGTAAAGGTTAATAGGAATGAATTGGAAAACATTTTGAAGTTTTGACTATCGACAATGGAGAGTGGATATTCATTCAAAATAATTATCTTGGCTAGAGGCTGCTTTAATTTGTTGTAGTCATAAGTCATGTGGTATTCATAACTTATGGCAGTCATTTCACTCTTCTCATTCATTAAGTTAGGGATGAAGAAATATTTGACCCCTTAATACCATTTTCCTTCTATTGCAGGAGTCCATATATCTCTTCAAATGAGGTATTCCACCTTCATTACTCCTAACTAATATCTTGTTAAAATACTTATATTTAATTTTTTCAATTACAGTACTTGATCTACTTGATGAAGCAATTCCAAACATCGATTCTTTAACTCAAAAATTCAGTTCCTTCAACTTAAACTATTTTTTCACTTAGTATATTACAAGATACTGGTTAAAACTCCCCTTTTCTTTTACTTATGTTGTTGAAAGATTATGTTCATCCATCTTAAACAATCACAAACAAAATATGATGAACATGGATGTTTGAAAATGTATACACATATAATAAAGTTGAAAGAATAACCTGAACATGGATGAAAAATTATGAAAATATATGATAATATTGATATCAATCAACCAAATAAACATGATATAATTTAATATATGGATTTATAAAATGTAATCTTTAAACAAACAAGATACCATAAATTGCAAGTTCTAGCCAACTCAGAAAAAGAATAATAATTATTAATAACCTCCTCTAATGTAATCTATTTAATCAATAACTAATGTACGAGTCATTAATAGAGTAGCATTTAGCATTTCATTCACTTTAAGATGTTCATAACTTCAAAAAGAAACTATCATATGTATTCACCAAACGTTGGGCAAAAACTTAACATTCCCTTATAGTCTTTGTTTATTCAGATAATTATGAAATGATAGCTACATTCACATTTTAGTTTTTGCTCCCGTAAAGTTATTAGTAAATGCTCCTATAGTATCTAAGATGGGGTTGATCAATTACCACCAACTAGACAAGTGATATTTCTTTGTTAGCTATTTTAGCTACATCATTATTGAACAATTAATCTGTCATATTTCAATTAAGATTAATATCAAAATCATTTTTGTTAGTTGATTTTGAATGAGGTAAATACTACGTATGATTATGGTCTTATTTTATTATTATATGAAGTAGGACATGCTATTCCAATAACAACATGCATTAATGGAAATAATGATTCAAATTGTAACATTTTGATTTCAAACATACCCTTTGTATCCTAGGAATTGTGGTTAGAAGTTGATAGTTTTTAGCTATTGAATTATGCCTTATGAAATAATTCAAGGATGTAAAATATTCAAACAAAGTGAACAATGCATTATTTATTATATTTTTTCCGTACCATCCTATTTTTGTAACCCTAGATAATCCTTTTGACCTAAAATTGCCAAAAATTGAATATTTATGGTCATCTAATCATCTTGCTACTGAAGAATCATTCTTCACATCATACTTGTTTGCATTGATTTTCTTTCACCATCAGGTTATTAGGCCTAATTTAAATGGGGTAAGGAGATAATTAAATGACACTCATTTTAGAAATATCCCTTAATATGAATGAAATAAAATAGGAAAAAGCATAACAAATAAGTCTATATATTTGCGTGCTCAGTCCAATAATAAATAGAGCATTAGAGTCAACTAAAATAGGTAAACAACATTTATTTCTTGTTAAGCCCCAAACTTGAGGCCTTAGAGACCAAACAAAGCTCCATTATATATCCTAAAAATCAAAATAAATAGAATTGAGAGAATGATAAGCAAACTAGTGCAATTTAATGAATACAACAATCAATATTAAAAAGAAGACTTTCATATTGTTTGGGTTTCTAGAGGAATTGACAACAAAAAATATCTTTCCTCCACTTCATCATCCTAAAACATAAAATATAGGAACACAAATTAAATTTCAAAATCAAGTTCATAGAATAAGGATAAGAAATAGGTCATAGTAAAGATAAGGTAACCTAACTCTCAACAATTACCTTTGGAGTTTAGCACTAAGTTCTAATCATTTATTGCACTTGCACAAATTGGAGCAATTCCTTTTTCTTCACCTAAAGTAAAAAAAAAAAAAACCAAAGTGATATGATCCATCTTTAATTTCATTATAAAAGAATAAAAAGAAATATAAACATTTATGGAGAATGAAACTCCAAAAACAGTCAAGGAAGTTATGATGTTATTCCAACTTGATATAACCATTCACCAAAACCATAGAAAAGCAAGTAAAGGGACTATAAAATTTTCTTATTTGAAAATTGTAAATAGAAACATTTTCTTTCCAAGTGGATCTCATAATCACCTCTCTTAGCTATATTTCTCCAAATAACGATTCTCAACTCTATTCATTAACAAATTCAAATTTAATTAAATGAGAAGAATAATTACCTAATTGAGAATGAGAGATTGATAAAGACAGCATCTAGGGTAGAGAGAGCTTATTGCTATTGATAAAGATAACATCTAGGGTAAAGATAGCTTAATGCGATGCAGAATAATTGATTATTATAACAACTCAAAGCTAGAGAAATGTAGGGAGAAAATGAGAGACAGAGAGAGAGAGAGAGATGTAGAGAGATTAACAGAGAATGCCAAAGAAGAGGAAAAAAATCACAATTGAAGAGGGAGCAGATTTTTATCACATTGTGATTTATTGGTAATGAGATGATATCTTTTTTTTAGTCTAAAAAATCAATGTCATTTCATTTATAGTTAGGTTTCATAGCCTGACCCAATCTAAAGCTTAAAATTGAAGAAAAAAGTTATGAGCCTAACTTAAGTCATATCAACTCTAATTAAGTCTATTGACTTCAGGTAGGATCGGGCTAGACTTAAGCTATTTTACTAAGCCTATTTCTTTGATACTAATAGCTTGCTTCTTAAAATATTCAAACATGTTCCTTGAAAGTACTTTAGTTAGAATATCAACAGTTTGTAATTCAAACTTGCAATACAACAACTTATCTTCTTCATCTTTCTCTACTTCTCTATTAAAATGAAATTTAACCTTTATATGTTTGATTCTACTATATTGTACATGATTTTTTGTGAGTGTTATAATAGATATATTATCACACAAAATAATAGTAATTTCATCAGCTCCTTTCCCAAATGAATCATTTATTTTCTAAACTAAATGTCTTGATTTTCTCTAATTGCAATAGAAATACATTCAACCTCTATAGTTGATTGAGCTACCACCTTTTGTTTGGAATTCCGTGAAAATGGATCTGAACCAAAAGAGAAAATATAGCTTAAAGTACTTCTACAATCCTACATAGAACCTATCTAATCACTGTCAACATACCATTGAAATCCTTCATTTCTTTTCTTCTTACACCACATTTCAAAGTTAATTATACCTTTAATATAGGGATACCAGATTCTATAGTGTCAAAACTTTTGGAATTTTTTTTCATTTTAATGTCAAACTTTTAAAAATTTTCAATTAAGTAATTGGCCTTTCAAAACTATTACAATTTAGGTTAAAACATTGTCTTTATTTTTTTATTGATGTAACTATTAAAGTCAATTTTGAACTGACATATGGAAATCCATATAGAAATACTGTGAACATGTGGACATCTTCATAGACTGACCTATTATCCTTTAAACTGACTCATAACCTATAACTCATGACTAAACCATGACATACCCTTTTTTTTAATAATATGAACCCTATTTTCCCTTACCTTGCCTCTGTTTATACTGTCTAAAAAGAATAAGTTTCTTTGTATCTAGTATGGCAAGACTAATGAATATTCGGAGAGCAAGACAAGACCCATGATCCATTTCCCTTTTCATTAAAAATTCATTTATCTCCAGCTCCCAAAACACACATTTTATGCATCTAAACATTTGCTTGCCTCCTTTCTCAGTACCTTAAATATTTCTTTTCCACATTTTAAGGTATATCCAGATCCTCTTTTTGCTTATCCATCACTTCTTTGTTTATAAAATTATTTTTTTGATTGATGAATTCATGAGAGTGTCAACATCTCTCTCATTCCCTTTTTCTTTCTCTTAATACTATAGATAACAACATTTTATGTACATTTGTTCTTCTTGACATGCTTGTTCTCTAAGGATATATCACTCTTCTTTATAGAATTGAGTCCTTGTGTAATTTCATTATGACTTATCAAAGAATTTTATTATGAATGTTTTTCCTTTATGTTAAAAATAAAAACTTCTACGTAGTAACAAATGCAACCATCATAATGATAATAGTAATTTCAATCATTTATTGCATGAGTTTATTTAGTTAATTAGCTTATGTATCTAAGTTACCCTTTTACGATATATACGTTATCACTGATGGTTATAGATCTACATTAAAAGTTAGGATTTGTTAGAATAAATGGAAGGTAAATTCTTCTGGAGTGGGATGTAGGAACTTAAATTACATATAAGATAGAAAATATTCTTACAATTCAATAAAATATTCTCTTAGCTTACCCTTTTAATTACTAAGATCGCAAAACTTACCTATCAATTTGTCTGTGAGAGCTAAAAAGAAGGGGTATGAACAAATTCTTCTTTTTTTTAGAATATATATAAAAAATTATGGAAGGAACAAAAACTTGTGCAAAAAATCCCCTCATTTTGAGATCAACTAAGATTGTTTCTTGATAAAGGCAATAAGTGTTTTTATATAAATAAAGGTTTTATTTATTTAATAGAGATCAAGGACGGTTTAGTTTGAGGTAGAAACCTATTGTCCATGAGAAATACCAAGCTTTTTTTAAGTTTAGAAGGCAAAAAAAATAACCATTAACATATCTTTTATGTTAGTCAATTTTAGTTAACCAAATTCATCATTGGACTGCTTTATTATGCATTAGATTTAAAGGTAAAACGAATTCATTTATCTGTTAATTGTTTACATGGATGCTAACAAATTATATATACTTATTTTCTTCTTTAATAACTAGAAATTGTATGAAAGCATAGTTCAGTGAAGACATATGATTATTATAGTTTTGTTTTTATGAGGGTGCCATACTCTTAATGAAAAGTATGTAATATGTTTCCTTTTTTGTTTTTTTAATCATAAAGGGAATTAATTGTTCAATTTTTTGTTTTTTTAATGTCAAGTGTAATTAAATTTGATTTCGTTTTTCATCATGCATTCTTGTGTTTATGCTAACATTGATTTTTATATGTAGGTAAACAAAGATGGATGGATGAGATGGGAAACTAATTATATTTTATAGAAGGAAGTTTATTTATAGGGAAGATGTTGAATATGTGGATGAAGATGTTAAAAGTTAAACCATTGAAATTGATAGGATTTGTTATTGGGACCTTGTGAGGATGCTCATAGAAGATGTTGAAGGACTCACAAAACCATACATGAGATTGTTATCTCATATAGCTCCAACATTCGGTAACCATACATGAAGAAAGGACCCACGGAAAATAAGTTTTATATATAGGGTGGCAAAAGGCAGTCTAAAAATGATTTATAGAGGCAGAAAAAGTGATACTTATATTATGGAGATATGTAAGGTAATTGCAAACATAAAATGATAGAGATCTATGTTGATCATGGATCCAATTTACCATATTTAGAACAAAATGTTTAAGTTTGTGTTAAATGTTTTGATGATGATGTTAATATGGAGGTTATTACTAGGATTGTAAATGATGTCCTCGTTAACGTCACTTGGTTCATTATCGTATAGGCTACAAATGAAGACGTAGGTCAGTAAGATGTTTGTTGGACCCCGATCTTTGAGTGACATTGAGAAATATCAAGTGAAATAAAATGAGTGGTTTCATATATGTATTGTGAAATAAAAAGTAATTATGCTTTGAGGAAATTCATACGAAAAGAATGATTTGATTTTGATACCTTCGAGTTTTGAGTAGATTGGTATGGTTTCTGAAATTAAGTGGATGAGTTGATTGAAATGAAGTTAAATAGCAAGAATTAAAAAGAAAAAGTGTAAAAATTTGAAGAATTTAGAAAGTTTGACTTTTTGGAGAGAGAATGTTTGACTTTGAGAGTTGACTTTTGTTTGAGGC
>JANITW010000236.1:15428579-15438989 GCA_027564335.1 Erythroxylum williamsii | reverse complement strand
ACGCATAAGTCGACTTACACTGGTAAACAAGGCGACTTATCAGTACCGAGCAAGCATAAGTCGACTTACACATGGTACAAGTCGACTTACACATGGTACAAGTCGACTTACCACTTACATATAGAGATTTATCTATTTCATTTAAAGGAGATAACTAAAGAAAAAGAATTGAGAGCAATGTTTTCCATATATAATAGAAAAAGGGAAAGTTGTAAAAAAATGCAATTAATGATGAGATGATAATGATGGATATGATGTATAAGTTGAAGTTATGACATATTACTTTGATTTAGATGACAATTTCAGTTTTGAAGAAGGAGGTAGTTTAGATGTGGATAAAAGTTTAAGACATTATAATATATAATAGAAAAAGGGAAAGCTATAAAAAAAGTACAACTAATGATGGAGCTGATAATGATGGATATAATGCACAAGTTGAAGTTCTGACCTTTTACTTTAAATTAGATGACAATTTTAGTTTTGAAGAAGAAGGTAGTTTAGATATGGATAAAAGGTTAAGACATAAATCAAACTTCATTGATTCATTCCTTATATGAAAAAAGATTGAGATTGAGCTTAGTATCTTGTTTAACAATCCTAATTAATTCAAGGAAGGGCTTCACAAGTTTGTTGTTGATGAAATAAGCGAGTTTATTTTTACTAAGAACACCAAACAATTTATGAGAGCTAACTATATGAGTAGGTACTGAAAATGGTAGAGCTCATCTAGCTTGGTAAAGGAATTAAATAATTTTGAAGTAAGTATTTTCAATTTGTTGGTTAATTTAAATTTCGGCATCATTGGTATTGTGGATTGATTGCTCATATGTGCGTTTATATGTGTGTGTGTGTGCACGTGCATGTGTGTGCGTGTGCACGTGCGTGTGTGTGTAGATAAGAGTTTTTAAGTAGAAGCATACACATAATCTTATATTCCACAACAAAAGAGTAGGTTCCATATGACTTGCTAACAATTACTTCAATGGCTTCCTATGATTCACTGTATTGAAGTTAATATATTAAAGGAAGTTTGTTAATAAAGCTTTGAGAGTCAATATTGGCTATAATATTTTTTTTACAATGATAGGAAACTAGTGATAGAGTAAATGTAAGGAGGGATTATAAAGAAGAACTTTTAAGGTCAAATCTTGGTAATATAATTGAAATGTTGTTAAAATTGCATCATTTGGATAAGATTTACAGCCATAACTTGGTATCATATATGTGGGTTTTGATTATTATGAAAATGGTTTCTTAACTAGTTATAGAAGATTAATATGACTAGATTATTACTTCTTAAAGGATTGTAAAAGGTGTGTTACTGATAATAGAAGAAGGGATGGATATAGTTAGATGTTCCCTATGGCATTGGTTGAGGTTTATATTGAAATAAGAGATACTTAAAACTAGTTTTTAGAGTTATTAATGAAAGAATTAGATCTAAAAGATGGAGGTAGATGATCAATGATTTGTGATCAATAAAAGGTTCAGTATGAACTTTGTATGCTTTATTAATATATACTTTCTTATATTACTCATTTACTATTTTTTAATTAAATGTTATATAGGTTATGGAGGCATTTAGTAAACAACTCCCAAAGGCTAAACTAACATTTTATACAAGACACATATTTGCCAATTAGAGAAAGATGGATCATAAAGGATTTAAATTAGAAATATTATTTTGGCAATATTGTAAGTCATCTAACGAACCTAGCTTATTTTTTTTGTCTAAAAAAATTAGAAAAGGATTCAAAAATTCTCATAGGAATTGAATAAGAATTTCAAAGGAAAAATGATCAAGATCATATTTCAACACTACATTCAAGTGTTATATTATGGATAATAATCTTTGTGAAAAATTTAATGGAAGTATATTGAAGCTCAAACAAAGAACATTATTATAATGTTTGAGGAAATTATAATGCTTATAATAAATCAATTGGAGTGACTAGTTAATAATAGAAACATGGCAAGCAAGTGAAGTGATGACATTGATCCAAGAATAAAGAAGTAATTAAGAATTAGTAAAGGAGTCATGTAGTGATTATGAACTTGAGAGTGATGTTATTGGTGGATTTGGAGTAATACACAAAAGAGTTAAGCATTTATTAAACTTGAGGCATAATTCATATGTATCATATTGGCTTATGAACGACAAGTATCTACATGCTTATTAATATATGATTGAGCCAATTCAATAAGATCGATTTTGGCCTAGAACTAAACATGAATTACCATTACCACCTTCATTTTGAAAAATACTAGGTAAACTAAAGAAGAATAAGATAAAGGAGACAAAAAAAATCCACATACGATGTCTAAGTAAATTGTTCTACTATTAATCCATCAAGTAGACCACCAAGTCAAAGCCAAATTAAAAAAAAAAAAAGAGAACTAGTATGTAGATAACAGACTTTGTAAGGTAAGGAATCTCAATCACTAGTGACAAGATGAGTGATAACTCAATAAAAGTTACAAATTTTGAAAAATCACAAAGATATATAGATTTTTAATTAATTAGGTTACCTTTTGATTATTTGTTTCTATTTTTTCTAGGATGAAATAAATATAAGGTTGAAACGTCCAAGTTTAAAAGTATCCAAGGATACTAATTAGAATCATTAAATTGAAGTGTTAAAAATATTGACATTTGCTATTTCATAAATGTTATAACCTATGGCACAATGACTTTTATTATTTTAGTTGAGTTTACTAGTATCACAACCACTAATCATAACCTTGTTTTCATGTTTTGTTCTTTAGCATACATCTTATCATCAATGATTTCTAAAGTTTGTTCCTTTTTAGTTTTTATTGATGCCTATTTGCCTATCTATAATATTATAGTGGAACTAATCCAAGTCATGATACGAATTTTAAATGTTGTGTTTTTTAACCTTATTTTTACATTTTTAAGGGACTGATGTCTATACGCATGTATCTATTGTACTCTTACTAAAGAGAAAAAAAAGTCTTCAAGCATAACAAAATAATGAATTGTGATTGCATGAATACACAATAGTAGTATAACAAACTTTACAAGCTAAATAAGCCATATAGTCTTCCTAGTAATATGTCCTCATATGCACTACTTATCTAATACACTTACTTTAAATCCTACCTAATAAATAAAAAGCGATCAATAGTAAAAAGTATATAGGTAGTTTAGATCATTAACATAAGCATAAACGATTATTTACAACAAAACTATGTTTATAGTATTTACATGTCAATTTGTTCCCAATTACACAATAAGTCCCATCTAAGGAGATTACTTATATAATTACCATATGTATATACTAGATTACAATATATATAGCATATTAGATCAACCGAAAAAAATATTATATCTAGTAGTAAAAACACATACATATAGAAATCCATTCACAAGATCTTTAACTTTATAATTATATTTCATTCCTCCTACTTATACACCCAGCTATAGCAATTTTTAGTGGCAATCACTAAAAATATAATACAATTTTTTTATCTGTAATTTCACCTTTTATTTTCTTCTTCAATTTATGAAGGATGATAATTAAATCTCTTTCACACATTGGAGGATCATTCTACTAAAAAATATTGTCAAATTTGATGTTAAAATTACATATGTAATGAAAAAAGCAAATAAAATTATTGAGATTAAAAAAATAAAAAAGTATCAAAACTATAAAATCAATAGATAACTCACCCTATGTAAAGCATAAGAAACAAAGCATCTTTCATGATTCCCTTTTATGAAATCCCTATGATAGCCAATAACCCATAATGATACAAAATTTCTTGAACAAAAATTGTTGTTAAACTTGCATCTTTTTGTTGTTGCTTATAATGGTCAATCTACGCCAAAGGAAGAGTAATCACTAAAAGAACATATACAACTTGGCCTTAACAAATGCTTAATTATAGTGTTTTCCATAACCTTGTGTAAGAAGTTAAGTAGAGAGATTGAAATGGATTTCATTTAGGACATTGTTGTAATTATTCAAAGTGCACAAAATTAACTCAAAAAATATAGATCATATTAGTATGGAAGTTACATTGTGTATACACTAGACGACCCTAAAATTTATAGCTATTTTCCAAGGAAAGTCATTACCTTCAATTAAGATAAATCTAAACACTTTCTTAGTGAACTTAGAAGTTCCTTGAGCTGATTACTTGAGCAATCAAGCCTAATATTATTAAGGAAAATTCATAAATCAAGCCAATTAAAAGCAATAAAGATAAAAGAAAATTTTGACTATGATGGATTAATAACTGAAATATTACAAAATAAATTGAAATAGTCAAATTCATTAAAGTGAATTACTCAAATCTTTATTCACCATCAAGGCTAAAAGGAAGTAAAAAACTATATTGATAGAAATGAATCAATGTTATAGACTAGTAGTGATTAGAATAACCAACTATACCAATTAATATTTGAGGTTTATATTAATATTTGAGGTTTATATAACAAACTATAAAGGCCATATTAGACCTCAAACTCATTACAAGGATTTTAAAAGTTTAGATTATCTATTCAGATAAGTGTTGCCTTGGTTAAACATAGAATTGAAAATTGGCAATGGATTTAGTTAGATAATTAGTAAATGAAAGAACCTACTTGACAAGAGAAGTTGTTAATCCAATCTCCCTAGTTATTTTCTCTATCAAAGTAAATGACACATCCAATGAAAGCCTATCAAGTAGAAAAAGAAAAATAAAATTAGAGAAAATACTACAAATTAAATAAAAAAGACTTACTTTTAGAAAAATGAAATTTAGTGACAAATGTAAAAGAATATGTGAAATCTCACTCTTTAATGGCAGCGGGGAAAAGAATCACTAAAAACACAATGAAAGAGAGCAAATTTTTAGATGTGCAATGTGCGTATTTTGGTGAGTGATTAAATCTTGACAATAGACTAGCTAGGAATATAATATTATTTCTTTTAGCAGTTAAGTAAAGTACATTACCTACTAGACTAGTTAGGAATATAATATTATTTTTGTAGCAGTTAAATAAAGTACACTACCTACTATGCTTCTGTAAAAAGTAACAACAACCTTTTATTCTTGATCATCCGGTGAAAATTTGTCAATGTAAACAAGTGGTATTGTAACCAAATTGTATTGTTCTAGCTTCAATCTCTTTAAAACATCCTAAGCTTCTTCTTTTTTTTGGTGAGAAAATACCTTGTTGCACCTGATATACGTCTATTCCTAAAAAATAATTCATCAATCCTAAATTAAGCATGTCAAAATCTTGTTGCATTTGTTGCTTGAAACATTTCAAGCAATTCTTGTAAACTATCCTCTATGAGCTTCCTTCAAACCATATAAAGCCTTTTTTTAATTTATAGACTTTGTCTTTATGACTAGCAATTTCAAATCCTTGAAACTATTGCATATAAATCTCCTCCTCAAGTATACAATTTAAGAAAAGTAGGCTTTATATCCAAATGATAATCTTCCCATTTGTTTTTCATAATGAACACAAGTAGCATTCTAACATTGTTATGTCTCACTATAAGTGCAAGCATTTCTCTATAGTCAACAACAATCATTTGCATATAACCTTTCACTACTAAACTGTCTTTATGCTTGAAAATGGACCCATTTAGGTTTAATTTTGTTTATAAAACCATTTGAAATTGAGAAAATTATTCCATTTGGTTTATCAGTGAGCTCCCAAGTTTGATTATTTTCAATCATAATGATCTCCTCATTGACATGATTGTTCTTATACAATTGTAGGTTTGTTTTCAACTAAATTATTTTTTATTTTAAAATTCAATCCATCCACTTTAATATCTTTATGGGCCATTATCTTTTTTTCAATAAATTATAGATTTTATACCCCTTCGATTTAGTTGCTTAACCTAAAAAGATACCCAATTCAAAATTTTCGTCTAATTTTACACCATACTATGTTTCATAAGGTGTTATACTTTCAATAAATTTAATAAAATCTTCTCAACAACTATATGTCTAGCTTTCTCCATCACTATTCAGGTTTTCTTTTTAACACCTTTGTCTGTTGTGAAGCGTAAACCACCTTAAATTGAAAATTGATAAACAAATCTTAATAAAATTTTTAAAATTAACTTAATTCGTAATCATATCATTATTAGACCTCAAAATATTAATATTGCTTCATCCTAATTCTGAATAAAAATATGAAATTTCTTAAATATAAAAAAACCTCATATTTATTACCAATAAATACCCCCACATAATCCTTAAGAAATCATCAATAAATAAGAGAAAATATTTTCTTTCGTTCAAAGATAAACTGCTTGTTAAACCATATATACCAATATGAACTAATTCTAATATGTTAGTTTTCCTTTAAGCCTTGTTCATAAGAAAAGCTCTTCTATGCATCTTGTCCTTTTGACAAAACTTGCATAGCTCATCATTTACACAAATTTTAGTCATATCTTTTATTATACCATTGTCTTCCATAAATATCAATGATTTCAAATTATAGTGCCTAAATTGCTTATGTCATAATAAGGTTTTATTAGTTTTTACAGTATAAGCTTGCTCTTTGTGCATTTTGGAATCTAATGGAAAATAATAATCCACTACTTTCATAATTAAAATTTCACAATCCTTGGGATCATAAATTATACACTTACTCGTTAAAATGTTACCTTTCTTCATCATTCTACTCACACTCAACAGTTTTTGATCTAAACAAAGAATGTAACAAGCTTTATAAATAAACTTCATACCTTTATTGATATTAATTGTAACTATTCACTTGCCTTCAATATGCACATATTCTTTTTTCTTTATCTTTACACTAGATTTGTAGGATCTTTCAAATGAAATAAACAAGTTCATGTTGTTTGTCACATAGCTCGTTTAAGCACTATTAAGAAATTAAATGGTGCCATTATAAGACTGAGAATACTTAATGACCATGAACAATGTTACTCAATTTCTAATTATTCTTCTGAATTATTACTTTGCTCTACATATTGTTGTTCATTTTGCTCATTCTTCAATTTTCATTATCTTTTGACAACATTGACTTTGGTATTAAAGTTTACCTTTGTGCCAATAAGCTTTTTTAATATGGTTGGTTCTTTTACAATTTCCAAAGGATGCAAACTTACCCTTTTTAAAATACTCTTTTAAACCTTTAATTGAGTCCTTGCCCTTATTCTTCTTGTCACTATTAAACTTCTTGCTAACTTTAGTGCGTTCCTCACATCACATAGAGGTTCCTTTATTCTTTAGCCTATAGCTTACTGATTAATCCAACAATAGACAATTTTTTAAAAATCACTTGACTCTTCAATCGTTGAGATTTTATACTTAAATCTATTAGGCAAGTTGATCAATATTTCTCCACCAACTTGAAATCTTCAAATGCCTTATCATATTGCTGAATTTGAATTACAATTTGCGTGAGCTTTGAGGAATAATCTCATGTTGTCTCTCTGACCTCCATTTATAAAATTCCAAGCTCACTTTTGAGAGTAAGTAATTGAACTGTTATAACCCTTTCATTGCCTTCAAACTCATCCTTCAGTTTATCACAGGCCTCTTTAGCAATCTCATAAGTCATGATTCTTGTAAAAACATCTGATATAAATGAATGAATATATGAAAGAGCCTTTGACTTTTTGGTATTTTTTTTTATTGTTATCGTTTCATGTGAGCCAAAGTTGTTGTAGGAAAAGGGGAGGATCTGCTCCAGCTTTAGTTATTGTGCATAGGTTATAAGCCTTAAGATAAGTTTTCATTATCACTATCCAAAGTTGATTTTTTTCCTGTAAAAATTGGAAGTATAGGAGCAAAAAAGAGATTTAAGGATATTGAAAAAAATCTCACAATTTCATTTGTGTTTAAACCATCAAGTGTCTAAGCTCATACACTAACATTCAATGAAAAAACTCGCAACCCCAAAAAAATTGTTTGATACTATTTCCAGAAAGTAAGAACAAATAATTTGAGAGAATTCAACATCTTCTCAAATGAACACACTTCAATTTGTCCCAATCAACTAAATGTATACAAGAAAAAAAATCTTAATAAAATATTGGATAAATACATATCTCAACCTCTTTATTTTCAATAACTAAAATTGTTATTCTTTAATTTCAAAAACAACTTTGACAAAAAGGTGCCTAATTTGAAAAAAAATAAACAATCAAAAATCAAAAACTAATAGATGAAGTCAAATAAAAGAAAATCTAACAAATCAACAAATTCTCCTGAAATTGAAGACATATAGCCTCTCCTTTCAAATGTTGTTATCAGGGTTTGTTAGTATTAACATTTTTTTAAATAAAACTCTTAGAGGGTGAGTTTATTAGAGGCTTTTTTATGATTATAAGGTCACATTTTCAAGTCACAAAAATAACTTCTTTGTAAAAATACAAAGAGAAAATTGTGTACATCATGACTTTCCCATAATCCTGCAAAGCAAGGAGCGTTGTGCATTTGGTAAGTTGACTTTTTAATAAAACTCCTAATTCATTCTTTGATATATTTTAATTTTAAGTTTTAACACAAAGCTTTTAGGGAAAATAACTATTTTTATGTCTTCCACCAAAGGATATCAAATTACTTCTGTAATTTATAAATAAAAAACATCAATAAATCAAAAACTAAATTAGATCAAATAAAATAAAAACTTCCAATGTATCAACAGGTGTTCTTGAAATAGGATCAGGTTGCTCTGCTTTCAAATGTTATTATCAGGTTTTGTTAGTATTAACATGTTATTGAATAGAGCTCCTAATTCACTCTTTTTTATTTAAATTTTAAGTCCAAAGATTTGTAAATTACTTCTGCAATTTATAAGCATCGTGTGGAGCTGTATGGTAGTGTTTTGTATTCATATTTTTCCTTGTCTAATCCCTGTGTTGAAGCCTTGGAAAAACTTAATTCCAGCTCTTTAGTGAAGTCTGGACAAGAAGTATAGTCAAAGGGTTATGTCAATATCCATTAGTGGCTGATGTCATGTAATCAAAAGGTTATGTCAAGATCCATCGGTGGCTGATGTCCTGGATCCCAAAATCTTTAATTGCTCTTTAGGTCGATTTAGAAGGTGGCCTATCTATTTGTTGCTAGAGTCGTCCCTGGGATCTAGTTCAGGTTCAGGTTCACAGGACTAGAACGTTTCTGTTACAAAAAGAGTTTTGTAGAATTTGATTGATGTTCAGTCAAATAATACGGGAGTGATGATTAAAAAGTGAAAGTTATAGACAATATGCAAGGTGGACATCCACGGGCCATATTCATTTAACAAAACACGAATCTCTTTTGAATGTAATAATTATTTTTTAAAAAAGTGAGGGATAAGACACCAGGCCGCTTGTGCTTTTGACGATTGGCTCAATTACTTGATTTGTGTCATAAGCGAATCCCTTGGTTATGCTTGTCCTCCCTTCTTTTATTAGTTAGATCTGAGTCAAGAATGGTAGGTTGAATCAAGAAGTTAGTAACAAAGCCAACAATTGATTTGGCTTGTTAGCTGTCACGTGCTTAAGTGGGAAACCCTAGATTTAAATTTTAATAATAGTGAAGTGCCACTGACCTGTGATTTGGTCATTATTATTAGAATCTAAACCTATGATAACATTGTTACTCTTTTTTTTTTTTTACATTATGTATCTTGGCTTAGTCAGACTAAATCTTAATCCTCTAGAACCCCACCCCAAGAGCCTAGAGGAGGTAAATCTGGAACCCCAAAATTCTTCAGGTTCCTACGTAGCATGTACACTTCTGCGCACAAAAAGTCTTCACATACTTGATTGGTCAGCGGATGATTGAACATTGGCTCCCCTCTGCTAAGCATCAGGTTCCCATCAGGCCCCGAGTTCTCGAGTAGCTCCAACTCCCACACTGCCGCTGGAAACGAGACATCCGTAATTGATCCGATCAAAGAGCTTTATCCAGAGGGCTAGAGGGTCATCAATAAGAACATGCCTATTTCTCCTCCTTATGGTGACTCGAACTCAAGACCTTCTTGTTAAGGGAGAGTCTTAAGTGAGGAAGTTGGACCATTTGGTCCATTCCTCGTTGTCAACATTGTTACTCTTTATTTGTACAAGTCCTTACCTTTGTTTTCCTTATTTATAAAAATGAACATTGACACATTAACGGACTGTTTGAAAACTTTCGAATTGAATTCATTAACGAATTCAATTCAATTATATTAATGAAGTTGGGATTGAATTCAATTTACACTGTTTGGAACAAATTCAGTAATATTAGAATTGAATTCAATTACACTGTTTAGAACAAATTCAATAAGATTATAATTGAATTCAATTATTTCATATGACACATTTACCCTGACTAAAAAATAATATTATCCAAAATAAAAATAGTTTTAGATATATTTTAATTATTCAACCCTATCACAACCTTTTTCCTTTTTAATAAAAATAATAATAA
>JANITW010000236.1:15395098-15427437 GCA_027564335.1 Erythroxylum williamsii | reverse complement strand
ATTTTGAGACTTTAACCAAATGCATTGCATTCACTATATTTTGATCTTTTTTCTGTAAAACTTGAGATAACCCATTTATGATTCAAAGCAAAGCATAATATCAATTAAATCAATAGCTTTAGTCCTTTGTGAATCATCATTCTCATTTTCTCCAACAAACTCAAGAATCTCAATGACAGAAGAAAATAAATGTAGCAAATTAATGAGCGTACCAAAATGAGACCCCCAACGAGTATCTCCAGGTCTTTTCAGTGTCATTTCTTGATTCAATCCTTGCACAGTTTCTATCACCCCTTATAAAATTCCTGCTATCACTTTCTCCATTTATTTTTTTGAAGCATATCCCTACACTTACAAGATCCTCCAATAACATTACACAAACGAGTAATAGTATTGAAAAAGGAACATACATTTAAATGTTTTTTAACAACAACAACAAGTGTAAGTAGAAGTTGATGTGCAAAACAATGGATGTAATAAGCACAAGAATTTTCCTTCAAAATTAGACTTTTAAGACCATGAAATTCACCTCTCATATTACTAGCTCCATCATAGCCTTGACCTCTCAAGCTAGCAATACTCAAGCCATACTTAGAGAATAATGACTTGATACCTTTTAAAAGTGAAGTTGCACTTGTGTCCCGTACATGCACAAGACTAAGAAATCTTTCAATGACACATCTAAAACTATCAACATACCGAATGACGACTCCCATTTGCTCTTTTACTGACATATCTCGACATTCATCCACTAAAATTGAGAACAAATCATCACCCATATCTTAAATAATGGCCTTTGTTGTCTCAAATGCACCTGCATTAATGATATCACGTTAAATATCGGATGATGTAAGTTTGAGATTTTCAGGAGCATTTCCTAAAACAACATTCCTAATTTCTTCATTGTTAGAAGCTATGAATTTTACTAATTCTAGAAAATTTCCTTGATTTGTTGAATTCTCAGACTCATCATTCTCCCAAAAAGGCAGCCCTTGCATCAAGATATAACGAAGACACCCTATTGATGCATTTAACTTACACCAATATTCAATTTTTTATTTCTCTGATTGCCTTGAAAAAGCTAACTCAATAGATTGGGATTGGTTCATTAAATTTTCACAAGCAATTCGACATTTATTATGATCAGAGTCATGATTTCCTACATATTTTCTTAATCTTGTTTTCTTTCACCAAGCACTAAAATCCTCATATACAAAATTAGTATGTTTTCTTTCATGATCAACCGAAAAAAGATAACAATATAAGTAATATGCAGCATCTTTTTCAACACTATATTCCAACCAATCTTTGAAATCATCAAACCATAATACAATAAATCTTCGCTTACGATCTCCATCCATGCCTTGAGGAATGTTACGATTTCGAGGTTGACAAAGACCTTTTAATAAATAAGCTCTACGCACCTGATCTCTTTTTTCAGGAGAATACTCCATTATATTAGGTCTTAATCTTAGATCGGAAGGAAGATTTTCTAAGTCAATCACAAGTTTTTCAATAATAACCTCCTTCGATACTGGAGGTGCTTTATTAACATTCTGATTTAAATCAGACGATGATGACTGAACAGTCGGTCTTAATTTTTTAAAGTGTTTTTTCATAACTGCAAAATAAAAAAATTAGTTAGAACCAATATTTACTAATTCTATAAAAGAGGTAGAAGCTGTCAAATATACTAAAAAATAATTGGATCTCCTTTTCTTTTATTATATATATATATTCCCTAATCCTTACTGTTCATAAGCCTCAAAAACTCATTCCCTACCACAACAGCTTAGTTAAATTATTGATCAAACGGTCATACATGCATTCGTTGAAATATCCCTAAATCTTGTTGTGGAATAAATATTATAAAACTTGTCAATATAAACAGCAGACATGATGGAAGAACAAAAAGTCAAGAAAAACGGTCAGACACATCAGCCTTACCTTACCTTCTCGTGTCGATCGTTACTTGCCACTGAACAAAGCTGTCATTGAAGGTAATTGAACCACCGCTTCGAACTTTTTTAAGGAAGATCCCAATTCAATATGGTTCTGCCTGAATCTGGCTGAACGGTGCGTTGCCGTTTGGTTCCATTGGTTGACAACCTTCTGTAGTAAACTCCAAGAAGAAGATACCTGCAAAACAAGGTAAGGCACGTCAGGGGTGAGGTCCCGATTTGCCCCTCCGACGCTCAAGTAAGTTTTCTGAAGGTGGTGAGGATTGAATACAGAGAAAAACAATTAGGTTAAAGATCGCATACCGTCATTATGGGAGAAAAATACCTTATATACGGTTTTTGGTTAGGTTTTAGGTTACGTACGTGCATGGGAGGATCCTTCCTGCTAGTGGGCCGTGGACATGGGGGTTTAGCCCGAATCTATCTATCGGAATGAGACTAACCGATTGACTTGTGGTATTTGGACTTGGGCCCAATATATCCGACCCAACCAAATAATAACATGGCATTGCACATACTGGTAACTGTCCATTTTAGATGGTATTATTATTCACCTATAATCCCTGACAGCCTATTCTAAGAAAGATTGGCATTGGTGGTGATGTGATTAGAGTGGAACAAAACGATATGATGGTCTACACAAATACGAAAGATTAGACAAAATCATTCAGATTGTGCGCCAAGAATAAGAATACCCACCAAAAGACATTTTCACCCTAACACTATTGCTTTCCCACCCATTCCCAGATGATTTCGCGGGGCCCTCTGCCGGCCCACGTGGCTACAGCCGGCCACGTTTCCTTTCTTTTTCTTGTTCCAACTTCAAATCCTCCATCGCTCCCCCCAATTCGCTAAGTCTAACGGCTATATTGCTTTTGCCTTTTTTATATTTGGTTGACTCACTCGAAAGTACTTTTTTGCTTCCACATGGCTGAACTGAATCAGACGGACTGACTCATTCATTACTTATCACATTAACACTCTCTCCTCTTCTATCGCCCCAGTTGTGGGCCCCACTGTCTAATGTAATTTGTCTCCCTATCCTTTGACCGTTACTACGACATTACGCTAGATTTCAACCACCACAAACGGCGGTCCCGCCGGAGGGCCTTCAGTTAGGAAAAGAAACAAAAACTAAATAAATAGACCCCACAGAAGAAATCCAAGTTCTAACAAAACTCGCCTACTGTTACATGAGAATTTTTAAGAGAAAAAAATTGGTTAAAAATGAAGAAAGTGGGAGGTTTGGCGTCATGTTTCGGGTTGTTGGGCCGGCGACGGTTGAGAGGTCGGGTCGGCGGACGACGGAATATCGGGGCCGACACGGCAACCTTCGAGCATGAACACGATGTCGGACATGGTAGGTCGGTCCAGAGGGTCTGGTGCTGTGCAGAGCAGACCAACTTTGACTCCAAGTAAAAATTCTTCCCATTCTGATGACTCGGGGTCAAGCTCCAGCAATCCTGGTTCTAAAAGTTCCGTAATTTGACCCTTTTGAAGCTGTTTCTTGACCCATTTCACTATGTCTTCGTCTTGTCCAAACATCACCGGCCTTTTGCCCGTCAGCAGTTCCAGCAGGACAATGCCAAAACTGTAGACATCTGATTCTTTTGTGAGCTCCCCTGTTAGTGCTGCTTCCGGTGAGACGTAACCCAATGTGCCAACTGTGGTTGAACTGGAGGTCTCTGCTGGAGTTGCCACGGTGAGGCGGTCTAGGCCGAAATCCGAGAGATGGGCTTCAAAATCTGCGTCAAATAGCACGTTCTGTGGCTTGACATCGCCATGGACCATGTTGGATGTGTGCAGAAATGCTAGTCCACGAGCGATTCCAAGCGCTATTAGGTGGCGCATTGGCCAATTTAGGACATGGCCATCTTGATGGGATGCTTCTTGGAGGAGGGTGGCAAGGTTACCGTTAGGCATGTAGTCATAGACTAGGAGTCTCATATCTGGTGGACCAGCATAGTAGCCTCGAAGAACGGTTAAATTTCGGTTCTTGACTTTGCTCAGGAATTCAGCTTCTTTTCTGAACATGTTCTCGTCTAGCAATCCATCTGGGAGTCTTCGTATTGATAGCACCATACCATCATTATAACAAGCCTTGAAAACCAGGCCATACCTTGTCCTGCTAAGAACATTATCTTCGTCAAATTGTCTGGTTGCTTCAAGTGTTTCTGCGACCGTAATCTTGTTGTTAAACATAACAAGTTTCGGAGCTCCATTGTCAGAACTTCCTCTACCCCCACTTGCAGCTGAGCTTGCCCTTGCGGGACTCCTTTTCTTTTCTCCTGCTGCACGTTGTTTTAGCCTCTTGCGCCACCTCAAGAGGCTGAAAACATAGCAGCAGCAGCAAATTGATAGAAAGCAAGCACCACCAATAGCCACAGCAATCAAAAGAATCAACCTTTTCCTTACATCCTTAGCAGCAACATCCACACATTTTCTGTCCAATGGCTTTCCACACAGATCCTGATTATCTGCAAATGCTGATGGATTGAATCTTGAACCTAACGTGGTCGGAATTTCACCTTCAAGATTATTCCTTGACACGTTCAAGTATATCAAGCCAGGAATCCGTGCAAGACTAACAGGAATCGCTCCAGTCAAGTTGTTCGACGAGACATCCAGAGATTTCAAGTTGGATAAATTGGATAGCGTATCTGGTATGCTACCTGAAAGATGGTTAGTGTCCAACTGCAATGAAGTTAACGAAGAGCACCTGGAGATGTCTGAAGGGATTTCACCTGATAAATTGTTCCTACTCAGATCAAGCACCTCCAAATGTGAGACATGAGAGAGATCTGCTGGAATTTGACCAATCAAGGAATTTGATCGCAACTCCAGGACTTCGAGATCGGAGCAGTTACCAAGCTCTGGAGGAATGAACCCGGAGATGTGATTGTTGGACAGTGACAGCACAACCAACGACCTAAGAAATCCAAAAGTTGATGAAATCTGACCAGAAAACTCATTAGAACTGAGATTCAAGTAACGCAAACCAACTAAACTGCTGAACCCTTCGTGAACATCCCCAGACAAGTTATTCTCCTGCAAAGCAACCACTTGAAGATTTGGCAAGCCAGTAATGGCAGATGGTAGCTCTCCAGACAAATTCTGTTTACTCAAATCAATAGTCCTCAGCCTCAATAAATTTCCCAAACTTGCTGGTATACTCCCTGAAAAAGCGTTCCCACTCAAATTCATCGACATTATCCTACTCAAGTTCCCAATGCCAGCAGGAATTTCGCCAGAGAAACTATTTCCACTCAGATCCAACACAGTCAAGTTTTTAAACCCCATAAGCTCATCTGGGAAGCTTCCTTGCAGGCCATTGCCTCTCAAACTCAAGCTTTCAAGCTGGGCCAGATTTTGGAAACTTTCGGGAACCAAACCCGAGAACTGATTATCCCCTAGAGACAAGACCTTTAAACCTCTCATACCACCCAAAAACGAGGGGATTTCACCTGTAAAGAGATTGCCTTCAAGATCAAGAACACTCAATGAGCTGCATTGTACAATCTCCGCCGGAACCACACCATTGAACGAATTGTTAGCCATTTTCAACTCCTCCAACCTCGTCAAGCTCCCAATCTCTCGCGGAATCATACCGGAAAACAAGTTACCTGAAACATCTAAAGTTGTCAGAGTAACAACCTTCGTCAACCAACCGGGAAACCCACCCCGTATCTCATTCTGTTGAACATCCAACACCTGCAAGACACTAAAACAAAACTCGGACTCCGGCCCAACAATACCGTCAAACGAATTGAAATCAAGCTGCAAAATCCTTATGGACGGCGAATAAACCGACCCATTACAGAACATGGAAGAAGCAATCGACCCAGATAGCTTGTTGTGCGAAAGCGAAACGACTTGCAGTTTTGGAAGCGCTCCGATTGCCGCCGGAATCACACCTCCCAGGGAGTTACCATTCGCGCTTAAATGAACAAACGAAGAGCAATTAGCAATCGCTGACGGCAAAGTCCCTTCCAACGCATTGTTATCCAGCCAGAGGTACTGCAGACTCTGGAGCTCGCCGAGGCTCTCCGGGATTTCTCCCGAAAACTGGTTGTACGAGAGATTAATAAGCTGGAGCTGGGATAAGTTGGCAATACTTTGTGGGATTGAACCAGAGAATGCATTTCCCGACAAATCAAGATATTGGAGATTCGGAGGAATGCCGTCGGAGATTTCTCCAGAAAGGTGGTTTTGGGCTACATCGAGAATTTGGAGGTTGGTAAGGTTGCCCATCTCCGGCGGGAGGTCGCCGGAGAGTGAGTTGTACTGTAAAAAAAGGGCGCGTAAGAGAATGCATTTGGAGAGGGAGGAAGGGATAGTTCCGTTTAATGAGTTTGACCTCAGGCTTAACTTACGCAACATGCGCAAGTTAGCCAGCTGGTCACTGAGAGGACCTGCGAGGTGGAGACGAGGGAGGCGGATCTCGGTGACGCGGCGACCTGTGCAGGCGACACCACGCCAGTCGCAGGGGGCGAAGGGGGTGGAGGGGTCCCAGTCGTTTAAGGCCCCGAGTGGGTCTTGAAGATTGAGCTTGAAGGAGATAAGAGCTTCAATCTCCGAGAGGCTGTGATCTTGGGTGGCGAAGGATAACAAGGGTGCACAGAGGCAGAGCAGCAGTGCAGGTGGAAAAAAAAGAAGAATTTTCATGGTCAAAGAAGAAGGAATGAGTTGAAAAGCGTGTTGTCGATGTGTATTTGATTTACAGAGTTTGGTGGTGGCGTAGGATAAGGGAGGCTGCAGAGGGAGCGTAATGTAGCAGCGAGGAGAAGACAGAGTTGGCAGAGGAAAAGATGATGAGAATGAGAGGAGTAGGGGTAGCCATATGAATATGATGCGCCAGAGTGCGCAATGGCATGCTACTGCTGTGCTGTGAGTTAGGTTGCAGACTGAGAATTGTGTAAGAGACTGAGACCCACACACTAAAAAACACAGCACAGAAACAGAGACTTTCCTACACCAGAAAGTCTCTCTTACGTAGTATCTTTTATCTTTTTTTTCTCTTTCAGCTCAGGTGTCTCTGAGTTTGTTTCCGAAGAGGAAGAGCTCTTTAAAAATGGGGATATGGTGCTTTATTGACCTTTCCAGCCTCTCTCTCTCTCTCTCTCTCTCTCATATGCTGGGAGATGGGATGAATCATTGGGTCCTGTGATCCTGTCCCTGCGTGCGTGGTCTTTTACCTTTCTTCTTCCTGTGTTCTTGATGAGGATTTATTACATGTCATCATATCATAGATGTGAATACGGCGTCGTTTTAACTTTCCTTCCCTGTTTTTCTTTTTCTCCCTTCCTGCATTTCCGACTTCGTGATTGATCCATATCTCCTCTGGTCAAAAAAGAAAAGAAATTAATAACAATAACATTAATAATTTTTTAAAAGGTTGAGTAACTTTTTGGGTTATAATTGTAAAGTGCACAAAAGCTATTAGGTAGGCATCGGTCATTAGATTGTCATCAAACAAAACTAGGGTAGGCTTAAAAGGTGAAGTCTTTTAGACGGGCCGCAAATTGCTTTGTGTAGACAGTTGAAAAATCGACGTGCGAACTGATTGGTGGCAAATTTGAATTGATAATTTAGCAGCGGGAGGCTGATTTTATGGGCTAATTAAAACTACAACTTTGAAAAGAGTTTCCAGACATGTTGATAACTTTTTAAAAGGGTGTTATTATGGAAGAGAAATTACTTTGTTGCGTGGATTTATTACCACCAATAGTGGACCAACCTCCCTAGCGTGAAACTTTCTATTCATTTGCCAAGTGTCACCCTGGACGTAAGGTATTTCATTTCTTGTATAAAGATAGTACTCCCTCTTACCTAAATTAAATGTCGTTTTAAAAATATGAACATTTATTAAGAAAGTTAGTCAAATATTTGATATACTCTTATTAATTGCATGTTGAATTGTTTTAAAAATATAATCTGTATAATTAGAGTGTGAGAAAAATTAAAAGGTAATTTTAAAAATAAAATTATAAATATGCATAAAAAATCGTGAACGACATTTATTTTGAATAATTAAAATCCCTTTAAAATAACACTTACTTTAAATAAGAGGAAGTAATTTTGTTTCTAGAAATCGATTAAATAAGCTTTGATTTGAGGATTTTCACCGTCTTATTAATCACGGATGGAATAATTTTTTTTAAATTCAAAATATAAAATAATTTATTTTTTAATTAAATCAGAATCTAAGTTATCTAAACTTAAATTTATTCGAGACCCAACTCTTTTAAATAAAATAATATTATTTTATATAAAATAATTAGAACTCAAAATTTTCTAAAACTAAATTTGACACGCGTCAAAAATAACTAGATTTATACCCCCTACATACAATTATTGAAGCAGCCGGACAGAACTCTTGAATCATTTCTGGCACGCGTCGTGATTGACTCTGGTTGCACCATAGGTCCATCGACGAGACTAATCGTTGAACATGCAAAAAGCTAACAGCATTCACGGCAAGAACTTGTTCCCATTTCAAGGTTTATATTGTCTCAAGGGAAGAAAGAAATCCATCCCTCTATAGATAAAATTGAAGAACATGTATTAAATGGGGAAGTTTTGAGCTAAGCAAAGGTTGAAGTTTGGTATCATTTTTTGAATAACTGAAGCACGGTCACATGGACTCAAATCACTTGTCACCCAAACAGACTGGTGACCATATACATCTCCGTCCGTCAGCCTTTGCGGGTCAGCATCCATGCACTTCTACGTCACGTTGGTTAGCATTCACTTTTACTTTTGTCCATTTTGTCTGTGTCGGCTGAGTTTTAGCTATTTTCCAACCAACCCCAAGTGCTACTCACTTAACCAACTCAAACCCAGAGCCATTTCCCCAAACTCAAACCTGCCCTTCTCCAGATACCAAGAATCACTAAAATTTAAATTTTCGTTCAGGTTCACTTGATTTATGGTGGATATTAAGTATTTTGTGGAAGTCAATTCACCAAATAATATAACATTAGAAAAACATATAAACTAAATGCAGAGGAAAACGAAATACCTTCTATCACTGTTGTCTTTGCTTGAAAAGTCTACATTTTAGAATTCTTATAAGCTCTCAATTTCTAATTTGATAATGTATATTTTTTCAGAAGAGAAAAGAAAATTAAAAATCCCAAAAATTTTGAGTGAAAAAAACATATAACAATGTACTTCCATCAAGCACACTTTCAGTTATTATAAAACTAGGATATTCATACTTATTAACTACATAACGTTGGACCATCATTTATGGGTATTAAACTAGAATATGAAGGTTTCTCACATTCTTGCACTCGATTCATGCGTTAACTTGATATCAAATCCCAATCCGACCCAGATATATAATATACGAATCATAGCGATAGGTTGTCTAGTAATTGAGTATTATCTTCTATGTATTACAATATACTATATTTTGTATCAATAGAATGTGATAACATTACTTAATGAATAAATTTCATGTTTGTTCCAGTTAAAAATAATCAATTTTCTCAAAATTCAATAATGTGCACCATAATTTGAGAAAATGTTATAAAAGTTTCATGAAAACAACATTGTCCATATAACGAAAACTATATGATGGAACTCAATATCATTCTTACAACATGATCCTTGAATTTTATTGGTGACATGTCTTTTGTTAAAGGATAAGTTATCATCAATTCAGTGCTAACGTGTTCAATGATCACTTTCTTTTCCTTAACACTTTCCTTTATTGATAAAAACTTAATGTCAATGTGTTTACTCCGACTACCACTTTTATTTTATTTAACTACAAAAGTAGCAACTAAAATTTCACTATATATTCTCAATGGCCCAAAAATGAAATCCACGAATCTGAGCTCATATATGAAACTATTTAGCCATACACTATGTGATATAGCCTCAAAACAAGAAACAAACTTAGCCTCTATGGTGGAAGTAGCATTCAAAAACTGCTTGACACTCCTCCAAGATATGGCTCCATAGGAAGCATAAAGATATAGCCTGATGTTGATTTACATGAATCAACACACCTAGGAAAATCTAAGTTCGAGTACCCTATTACTTCCATATTGTCGGTTCATCTGTACATAAGCATATAATCTTTGGTCCTTTGAAGGTACATCAATACTTTCTTTGTAACTCTACCGTGATCTAATCCTTATGGATCTTAATGCTAATGACATAAGATACACAACCTATATCTTTTATTTCAAAATTCTTAGAGAGAAATTATTTCACATCATGTAACAAACCCTATCATTGGTTGCAAGTAATTTTTCATCTACATATAATACAAGAAAACAAATTTTACACCTACAACCTTTTAGTGTACATTGATCCATGATATTTTCTTCAAAGCCAAATGATGAGATAATATTATGGAATTTGACATACCACTAACAGGATGCTTATTTCAATCCATATATAAATCTTTTAAGTTTGCAAACTAAATGCTCACCATTATGAAAGGAGAATCTTTCTGGTTGTTTCATGTAAACCTCTTCATTTAGGTTACCATCTAAGAAAATCATTTTCAAATCCATTTGACGCAATTCTGTGTCAAAATTATATGAAGTGAATCTTTTCTAGACGCAGGAGAAAATGTATCTATATGATCCATTCCTTCTTTTTAAGTGAACCCTTTAACAACGAGTCTTGTCTTGTATCTCTCAATATTGCCTGATGAGCCTCTCTTTGTCTTAAATACCCATTTGTAGCTTATGGATTTTGCTCCTTTAGGTAACTTAACAAGATCCTAAAAATTGTTATTCTTCTTGAATATGGAACCTTAGGGCTCATTCTTCCCTAACATAATCTCCATCATTGTCCTTATCCCTATTGGAAATAGGGCTATAGGCATTGAGCCACTCTAAGATCCCCTTAAAACACAACTCCCTTAGTGCTTCCCTCTGATCCTTTGACCTACGGTTATTCGTAATGTGGATTATCTTTCTCTTATCATCATTAGCTATGGAGGTGGCGATTCAACAGGCTCAAATACTACCTAGTGCAACAAGAAATAAAAAACTGAGCAAGATGCTTAATTTGAAAAAACACAAGAATCCACTTACAAAGAAAACTTAAAGCTAAATGAATATAAGATTATTATTAATAGAATGTCTAATACAATATTTAGGAAGCCTATTTATAATAATTCTTTTAGGAAGGAACAAGTTTACACTTTAATGGATAAGTGGATTCCTCAACACTGAGATTATAAGTTTCAATATCCTCACATATAAAAGACATCTATTTTTCCAAGTATTTATCTTACCCTTGATAGCTTCCAACAAAGGTAAACAATTCGTATATTTTAGGTTCTTCGATATTGGAACACTAATATACCTTAATAGAATATGATGAATTGGTAGCCTTGGTATATAGTAAAATTGATTCAAACACCTAACATCATAAGAAATGTATACTTTTCTTTTTTGAGTGTCGATACTCATATTAGACCAATATGAAAATCGATTGAGTGCTTTCATCAAAATATTGAGTGAGAGAGAGAGGATAGAGGATCAACTCCACCGAATAAAATAAGGTCATCTACAAAAGCCAAGTAAGTAATCTCTAATTCTTTATATTTATGGTGGAAGACAAATCTAGGTTCTTCTAAAGTAGCTCCATATAACATTCTAAAAAATACCTTCATAACTAGCTCTATATAACATTCTAAAAAGTACCTTCATAACTAAGGTAAATAAATAAGGGGATAACGAATCCCTTGTCTAATTCTCTTAGCTCCTTTAAATATAGTAAAATGAAGTAGTGGAATAGCAAGCCTAGATCCATTTAACAAATAACTCTAGGAATCCAAAAAAGCTCAGGATCTTAGACAAAAAATTCCAATTGAGGGCATCAAAGGCCTTGAAGAAATCAATCTTCAACATATAGCATTTGATATAGTTTTTGGAGTCGTAATCCTTAAACAATTCCTGCACCATAAGAATGTTATACCCCATTAATATACCAGAGATGAAGGTTCCCTGAACATAATTTATCTAAGTATTCACGACAATTTTCAATCTATCCACCAAAAATATGGAGATAACCTTATATACAATGTTACATCAAGAGATTGGTTTGAAGTCATTCATAGATTTTAAGTTTTTAATTTTAAAGATCAAGAAAACATAAGCCTTATTCATTTCCCTAAGCATTCACCTGCTAGAAAGAAATTCATATACAAATTTCTCCACAAGCTTCCCACTATGCTCCATATAAGGCCTATAAGCCCAAACTTTTATGAAAACCCAACCCAACTTATTTAAAATAAAAAAAGAGTAAAGATATAAATATAGTAGTTAAGTTGGAAGAAAACCATTGAAAATAGCTTTTTTTATTCTTCATCTCCATATTTTTGGCTGATAAGTATACACAAACACCATCTTTCTCTTGCATGTGAAGCTTTTCTCATGTATTTCCTCATTTTGTTTGTTTTATAGAAGATTAAAGAGGAAGTTGTGGAAATCAACAACCTAAAATCTATTGGAAAGACATAGAACTTAGTAAGATTTTAAAATAAATATCATCCCTTTTATTAGTGATTTTCAATCATACCAAATTAGTTTCCAGTTGGAATTATGTCATGATTATTTATGATAACAATTTTGAAGACACAAAATAGAGAAAAGTGGCTAAAAAATGAGAAAAGAAGGAGGTTATGAGGTAAGGTGTAGGTGACAATGGAGTAGAGAAGAAGAAAATAAATTTTGGAAAAAAAAGAAAAAGAAAAAGAAAAGGAAGAAATTTGGGTATTTAGAAAATTTTAAGAATAATGTAAGGGCAAAATAGAAAATAAATATTCAAGGATAAAATTGGAATTTAATGCCTAAAAGGATATTTTTATAATAATAAAAGAATGTGAGAGTAAAATAGGAATGTTTATTAATTGATAGTAGTTTAGTAATTGTGGTGTTTAGATAAAGTAAGTATATTTCAATACTTAAGAATAAAGTGATAAAAGGGGGTAATTTTAGATTATTAAGTGTAATTGGTTTTGAATTTTTTTTTATAAAGTCTAATAAAATTTGGTAAATTTTTATTAAGGAGTAGATTGGACCAATTAAATAGTTGAGTCCAAAAATCTTATAAACTACACCATTATAATAGTGTACGGTTTATAAAATTTTGAATTTCTTGTTAATAAACTATTTTATGATGAATCATATAACACCCCACTCTCGCATGACTCGAACCCGATATCGAAGGTGATATCCGAGTCCGTGCCTCGCTAGGGTGGCATGCTACATCACTCAGTCAAAACTCAGTGTAATTTTTTTTCTTTAACACATACACCTACACGTTATCAATTATACGGAAACAATTTACATAAACAATTCAATGGCCTCGGGGCCATTTTCATAAATACAATATCATTAATACAAAAATTTAGAAAAATAAGATACACTAATGCAGACACGAACTGATCCCGACCCCTTCTCTACTTCATTAACCAGTGCCGAACGGGGTATTCTTCTGAGTCCTAAAAAATAATTACAAATTTTGAGTGAGTTTTGCGAACTCAGTGAGAAACCATCATCGATGGTTCACTCAATTCATGGAACACAATGTTCCATATAACATATATTCACATTGTTGCATATTTAATTATCACATTACACAATTTCCCTTGAACATATACCATTTATACATTTCACATGGTTAGACATACATAACCAACTGAATTTATAAACATCCATAATTCACATTCAAAAATACCACAGAAGCATAAGGCAGTTAGCCTTTCGCTCAATCAAAGAGACGAAAATCAGATACATATGAAATACGCATGTGACATATTTCCATTTTATTTTGGTTTTGTGACTGAGCGCCTAAACTGTCCCAATAAGGGCACATTAATCGTTGAGCAAGAGGCTCTGAAACTGTCCCAATATGAGCGCATTAATCGGTGAGCCTGAGGCTCTGAACTATGGGCGCATTAATCGGTGAGACTGTGGCTCTGAATCAGTGTGGGGCTCAAGGCCCAATATAAACGTTGAGCTTATAGCTCTCGATGGTTGCTCCGGTCACAACTCTCATTAGTTGATCATGTATGAAATGCATAAATCCCAATTTAACAGTAAATGCAGCACAATTATCCACATATTACAAATAGGCAATAATTGTATCCCAACCAATTTTCGTATCCCAATTTATCACATCACACTTGAACCCAAATTATTATAGTCAAACAATTAATTCACAACTATTCACAATATAATCACAATCACGATCTATCACATTGGAAACATGAAGGTCTCAAATTCTCAGACAAAAACACTTCTATGTCAAATTCTCCTAGTACATCGGGCACCTTTGGCCCGGAATCAGTCATAAACAAACGCAAGGCCCTCCATTATTATCCACAGTGTTATAGTGTAAAATTATAAACAATCAATAATCGAGAAACCATCTAGCTTACTCACCTTTGCTTCCGAAGCTAAAGCCTGGAAGTCTCAGCAATGTCTGTGAATTGACGTTCCAAATGCGTCTCTAAAACAGTCCAAATATCCACACATTACCAAATTGGCAATCAGAAATATCGAATAATGCACATGTAGTAATAAAATGTGTACAATGCATGTTCGTGACATTCCCGACACTATAACACAATTTCCTGTCACCAAATTTTTCTCTAAAAATTAGAAACCCATTGACACCGAAATCACTCAATTTGGACCTCTATAGGTCCAATTATTAATAAAACTCGAATCAGAAAAATCATTTCCCGGACCCCTCACTTCGACCTAACCGATTCCCGTCAATTTCAGCTCTAAAAATTCCCAATTTTACTAATAAATGAAATTAAATATTTTCCAAATCTGATGCCTCGAGAATCAGGTCAATCGGACGTCGGATGGAAAAGTAATTGACAAAAGAAACAAATTGGGTCAAATTAATTACCAAATAATTAATAATTAATAAAACAAAAATCAAAAAATCAAAACGCTGTAGCGTCCTGTCCTCGCCCTTGCGAGGGCGAGACGTCACCCTCGCCAGGTACGCTTCTCTGCAATTTTTTTTTCTCAAAATTTTCAAAATCCTTTTTAAACCTTCCCTCTTTCCATAATTCATAACTTTTAGCACAGAAATTGAAAAATTACATACTTGGTCTCATTGGAAAGATCATGAAAAATCTTACAAGTTTCATGAAGAGTGAAAAATTCAATTTCACCTCTAAGGGTGTCAAAAATACACTCAAAACTACTTCCAAATCACAAAATTGCCACAACAATTCAGCACTTTTGCCCGAAAACCAGTTAGTCCGCCACTTGACAATTTTTCGGTCCGAAAATTTTTCCCGAAAAATTTCAGAAAAATTTCTAAAAATCTCCAAAAATGGAAAACATACAAAAATCTACTCCAATTTAATTTTCGAGCACAAATAACACATTTTTCACAATAAACATACATGCCGAGAAATGTCATAAATGCATGTACAATCATGTGCATATAGAAAAATTACAAGTTATGCATATATGGAGGCCATATTATGCATGAACATGCCGAGACTAGTTTACTCACTCATAATCCGTCCCGAATTACCATTTTACCCTTCCCATCAGTGATGAGATGTTATAGAATATCATGAATTTATACAAACTATACCATGAGTCTATATAAAAAACACCATTGCACTATATAAATAAGTACCACCTTTATTTTAATCTATTAATACCACAATTGAGTACAAAGAATACCATCATAACTTATAAAGAATATTATGACTCTATAGAAATTATACTACAAATCTATATAAGAAATATAATCATAATGTATAAATGAGTACTGTCTTTACTTGAATTTTTCAATACTATAACTAGATATAAAGAACACAATAACTATATATAAAGACATGTTGACTCCATACATTCTACACCAAGATTATATATATAAATATCATTGCACTATACAAATGAGCATCACCATTACTTAAATATGTCAATAATATAATAGAGTACTAAGAATATCATCACAACATATAAAGAATAACATGACACCACACAAACTTTGCAATAATTACATATAAAAGATGTCATTACACTATACAAATATTTATCAACTTTACCATAATTAAGTATAAATAGTATCATCATAATATCTAGACAATGCCATGACCACACAAATTATATCATAACTCTATATAAAAGTACCATCACACTATACGAATAAATACTATCTTTACTTTAATATGTCAATACGACAACTAAGTATAAAGAATACAATATTAAAAAAAACCATAACTCTGTACAACAAATAACTTCACACTATAATCAAAGTACAATTTTAATATAATTTTGAAATAATATTATTTTTAGTTCACACAAATGTTCGTTATATGATCATAAGTAGATTAACTTCTATGTTATTTTTGAATTCCATAAATTACATGTTCATTTTTTAGTTATGCAAAAATATCATGTATTAATTCGTTATAAAAAATGGGTTATCTTTTGTGAAATGTTGTATATTTTTTAATATTTAAACTACTTTAAAGAATTACAGTGGAGTAAATGTACAAAATTTCAAAGTAAAAGTGCAAAAGATTACAAGATAATCAAAATTATCTCACGATACTAAATACTAATTTAAGCATCTCAGGTGGTGGGATGATGCTATCAAAAAAACAATCAAGCAGTTATCTATGTTTTCTCAAAATCAAGAAAATTGTAACCCCCTTAGGATAAAAAAGGAAAAACTAGAAAATAAAAATCATATTTGAGTTATCGCCAAAAATCTTACTCCTTACATTCAGGCAAGTTATAATAATATTCAACCTAATCACTTAGGTAGCTTTGTGTACTAATGTCATTAAATTTCTATTTATGACTGGAAAACTATTTTAATACATAAAATGGATTTGTCAATTAATCTTTGCATATCCACATTCAATAGCTTTTGAAAATGACGTCATTTTCGTTTTATTAAAAACGTTAAAGCTGAATAAAATAACGTCATTTATCTTTCTAATTTACCTACAGAATTTATCGACGGAATACATTTATGTCGGTAAACCTCGACTTTGCTTATGCTGCCAAGTGTTCCTACTTATTTTACCGACGGAAATTTTCCATTCGTCGCTATATTTTGTTGAAAAATTTGTCATGATAATTTCTCTCCATATTTACCAACGAATATTTTGTTCATAGAAAAATGGAAAATTTTTCATTGGTAATTTTTCATCATTAATTACTAATTTTCTTGTAGTGAATGAACAGTGACGAACATATCTAAAATTATTTAAAAATAAAAGTAATGAGAAAAGCCTATTTAAAACAAGAGAATAGGCATGGGTGGAGATCTATATCTTCAAAGACACCGAGCCTAGTTATTAGAGAAAGGCATTTTGCACGATACTCTTTAACTCGATACTAACAATTAATAACTGAACAACCCACTTTTTGTATTGGTTAAGCAACAGGCTTATGCCAACTTAAATATGTCCACTTGGTCTCCATCTCTAGCCATGTCCAACCACTCCTACAGTACAATATAGATATAATTTATCTCTGTCTCTCTCTGGTTAACTGTTCACAATAGATTAGGTTGTTTTTATAATATCCTTTTTCCCCCCTAAGAACACCATGTGCAATTCAAACACATACAAGACTTGAAACTAATGCACAGGGACCGGTGCAACCGGTGGAATGGAATATCATCCAGCTAACGTTCATCCGAGAAGTCAAATCTTTTTGGTGGGTTTTATTTGACATTTATGTTTTGGCCAGCCAATCAGTTGAACCAAATCCAAAACAAGCAAATGATCATAAACACCATTCTTCGCCCCTGCTGTTGTCCCATTGCCACGCAAAAAGGGAGAAAAGAAGAGCTGCATGATACAACGTTAGCTTGTTATTTGTGTAGGACATGCAGGTTTTAGGTAGGAGTCCTTGTTTTTCAACATTTAGAGATGATCAGACATAGGATACAGTGAAATGCTGGTTGTTAGGTGTGATGAAGAAGGAGAAGACAAAGGTGTTCCCAGTTGCTTTATTAGTTTTTTCCCCTCCTCTTTTAATAATACTATCATAATTTTAAGAATACAATCATAGTTTTATGAGTTGACGTCTTTTATCTAATTTTACTCTATTTAATCTTGTCTAACCTAGTCTGTTAAACCCTGCTCAATAGCTAAAACATCATCATTTTGTATGTTAGACAGAATTGGATATCATAAAATTAGCCGAAAGATTCATCTATACGTTTCTCTCTTATTTAGATTAATCAATTTTATAATTCTCAACTATATAATATCAGGAAGCAGATTATACATTAAAGAAAAAGTGTTTAACGTTATTTGAATTCCAGAAATAAATTAAGGACACATTAAAACCTAAAAAAGCAAATTGAAAGTGAGCATTGTTAATTGAAAGTGAAGCCATTTCTGAGCCGGCACATGATTACTTAATTACAACAGGATTGCGACGAACGTCAGAATTAGACTGTTATTACTTACTACACTGAAATCGAGGCAAAAAATAAAATAGACCTCTTTCTGAAAAAAAATGGCTTCTTTCCGTGTACGTACCCCCCAAACCTTGGAATTTTAGAACCGGCGTGATGACAACTGCCATGTGTCAACAGATCTGAACTTCTGGCCCCACTCCACGGTTGTGTCTGAACACCGATGAGCACTCCGGCAATTCTCCGAGATCGGCAAACAGTGACTCGTCCTCCTCTCTCATCGGGTAAAACTCCGTATCGGCATAACCCCTCTTGTCCGCAAAAATGTGGCTCTCGAAAATTGTCGACGACGTCGTCGTTTGCATGTCCCCGAACCAGGTAAACTCGTCGGTTGTTATTAGAGACTCGTCACCGAGATCCGCGAAACTCTTCTCGGGTTCGGGTTCTGGGGTTTCAGGTTTGGAGTCGGAGAGTTGTGGCTTAGGACTAGTGTTAGTAGTGGTGGTTGTGCTGGGTTTGGTGGCGGGGACTTGGTGGTGGTGGGTTCTCACCGAAGGCGGCCAAGGGTGGTTGTGCTCGGAAGAGTAGGTGACCAACAACATCGTGGGGTCCAATCTGCTTCTCTCTACCTGTTTTCTGGCTGGACAGCCTTTGGAGCTGCTACACCTGTAGTATCCTCTGTAACCAACAAAATCCAGAAAGAAAAAAAAAACTTGAATGTTATGTCTATGCTTAGGTTCATACTTCTTTGTCCTTTCTTGTTCTTTTTTATTTGTTGTGTTACCTAGGATAAGGTGAACCTTTGATAGGCTTTTGGCCGTACTTTCTCCAAGCCCATGAATCGGAGGGTGGCGGAGCGTTTTCACCCTTCAGCCGTGCGCCATCAACGTCCTTGATCGGCACCGATACTACTCTTTTGTGTGCGCCTCTCTTACTGTGTCAACAATTTGATTATGATCAGAAGGATGTTGCAGAAAGAACATTACTTTGTATAATTTAGCTTCAAAGACGATGTTTTTAGCCTCAAAGAATGAACTGTGATCTATGTGGAATTGCAGAAAATAAATGAACTGACAGGGGATGTGATCATTTAAAGTTACCCTCTTCTAGGAGAGGAAGTAGAAGCCATCTTCGAGTCATTAACCAAGCTAGAAGGTGGTGACTCTGGACCACTTTCTGGGCTAATCTCGTTCTCTTCTTGTTCATAGACTGGTAAGTTTCTATCCATTGCTGAACACCAGAACCTCCAAGGACAGAATTAGATGGTATATAACGGATGCAGCGCACAGTTAGCCAGCTACCGCGCGCCCTTAGATTGATAGAAGAAAACAAAAACCAAAGATGATGATATGAAGGAGAAATTAAGAAAGAGAAAGAGAGAGGGTTTAGTTGGTGATGTGAAGAGAGGAGAGGAAGTATGTGGGGGAAGGTGGAGGAAGAAAAGAGTGGTCCTTTAAACATTGGCCGCCATGTTGACAGATGAGCTTTTGGATATTAGTTTATTGAGGACGTGCAAACTAATGTGAATATAATCCCAAACATCTTTCTTAATCTATTGCCATTCGAAAACGACTACTTCCTTAAAATACATATATCAAGTTATCAACACATTGTTTGATTATTCCACCCACTTGTTGGAACTCTCTCTAGTACAGTTCATCTAATTGCCCCTTTTATTATTTGTTTTTGTTAAGGTTCTGCACTTATTGAATCATGATGTGCTTGAACTTTGGATTAAAAAGAAAATGATATGCCAAATTCTCTCATTCAATTCCTTGTGCCATACGTTACTTAAAAGATTTTTAGTTCACTTTTTTCAAGCGATGCTTCAATTCTCTCTTATCTTAAAACCAAAATAGTCCAAACTCTCGTGAAACACACAACTTGGAATTTCGTAGTAATTCATTTGGTATGAACGAATGCAAGAAAATGAATCAAAAGAGACAACATAAAATACGCCTCTTCTTTGTGATTAACGAAGTGCTTGATATTTGCATTAAAATAAAATGATGATGATGTCTTTGAGAAAGATATACAACATATGCTTATCCCAATCCTTAGTTTTAAGTTAACATGTTTGTGTTACTGCCTTAGCTCATCTTACCAATATTTTAGTATGATAGTTTTAAAAAGGTTGATGATTTCATCCGATTTTGTCTATATTGCAGCCTACATTCAATGGCTCTTACGTCTCTGGAGTTTTATTAATCTTTATTACTATATTCATTTTATCTCGATTAGTGGAAAAGTCAAATAGAACCTATCCCAGACTCCTCAATTTTTTTTAATTTAGAACTCATTACAACGACCTCAAATTGTTTTAGACTATCGAAGAGCCACCACATAGATGACTTTTCTTACGTTTTGCCTCAGTCCTATGAGCTGCCATGAGTGGATTATCCGCAAACTTTTCAATTAAGGGAGTAATTATGATTCCAAACATTTTGCTGTGTCTTGTTTTGGCCTTTTGAACTCATAAACTGCTTAGAGAACCATTATGTGACTTTTTAATTAAAATATTATCACATGTATTGTTAAAGTGACCGTTTCACTACAATAGCTTAAGCTGTTATGTGAGGCTAACTCGATTGTTTTTCTATATTCTCTAACACACCTCTTCCAATGAAAACCTTTTGGGCTTGAAACTTATACAGGCCTACTTTACCTTGTACTTAATTTTAATTAGAATAAGTAGGTGGTAGAATTCGAACTTATGACCGTTTGATCATAGAAGCTCTGATACCGTATTAAAGTGACCGTTTCACCATAATAATTTAAGCTATTGTATGAGACCAACTCAATTAATTTTATATATTCTCTAACATGTATTACTATATACCATCCTCGTAAATCAAAGTAAACGCTTCTCTTCATTATCTTATTTTGTTTTCCCATGGTGTGAGATGCGGTTCAAGCTCATCCCTTAAAAATGATTGAAACCTAAAATTCCGTAGCCACGGTTTCAGGATATTAATAATTGAGATTCGACATTTCTTGACTAAGTCTTGTTTGATCACTTGTCTCGGAAGGGATTGATTTGAAAGAGCCAATGGGCCAATTGCTGCATCGAAAATATCAAAGTAACATTTTCGTTTTTCAATATTCTAGAGTACATTGATGCGTGAAGCAATGTGACTATGACAATATTGTCTATTATTGAGTATTAGGATATTCTTATTGAAATTTAGTAATACATCTGATTATAAACAATTCACACCCATTTTTGACTTCCTCTAACCACGCCAACTTTCATGCTCCCTTCTCCAATACTTAAATATTTGGGATATTTAAATATTTATTTTGTATATTTTCAACTGATAAGGTTATTCTTTTGTGACTAGAAGATCATAGGCTCGAATCATATAAACAACATATTTTGTAAGCCGGACCTGATGCATTGAAGCAACCTTTTTATATTTTTAAAGCTTAACTCAATTCAATAATAATATTTCTATCTCTTTCTCAAACTTTGTCCAATTCTTTACTTTTAGGAAGGATCAGAAACTTCCTCACGATTTCCATATAAGACCAAATTTTGTAACCCATTGAGCGAGATCTCTTCTGGTTAAGTGCCAACATTTGCTTTTTTATCAAGACATGATTGGTCCTTTTCCTTTTTGACGTACGAAATGCTAAAAGTTGAAAGTAGTGGTAGAACATTTCCAAATAAATAATAGACATAAGATCAACAGCCAAATCTGCCATATGTTCAATTAATCTTGCATTAAAACTCACATGATCCCAACGCCCATTGGAATGTAACTTACATGTTGTCTTGCTCACGATCCACGCATATACGAGAAGAGAAAAGCTAATACTTCTGAATCATGTAAGTGGCAATTTCGAGGCCGATCCTTTCCTATGCTTCATTAATTATTAGATGCATACACAATTTGACATCGAAGTTAGTCGGGCTCGTAGGCCAGATCATGCTATACATTAATTTAAAATTTCTAAGTAAGACCTGCCATTTTTTTTAACTTTAAAACATTTTTAGTGCATCATCAAAAATTATAAATATATACAAATATCATCATGCTTACACCGACCTAGATTTAAATCTTGAGAGAAGGAGAGGAATTTCTCAGCTATAAATATAAAGAGGAATCAAGTGACATTTCATTTTTATAAGCAGAAGTGAGATTCCATCTATAAGATATTTATTAAATTTAAAATGACTAATTATCAGAAGAAATAAAAAGGACTTGATTCCATTTTGATTGAAAAAGTAATTTGCAAATTTGTATCTGGTGAGCTTCTCTTTGAGCCTTTGATGGGGTGGTGATATTAATGATACTGCCTAAAACAACATTGCAACTACCAATTCTGGATTCTTAAACTATTTAATTATTGATTGATAGGAATAATGCTTAATTATTGAAGATGGTTAGGGGTTTATTTAGATGGCTTTCCAAATAATTGCAGAATATAATCATATTATCTAAAGGGGAGGCATGGTAATTACGTTTTATAATTACGGTGAACTTAAGATAAAACGTAAAGGACAGGGGGGAACCAGCAGACAAAACGACACCGAAGAAGCAACCCAGCAAACAAAGAACAAAGGCAAAATGGCACAGCTAAGGAAGACGCATAGCCCAGCAGATGAGAGGCAAAATAAAACGCAGCGTAGAAGGAGAATCCAAAAGAAGCAAAACGACTGAAGCGGTAGAGAAGAAAACGACGTAGTAGCTAGAAAACAGAAATAAAACGCACGATCAAAGGACAAAACCAAGAAGCTGGATAACGCAACAGAGAGGAGTAAAACACGCAGCGGAGGAGAAATCTCTCTCCCATATATCGTCTTTGTACAAATGAAAATCTATTTTGAAATGGATGAGATAAGATCCTATCTCATCAAAACGACTCAGGTAAGCAGAAAATTAGCTTCACTTCCATTTGAAATTTCAAAAACGTGCCTTGTTTCAAGTGTCTCGTGAGGCTACAAAAAGGCAGTAGCGAGAAGGAGAAAAATGAGCAAGCAGTGATGCGAAATTTTGACGTCAATTCTTGGTTGTTGATTGTGTTTCTTTGTGCTTGACATAGTGAGCTAATTCAATTTATAAAAGTAAAAAGGAACAAATAGAAACTAACTTGTTGATTTTTTAATTATTAATTTGTTAAATATTTCAGATTATCTTGAATATGTCAAAATTGTATGACTAAATTAAAATTTAAAACTTGCTTGTTCGTTTATAAATATTAGGTTTGATTTATATTTCATTTCTTTGATTTCTTAACTCAATTTGAAACGTAACCCCCCTCTTTTTTTTTTTTAATTTCACGTGTTAGCTTAACGTAATTCATAGGTTTCCATGATTGTAATTATTTTAGTTTTTCGAATTTTTCCTAATTGATTGTTACTATAATTGTATGAAATCTGTATATGTGCTTAATTATGAGTGTTTAACTTCTTTTCAATTTGAAGAATAACATAGCTTAATGTATTTTGCTCAAAAGAACCATGTATTAGATGTGTAAATGTTAAATTAGGATTCTTTAAAAAATTAGGATTCTTTAAAAAATTGTAATTAATAAACTAATTTAATAAAATAACTTTTCTTGTAAGATTTACTCTTATTTGCTATAAGCTACATTTATTTAATAAACTGAAAGTGAAATAAGTATTTAATTTGTATATGCCTAACGAGATGTATCAACAATGCTTTGTATTTCTGAACGTGTAAAATCATTATATAATGAGGTATTTACAAAAAAATATACACAAAAATATATTATTATAACTATTGTATAAATCTTCATAAAGTACAATGTAAGGTGTTAAAAAGATGGACATTTTGAGTTTGAAAATATGTTTTTGAAATTGTGGAGATAGATATTTGCTAGAAATGTGTGCAATTTGAGACTGATGAATTAGGAACAAGTTGAATCGTGTTTTGAGTTATATGATCTTGCACAAGATGATAATCATTCTTAATATGTTTGGTATAATTATAAAATATATCATTAGGAGAAATTTGTACGGTATTGTGCGGAAGAAGAGAAAACATTCCTATTTTAAAGCAACCAATATACGCTCAGAAGTTGTGTTTGTAAGAGCTAGGTACTCTACTTTGATGTTAGATTGAGAGATAATTGTTTATTACTCACTGTGCCATGGAATAAGGGATGTGCTAAGAAAGAAATAATGATTAATAGTATAACATTGATAATTTAGATCTCTAACTTAGTCAACATCAAAGTATGCTCGTAACTTTAATAAAGATGAATGAGAAAATTGAAAACCATGAAAGAGAGTACATCTAATACACTGAAGGATATGGGGAACATTAGAGAAGTGACTGGCATGAGGTATTGATGTGAATTGACTGTCAATGTAAACATCATGGACAATACCAAGACATGAAATATTGAAGTATATAAGGCTAATAACCAATTGATGAGAAAATGTATCATCATTAAGAGTCCCAACACCAAAAGAGAGATGAACATTGGGTTTAGGGGAAGTAGTAATACTCTTGGTGTCAATAATACTTGATCAAGAGATAAGATTTGTGGCATATTGCTTGTGATAGATAATAGTCAGGTTCTTTAGATAGAACTTTAAGAACTAAAAATAAAATCAAATTACTTAAATCCTTATTCCCAAACTAATGATGCAAAAATGATTTAAGTGTTAAAGTACCTTTAATATCATCGCCAGTAATTATTATATTATCAATATAAAGAAGGAGAACCTTAAGCCTTTTTACGAATGAACATGGAATAATTATAGGAGTTAAACTAAAAACTAACAAGGCTAACAATTGAGCTAAATTTGGTAAAATAAGTTCAAAGGATTTGTTTCAGTCTATGCAAGGCTTTGCAAAGTTGACAAACTTCATTAGTAGATGATCATAAGAGGTTATATGTATACTTATTCGGTAAAATCGTTATTAAAGGAAGTATTCTTAACATTCATTTGATGTAATGGTCAATGCTTACTAGCATCAACCATTATGACACTACAAATTGAGGTCAATGCTTACTAGCATCAACCATTATGAAAATACCGTACTCTTAAGTAAATCCCCTGACAAGTAGTCAAACATCTTATCACTTAACTAATCCATTAATTTGAGTATTAATTTTATGGACTCATTTGTATCCAATACTATACTCACTTGAAGGTAAGTCAATCATACCCTATATATTAGTGATATTAATTATCTTTAATTCTTCAACCATTTCTTTCTATAATAGAAGGTCAAAATTTATTTTATAACACACGCAAGGTTTATGCAGAGAGATAATAGTAGAAAAATATAAAAAACTTGAAGATGAATAAAAATTTGAATTACTTAATTAGTACGACAAAGAAAAAGTTGATTTATATATATAAAGAAGAATCATTTGAAGGAGCTGATAGATCTATAGTTGGTAAAGATACAATATATTCAAATACAGGTTATGTTGAACTATTAAAGCTATTAGATGATCTTGCAAAAAAATGTCAAGAAATAAGGATATGGTGGGAACAAAGAAAAATTAAAGAGAAGGTTCATTGATATGAACATTTGAAAGGGATGAGAACATCTTACATTGTCAAAAGTCACATGTCAAAAAATTCAAAGTCTTTGTGATAAGGGATCCCAATACCTATACCATTTATTTTATACCCCATACCTTAGGAAATAACATAATCATACTTATAGTTCTAATTTGGTATACCTATGTGCTTAGAGAGTTTGGTAGTTTGAAGCATGATTATACAAGCATTCATAACGAGAGATTTTTACCTATAACAAGAGTAGAAATACAATTGATAATATAAACAATTATAAAAAAAACTTCTTCCCAAAAAGAAAAAGAGATGAAAAAAATTTGAATAGTATCAAGTATATGTTTATACTTTCATTCAGTCCTACCATTTTATTGATAAGTAAGTGGGCAAGATCTTTAGATACTGTTCCTTGTTATCAAGAAAATGAGTGAAAATTTTTTCTTTATATTCCATGACATTATTAATGCATACAATTTTAATTTTTTAAGAAATTAATATTGAATCATGTTTACAACATGAGAATAAACAAAAAAATAGTTTAATCATTTGATGTAAAAGATTAATCAATATGCATTTAGAGAAATCATAAATAAAGATCATATAATATCATAAATATCCTATAATATCATAAAGAGAAGGTCCTTAATTATCAAAATAAATCAATTTAAAGGGTGTTGAAAAAATAGAATTACTATTAACAAAAGGTAAAATATGACTTTTAGAAAGTTGGTATAAGATACAATTAAAATTTTCAATCTTGACTTAATCTAAAAGGCTAATAGAAATGAAGATTTAAGTCTAATGTGGGAAAGATGACCAAGACTGGAGTGCTAAAAATTAAATGTAACAACACCAATAATAAGTTTGGATGGAAGGCAAAGGGAATTAAGTTTAAATAGTCATACAACCTTATGCCATGTCTCAGATATCTTGCTCATCTATGGACCTTGCATAGTACAATCATGACTTGAAGAAGATAAGTTAATACCAATTTCATATAATTAACTAACATAAAAAAAAGACATAATAACCAATAAAAGTGAATACAAGTTAACTTAGATATTTGAATAGTGCCTATACTTCAAACATTTGTAGTAAAGTTATCATCTATATAGGCAATATGTGGAATAGAGGGACATTTTAAGGAATAAACATGAAAAAAATTAGACGTCATGTGATTATAATAAGTATAATCAATGTACTATGAAGAAGAAGCATTTGATGTGACGAATACAACAAGAGAGGAAGCAATACTTGAATTTATTTGAAGTTGCTATAAAAGGGGCTTAAAGATATTTTAAGGAGAATTTAAGAGATATAGAAGTATTATCTATTATTTCGTCTATGGTAATAGTAGTGATAGTAAATTGATAGGACTTAGAAGGTTTACTTTGTTTGGATCATTTTAAGCATTCAGAGATGTGATAACCACTCTTTTTATAGCAGTTGCAAAATATTTTCTTCTTAGATGTGTTTTGAGAAGTTTGATAAAAGGAAGTCTAAATGATAAGAACAACATCAACGGATGTTGATTTATGCTCTAGAGCCAATCCATTGGTTGTAATTTAGTGACACAATAATTTAAAGACATTTTTTATCTTGTACATATTTAGATGTACATGATAAACTCCATAGGATAATTATACATTGCAAACAAAATTATGATGAGATTATAATTATGAGATTCATATTATATTTACGATAATTATGAGATTCATATTATATTTATATGTTATCCCTAAATTGTTTCTAGTCATTGTTATAATAAAACTGGATATTAATAGAACATAAAAAGACTAGCACAAGTTATGTTCTTCCCTATGAAGAAAGTAGTCGATCTTACATACTAAAGTATGAAGATACTTAAATAAATATGTGAATGTCTATTAGAAAATAAGTTTACTGAGCTGACCTTATATGAGAAATCTATTTAGAATATTATTTGTATTTAGATCTCATTATGATAATTGTATAAGAGATCCTTTGCCTTAAGGTCTCCAAACTTATCTTGTATAATGATTGCTGTGTTTTGATACTATTTATGACCTATTCTAATCATAGGTAGTTCAGTCAATAATCATTGGATGTAGCATAAACTAATTGGAGGTACTCAAGTGATTAAGAAAAGATTCATAAGCTAAAAGTAACTAGGAAGAATGTCCTGTTGTTCTCGATTATTATTGATTTAGGAAATTCTTGGCCAAGGTTAAGTGCCACTTTGTAAATAATTTACAAATGTCATTAATTAAATCAATAGCTAATGGTAGAGAACTATTATCATTGGATACAAAATAGAGTAGACATTAATTTTATACTTTATATCTATTTGAAACATTATATGATGAAATGATTGAATTATACAACAAAATCGTGAACGAAAAAGTTAGTCAAAACCACTTTGGTATTCCTAAATATTTGAGTAGTCATGATGTGTTATTAGATGTCAATCTTGATATATTCATTTAAATTGTTCAATTAGAGAATTAAAGATAAATTAAATGATTTTACTTATCTAATCCTAAATATGTTTTAAGGTTATAATTTGTATCAATTTCTAATATATTTAGTAACCTAATGGGGCATACATAATTAACGAGTTGAAGAGATCAAAGATATTTTAATCAAGTTGGACTTGATTGTAAAGTTTGAGAAACTTTATAATTAAATGTGAGATATTTAATAAATAATGATTAATATAAGATATTCAAACTTATTTGGTTATATCTGATATTTAATTAGAATTATTTGTAATTCTAATTAATGTTTAATTAAAATTAGAAGTTAATTTCAATTAAATTACTAAAATGTTCAAAACATATTATAAATATGATTGAGTTATAATGGAGCTAGTATTTCTTGTTTAACCCTCTCTATAATAGCTGTAGATTTCTCTTAACCTGCTTTGTAGATACTATTGGAGGTCGAACATTTGTGTAGTTATGATAGTTGAGATAAGCTAGTTTCAAAAATGGTTTAAAGGATATGATAAGAATTTGATCAAGGTATGAAATAAGGTACGAACTAAGATTCATGCTTTATTATGATTTAATTGTTAATCTTTTTATAGAATTTAAGTGACATTGAATTTTAGGAAATCAAATGAAAAATTTTCGTGAATATTTCACTACATATGTGATTGATTCTTGGCCAATTTTCCAATAGTAGATGGACTAGATTTCTATATTTTAAGGATATTAGCTAGGTTTCACCTATATTAGTTCTTTAATCATTGTTCAAAGCTTGATAGAGATCCCCAATAAGGAATAGAGTTATAGGTAGGCTCAAACTTATCTCTAAGAGTCATTAATTAATACCAAATGTGTTTTCAATCACGAAGATTGGTGTAGATAGTAGCAACTTAGGTATTAGGTCAAGTAGTGTCTTTAAATGACAACCGATTCTAAAGCTCTTATAATTAAGGAAACTAACTATGGACAATTTAACCAAGTTATTATTGAATGCGATAAAGTTGTCTACAAAGTTGAAATTGATTGACTTCATTAGATATAAAATAATAGAGTTTTAGAAAATCTTACACCTCTTTGATAATATTAAACTATTGAAAATTAAGATTAAATATTTTGGCACAAATGTTGCAAAACTATATTAGAATTCAATTATTCACACCATCTTAACCTACTAGATGTTCTATATATATATCCTCTATTTTATATGGATTTTATGTAGGTTTGTGCATTTCTCTAATAATAATATACCAAATAAGTCTTCCTTTAAGAAAGCTATACATTTTTTTAGCGTGTTAATCATAGTTAGATCCATAAAAAATGATGTTAATTGGTTGAAGAATATATTGATAAAGTTTAGAAGTTTCTATAGTGTATGTAAGACAAAAACTCCATTACAACAAGACGTGAGAATAAACAAAAATGAAGAAACATATATCCTCATTTCATTCAACCTTGGGTTAAAACACTGTAATTTGTAACTAAAAGAAAAATATAAAGGCTTGCAAAGTCTATAAAAATTAGTCACAACAATTCCCCCACAGTTAAACTATGCTTGTCCCTAAACAAAATAAAGAACACTGGACTATATAAACAATAAACAATGAAAACAAACAATTTTCTCAAATAATAGTCAAAGATATCAAGAGTCATTTTAATAAACACAATTCGAGAACTTGAAACTCATAATACTCCATGAGCAAGCTATTTTCCGCATGCTTAGCCAAAATTTTCAAGTATTGCAACTTAAGACCATTAACAATTGTGATGGACACTCACTCCAGCCTCCATCCTCTAATGCATTCATAGGTAAGATATATTCACTCATCATTTATTTTATGAATCTAAAATAAGCTTACTTACTAATCTAAATCTCCACCACTTATATCAAACACAAACATCAATGTGAAGGTCTTTATTTTGGTTGTAATGAGGCCGGACTATGGGTAAGAAAAAGGAAAATCATAGTTTGACACCACAAAACTAATTAAGCATTTAAAATAACACTTATAATAAGAACAAGAAATCTTTCTCGATCAATGGATCAATGAAGCATAAAATACTCTGTTCTTTTCCTTTCAGTTAACAAGATTAATATACCCCTTTCTTTTTTTAATGCCTCTCCTTTTTTTTTTCATTTTCTAATTGTCGGATTGTCTTCTCTTCCCTCCTTTTCTTTTCTATTTCTTTCTTTCTTTTTCTTTTTCTTGTTATTATATACTTTTTATTTATTTCAAAAAAGGAGAAAAAGTTTAGAACAGGAAAAAATGTAAAGGAGAGATAAAAGTTGCTACAACCATACTCATTCCTAACTTAATAGCTAACTATATGTTATGATTCTCGTAAACTTATTCAAGCAATTATTTCTTAAACCTAGTAATACCATTTAAAATGCTCAACTTGTCGTTATGGTAGGTATAATGAAGAGGATAAATAATTAAGTTCAAGGCTCATATTTTGGGTTCAAAGAAAGAAAATGGTTCATGTTGCCCTTAGTGAAAGAACACTTGAATTTAGTATTTAATATTTCAAAGGGGCTTAAAATCTTACCAAAGAAAGTGTCATTTGTCCATCACAACAAGTTAATGTTCTTTTAATCAAAATCTAAGTCAATTAGCCTAAGCATGCAAGTATACTTATTCACTCACATTGTGAATTTCTAACCCTAATCACGTTTACTTTGTGACAATGCATCTCTAACTATTAAATGGGAAAAACACACATATATACTTATTTAATTAAATACTACTCCCCCTACACTTAAATATCACACCATTCCCAACGTGATAAGAAAATAAAAAGAGAGATCTAAGACGCAACATAACACAAACAAGGAAAAACCTTAAACTAAAAAAAATTAAACTAAGTAGCAATAAAAGTAATAAAAAGAAGAAGGATAGAAATACGATACAAAGATGGGGATGGTAGCTGTATTGAAGTGGTGTGAAGAGTGACATATTGCATCTAGGAGTAGAGAATAGCTATAAAGAGAACAAATAGAAGAGATTGAAAATTAGGTCTATGCACACAAAACAAACAAACAAAGTTAAGATTCACTAAAAAAGAATAACCAACAAATAAGTGAAAAATAAAACATAAATTATATAGATTGCCTCTCATTTTATGCTTCTTTAATGTCTTGTAGCTGGATGCCTTAATAGTTATGGTCAAGGTGGATCGCTCAAAGTGAGTGACTCCATTGTCTTCTTTCTTCATTGGGATATGTCTCTAAGAATTTTCCAAACTCTCTCTCATTTGCATCATCTGGTAATTGGCAGAACTCATCAATCTCTTTAGCCAAGTCCAATTCCCTTTCTTCTTCCTGCAAGGAAAAATCAAAATTTGCAATATTAATTTGATCAATAAGAGAACATTCTTCATAAATAGTAGTAGTAAGAATAAGTTCAACATTAAAGATTGAAAATTATATTGTTTTGAGTTTTTGGTTCTTCATATCAATCAAGGTATCGGTAGTGGTCATAAAAGGCCTCCTTAGGAGAATGGAGTGTCCCTTTTCTTGCTCTTTTACTTCCCCCATGTCTAGGATAACAAAATCTTCGGGGACAATCAATCCTCTTACTTTAACCAACACATGTTCTATTATTCCTTTTGGATAACAGATTGACCTATCAGCTAATTGAAAACACATGTTTATAGGTCTCAACTATCCTAGATCTAATGTTACATAAATATGTTAGATATAAGGTTTATGTTTGCTCTAAGATCAAGCATACCCTTAACCTCATCACCATTACCCATTGGTAGTCTCACAATAAAACTCCCCAGATCTTTCAATTTTGGGGGTATTGCTGCTGAAGAATTGCACTTGTAACATCCCGTTGCTAGTGGAAAGGGGTAGGATGGTAAATGTGAGTGACTAATGAGAGTTAGGAATGTATTCTACATGTTCATGCATAACTTGCTACATACTTAGACTTGATTGTTGCACATGAAAATACTTGTACATGCATTCATGAATAATTCCGGGTATAATTGGAATGATTTGAGAAT
>JANITW010000236.1:15337357-15352909 GCA_027564335.1 Erythroxylum williamsii | reverse complement strand
TCGTACCTGAAAAGCCACATTGCAATTTTTGATGAGTTTTGCAAACTCAATGAGTGAACCATCATTGATGAATTCACTAGATCATATACACACATCACATAATACACAAATATTCATTCTAACATACATTTATTGTTCAAAAACTCACACAATATGGTATAACATTTAATCATTGCAAAACAGATCATATATAAACAAATACATACGCATATGAGACTCACATTCATTCTTATTGTTGTGACTGAATGCCTATCACATATTTATACAAATATTGGCCTATAGGGCTTAGTCAAAACAGAATCACAGAGTATAGCTCTACATGCACACACATATATCACGGAGTAAAGCTCTACGTGGAAGCACTTCGTATTGGCAACTCAAGTCACAACGCCTTTATCTGAGCATGCATTTTTATGAAATGCATCAAAACTAAATATGGCATATAAGGCAATCACATATGATGCTCACACAAACCTAAGTTTGGCATTCAACTTTCGTTGAGAATTCACATAACATCCAGAATTCTATAGCAATCAAAGCTGCAATCAAAGCATTTCCAATACATTCCCAAATATTTATCTCCTCGAACAATTAAAGTTTGGAATTCATAAACAAATCGTAAACAGTTTAATAATGTTGGAAGTTTAATCAAATCAAATCAAATCAATCCTAGGAAATCATCTAGGTTAACTCACAGTACACTCCAATAAGCTATTGCCTGGATGGTCTGGCAATGTCCGACTGGCATCCGATGTGCTCCTCTAAAATATACAAAATAATTCACAATTATCACATTTTTGTACAAATGCACAAATGTTCTTCTATGCATATCAATGTATAGAAAGTATGCACAATCCATGTTCAATGACAATTCCGGGGTACAATATTGCGATCCTTATCAACAATTCATTCCGATATCAAAGCCCTTATTAATACCATGTATATTTACAATTGGATCGAAACAAAACAATGTCAAACAATTTCATAACTTCATTGGCCACTTCAGATTTTTCCTCTAATACACATATTGGTCAACTTTCCATACTAAATCTGATAAGGTAAGTGGCCAAATTAGGCAAAACTTCCTTCTGTAAAGTTGTTCTCCAATGTCTCAAATTTCTATTGACACTAAAATCATTTAATTTGGTTCAGTATAAGGAAATATATACCAAAAATATTTTATACTGTTCTTAAGCTTCAGCAGAATTCTTACCTCAAATTCCAACCAAACCATGAAAACCTTAGAGATAGAATTAAAACTCAATTTCTTCATAAAAGTTGTATCCCTATGTCTCTAGTTTATGCCAAATCAAAAATCATCCCATTTGGATAACTACAGAGAAAGTTATGATCAAAATACTAAAGTATGTTCAAATTGTAAAGGATGAGACTTTGCCTTGGCGAGAACAAAAAAGATGGCCGCGGCGAACCTTCCAGAAACCACATTTTCTCGGGAATTTTGAAAAGATCGATGCGGCGAACTCAAGAGTTTTGCTGCAGTGAACTAAAAAGAGTTGGCCGTGATGAACCAAAGTTACCTGCAGTGAACTTTCATAGAAGACTCGTCTTCCCCACTTTTCATATTTTAAACACAGATTTCACTTTCTCACACTATAATAATTTCTCATTTCTCTCCATTCTTCACATTTATTCTCACATAAATTAACTCAGATAACACTCAAAACAATTCTTCTAACTCATTGTTAGCTCATCAGCACACAAAAAATTTAAAATCCAAGATTCACATTTAAACATCAACTTCACTTCTACAGATAAACAACAGACACAATGTATGCATGTACCATTTCAGCTTTCTCAAAACCTGAACAGAGTATATACATATCTTCCAATCTAGAGTCTATTCAACACCATTTTAAACAATTCTTAACTCTCAAATTAATCATCTAATCTATTTAACACAGAAATCCAAACTTCTCAATCCTATGTATGCATTTATATTCCTACACCATAAAATATCATTAAGTTACTTACTTGTTTTAGCTTTTATTTCTAGCAATACGAATAACTCACAGACAACCATCAAGAGCAACTCAATGATCGGTGATGAACAAACTAAGCAGAAAATTCTTCAGATGCTCAAAAACTACCGTAACTCTTCCTAGTGTTTTTTTTCAAAATATAAAATACATGGGTTCTTTGCCTGTCATACATTTGTCACCACTAGCAGTCCACGTGTCACCATACATACAAGCCATTTGTCCCAATTATAGGATGCCACGTGTCACACCATAATTGGCCAATAAATCAATATTTTTCTAAATTTCACCAAAAATACCAAAATATCCTAAATAATACCAAAATTGCTGAAACACATTTTAATCATATTTACTAACTCAATTATACCAGGAAATGTCAAAGAATGCATGTACAATCATATGAATGTGCAACAATGTGTATGTCACACTTAATTTATGCATGATGTGCATTTTCCTAATTTCTCATAAATTTCTCAAAATTCACAATTCTAGCTCTAACATAGGTAATGGGATGTTACACTAACTCCATCAAACTCGTGGCTTGTAGGTTATGCTTTAATCCCTCCTTGATTCGATTCACCAAAGGAAAACTCAGACTTATGATGGCAGCTAGCTCAGTCTTTCTATTAAGTGCATTAGCCGCCATGTTGGCCTTGCCTGGCTTATACTCCATCACATTGAATTCCACCAAGAAAGCTTGTCACTTGGCTCGATTCAGCATAAAATTCTTTTGGTTGAGGAAGTAACTCGTGGCAACGTTATTGGTCTTCATAATGAACTTAGTTCCCAACAAATAATGACTCCAAGTTTGAAAGCAATGCACCACTATAGTCATCTCCTTCTCTTAAACCGTATAGCGATGCTTGGTATCATTTAGCTTACGACTCTCATAAGCAATCGAAAGAACGTCCTGTATCAAAATACCACCAAGAGCAAAATTGAAAGCATCAGTGTGTACCTCATATACCTTGGTGTGATTGGGAAGGGCTAACATCAATTCCTCCATCATTGCTTACTTCAATGCTTCGAATACTTCTTGATACTTAGCATCCCAAGCCCAAACTCTATTCTTCTTCAATAGATCGGTGGGGTAGACGCGAGGGAGGAATATCCTTTAATGAACTTATAGTAGTAGTTGACAAGGCCAAGAAAGGAACGTAACTCTGACACCTTCTTTGGTGGTTCCTAATCATGGATGACTTGCACCTTGGATTTGTCCATCCATAACTTGCCCCCTCCCATAATGTGCCCCAAAAACACGACTTCATGTCGTGCAAAAGCACATTTCTCCCTCTTCATGTATAACTCATTTTTTTTAGACTTCGAAAACTTGTCGTAAGTGCATAAGGTGCTCTTCCAATGTTTTACTATATATCACAATATCATCTAAGTACACCACGATAAATTTATCTAAGAAGGGTTGCAAAACTTGATTCATGAGGGTGCAAAATATGGTGGGTGCATTTGTGAGTCCAAAGGGTATGACTAAAAATTCAAAAGAACTGTACCTCATAACATAAGTAGTTTTTGGTACATATCCCTCCATAATCCTCACTTGATAGTATCCTAATCTTAAATCAAGCTTGGTAAACCATCTCGCTTCCCCAAGTTGATCAAACAAGTTGACAATTAACGGGATGGGATATTTGTTCTTCACAGTGATCTTATTGAGCACCCTATAGTTGATATATAAACAAAGTGACTCATCATGCTTCTTTTGGAAAAGTACGAGTGCATTATATGGAGCCTTCGATAGTTGGATATATCCCACATCCAACAACTCCTTCAGTTGCCTCCTCGATTCCTCAAGCTCGAGAGGTGCCATTCGGTAGGCTACCGCTGCGGATGGACTTGCACCATGCACCATACACCAAATCGATATTATGATCCACCTCTTATTTTGATGGGAGTTTCTTTGACAACTCCACGGGCATCACATCCTTATACTCCTCAAGGTTATGGGAAATCTCCTTAGTTAGTCCTTGCAATGAGCTTGCTCCTCCTCCTTAAGTGCGACCAAGAATATGGATTATGCCTTTTTCGCACCTTTGGTGTGTTGCATGGCCGAAAGTTGCTTAGCTTATAGACTCGCTTCTCGTGACAAAGGCACCATGCATGTATTGCCCTCCTATAAAATGCACATAATGTTGACAAGGGAATCGACATGACCTTGACACCATCCATGAACTTCATGCCAAGCACAATTGGGTAGTCGTCTATAAGAACAATTGAATATTCAACAAGGTCAGACCACTCACCTAGGCAAACTGTAATGCCATGAGTAACTCTGAAGGTTGACTTTGCCTCAGAATTTATTGCCGTGAACCATCCTTGCTCCTTGTTGTATTTGAGGCCTAACCAATTAGCTTCCTTTACTTTGAGGAAGTTGTGAGTATCTCTGGTGACAAGTAGAACTTTTACAGCTTTGTTGCCCACCTTAACTTCTACGAACAAACATCCCTTCTTCTCAGACTTGGGCACTCCACCTTAGCTCTGATGGCATTTAGGATTTGCAAAGACCCCATATAGGTCTCTTCACGTTGCTGTTGCTCCTTCTTTTCTTCGATCAAGGCAGAGAGCTTGCTCTTCTTTGGGCATTCTCTAGCTTGTATGGTCCTTTACAAAAGAAGCAATTTATTGATGCTTTTCCCTCTTTATCTTCCTTATGGCTGCCCCTTGTGCTTGCCATACTTGTGGGAGCCCTCTTTGCTTTGATGGTTAACTCCCCCACTCTTTCCTTTGCCACCCTTGTCTTTGTCAGACTTGAGTTTCTTGGGCTTCTTGAATTCAGTGAGGGATTCGGCAATGGAAATAGTGGTGGCGAGGTCTTGTGCACCATGCCTTTGGATCTCTAACTTCACCCAATTTTTTAAACCATCCATAAAAGCAAAGAGTGCTTCCTTAATTAGATAGTTAGGGATTTCTAGAAGTACCTCGAAAAACTCCTTCATATAGTCTCCTATGCTCCCTTTTTTGGTGGGCTATTACAACTTAGCTCTGGCCTCTAACTCAGCATTCTCAGGATAAAATTGCCTTTTGAGGTCCTTATTGAACTCATTCTATGTATCAATGAACTCATTCCATATATCAATGATGCAGGTACGCCTCTCGATGTCACCATGTCTTCTCCTCCACCATACCATCATGGTATCCTCGAGGTATAGAGTGACAATGTCAATCTTTTTGGCATCATCCATAACACCAAGTGCCTTGAAGTATTGTTCCAAGCTCCAAAAGAAGTTATCGATCTCCTTTGCATTTCTTGATCCACCGTATGCCTTTGGCTTTCGAACATCCACCTTCGAAGGAGTAGTGACTACCATAGGTGTGACATTGCTTCCCCCTTGAGCAATTGCCCTCTTGCAAAGGACTAGCTCATCCACAACCGTTGCAAGTTCTTCCTTGAGATGAAGAATCTTGGATTGAAGGGTCTCCTCTAGGGCCTTCACTTGGTCTTGACATTTAGAAGTGGCAATATTCAAGGAACCTTGCATCTCCCCTTGGAACTCTTCTCTCCCTTCTCAAGTTCCTTGATAAGTTGGTTTACCTCTTCGAACTTGTCTTGCCCTCTGATCACCATGAGCTCTACTTTTGCGAGCTTTCCATTTATGTCTACCAAGACGTCCCTCGACCTTGATCTCTCCTTATCATCCTTCTTCTCCTCTCCAACGTTGGTAGTCCCCTTGTTCCCAACATCTTTACTAAGCAATGATGAGCACAACCTTGAATTTGATAACAATTGGCGTGGACTTGGTCTTTTACTAATGAACCGCATGACATTTAGTTGTACATCTTGCATCTAAGCCAGCCTTTCGCTCAAATGTTAGAAACAAAACTAACACAAGTTAGTAAAGAAGTAAGATAAAACAAGAACAAGAATAAGGAAACTTAGAAAATGTTTATATTGCTTAAGAAAGCTTTGCAAGGAAAATGCTAAGAACTCTCTATGCATCTTACAAATGAATTCCATTGGCACACAATCACCATCTAGAATTTTCTACACTACTCTACATACTTCATGTATATATCTACAACCTTCTTCAAACTTCTATAATGTTCCATATTATTTCATAATGTTCCATAAGCTTCTATAGTCTTCTACTATGTTCTAGAAGCCTCTAGGGTCTTTTACGAGCTTTTATCATATTCCAAAAGTTTCCAGAATCTTCCAGGAAATTCCAGCATGCTTTAGAAGACTCTTTTGGATCAAACCTCACCTTATAGGCTTTGAAACATGCGGAACGTGACAATTTGTAGGCGCTACCTACCAAAACCAAAAGATATTTTACTTTTATACAAACATGCGTCAAGGACATTTTGCATTATGTATATTCATAAACCAATGTTTTAAACTTTTAGGTGAGGGGTAATTAGTTTTTATTAATTTTAAACTACCTGATAAGTAAAATTTTATCACAGACAGCTATAATGTCTTATATTTTCAATTGGCTACTTCTATCTATAACTCTTACAATTTCTTTAATTTTCTTCAAGTATATATTAACTTTCATTGTCTTTTTCAAATTTATTAGAGCATGAGAACCTGTAATAAATTGAACTTGTTTTGAATAAAAAGATTTCAAATCCATTATATTAAAAAGAATTATTTGTATCGGTAATTAAATAATCCAAATATCAAAGTTACTCAAATTTACAAACCTTATATTAGAAAAAGAAGGAATGGATAAGATATATTATATCAGATCAAACAGAAGATAAATGGTGGCTGGTATTATATATGTAGCATATTATTTTGTTTATGATAAGAATTTACCTTAAAAGAGATGGCGTCCTAAAGTAACATCTTGGATGTGCTTTGGGGTTCATGCAGATTATTAAATAATCCTCCCACCATCTACTCCAATTATGGAAGGAAACGATGTGTACCTTATACATATTCAATAGAAAATGACTTAAAACCAATTAAAAGAGGAGCTATGCATTTGAAAATGACTATATACGTTACCATCTTCAACCATAACTTTGGATGAATTAGCTAGTCACAAGTTTTAGAATTGCCACCAGGTAAACTTAATTTGCCACATTTGTATTCGCCCACAGTCACACTTATCAGTAATTGTTTGTGATTAGAAAGAAAAGAAAAAAACTAAGTACACCTTTCAAAATTTTAGAAGTTTAAATTGTTTACTATTAAACAAAAATATTTTAAAATGATTATTTTGACAATAACAAAGAGTTCACAACTTTGGTATCGAAGCATGTTTATTTCATTATGTCTTTTTCAAAAGTTACACGTGTCCATAACTAGAAATTCAAATAGATAGCTACTACGTGAAAAAGTCAATGTCTTAAAAATATATCAGACATTGAACCTCTCAAAAGAAATATTTAAGGTTTAAAGGTTCTACCAGTATTAAACTATTATAAAATTGATAAATAAAAAATAAAAAAATAAAAAATTGAATTAGTCAACTTTTCGATTCGTTTTAGTTTACTTTAATATTAATTAATCAGTTGATTTTCATAAATTAATAGGTTTTATAAATCAAAATTAATTAATTAATTTTCATTTAATAATTTTTAATTAAAATTTGATTAATAAAAATTCTTTTTAATCATATTCTAATTCTTCAATTATATTTAATCTTTAACCAATTTTATAATGGTGTGATAGTAATTGAACCTTTTAAACCTTAAATCTCTTACCTTATCAAATTTACTTCTGGTTCAATTTTTTAAATATTAAAAAAGTTTTGAAAATTTTCATTGCAATACATTAAGGAAAAAAAAAAAGGTTCCTTGAAATAGAACCAAACTGTCCATTTCTAAGCAACTAACTAAGGCCAACACATTTTCACATTTAGAAGATGACCATTATTCGAGATTCCGGGTTTCTCTATCTCAGTCCATATGTCCTAGATTTACTATTGTAAATTGGTCTGTTCAGTTCACTTTTAGACAACTATTGTCAACTATATCTCTGCTTCTTGATTTTTTTTTCTTTTTTTTACTATTTTCTCCCTTTTGCTTCATCTTTCTACTATAAACCACCACCACCGTCTTCCTTCTCTACAACCGCCATTCCTGACTCTTTGCTAGAGAAGAAATCGATAATTATTTTAAAGGACTTGAATCCCAAATATGGCTATACAATCAAAGGGATTTTTGGTCGGGGTTGGAGTCATCAACTCTGCGGTTACGGACTACAAGTCAAAAGGTTTCTTCGACGATATGATTCGCAACCTTCTTAACACCAATCATATCCAAAGCGGCCGCATCTCCTACTCTTTCTTCATCTTTCCTTTCATAATCGTAATTCAAATTAAAAAAATCCTACTATTTGTTGGGAATAAAAAAAGTCAGAATTTTTATGTTAGATTAGTAAGATACATCTGGTTCTTCACAGTTTAGAGGAAACTAGCTAATTTTTATTGACAGTGGTAAAAGATAAAAACTAAACTGAAAATCAGTTCGAGTCATGCGTAACTAATTGAACTAACCGTTTTGGTATGATTTTTTACATCATTGGAAAAAAATAACTATTCTAGGAGATATAATGAAGAATTTAATTAGTAACTAAGAAGTGAAAATTTAACTTTTTACTGCCTATTTTTTAAAATATTCTTAAATGATAAAGTGACTAAATAATGATATATTCTTCAGTTTATAAGTTCAAGATTATAATCTCCCAATTTTTCACTTTTTATATCAAGATGTGAAAGAAATTTTATTTGATTTTATAAGTAAAGATATATATATAAACATAAAATCAATATTTATGAATGGTTTCCAACAGAGAAGATTTCCTCTGAATATTCAGAAACCTCATACTTAAAAGTAAAGAGAAGGTCTATCAATTCCTTTAAACACTTTTTGAAACATGTATTTCATGCCTAATGTAGCACAATTGATGCATGGTTACTAAATCAAATTTTTTTACAAATGTAACCTTTGAAAAAGAATTTTCTCTACAAATGTGAAAATTAAGCTACACTGTATTTCAATAAAATTAAAGGAAAATATAGAACTTATAATTCTCCTTTTATGAATATTATAGAATGTTTTTTATATCCTACTTGATTGGAAATATTGTATGAAGAAATATAAGAGAATTTTAAGGAAAATAATGGACCTTTCATTTATCAAATTAAGAGGAAAATAAACATAATGATGCAAGATAATCAAACTTTTGTGGTATATTATTCAAACTTTTATGGTATAGTAGTTCCTTTAAATAATTCTTTACCTATGTTTACTCCCTAAGCTTAACTTCAAAATTCCTTCAATGGGTGATGAGAAACCTTCTATACAAAATATTCTCTACCATAATAAAGAGTAACTATTATAATTATCTTTTTTTTAGGGGGAAAAGTAAACCTTTATGAATCTTGTTCAATGTCAAGAGGAACTTTCAAAATGTGTATCCTAAGTAATTTTTCCAATTTCTACATTATCACAATCATATATATTCAAAAACCCCCTTTCTTACTTGCACCAATGAATTAAAGCTCAATATAATTTATGCGATGTGCTTAAATACTCAAGTTTACTTTCTAATCACTGAAGGCTTTTAGCAACTCTCTAATAAGTGAAACGTTCTTCTTACAACTTAATTGTAGCTTATTGAAACTAAACGCCGACTTAAATAACCATTATACACATAAACTAACTATTAATATAACTATTTTATAGACTTGATTGCCTAGTCAAACATCGACCTTCGACTAGTTAAATGATCTTTGTTTAAGGAATTGACTCACTACATTCCTAACCAGACATAAAGTTGCTTTTTCCTTCTGGAACATATCATCAACTAACCTGACACTTCCTTCTGACTAGTTGATTTACCATTATTGAATTGTTAGTTAATTGAAGATAAAGTTAGTTAAACATTGTATATTGTTGGGCACTGTTTTCGGAACCCAAATTTTGCTAAAATATCATAAGACTCTCATATCTTTACTTCATCATACTCTTTAATACATTACATACAACTAATTTTCGTCATTCACATTCTAATACCCTCAAAACAAAGGGTTTTACAAAGCTATAATGGCCTTTCAAGCCACATTACAACTTCATCATACTCTTTGTGTTTTCCAAAACTAACTCAAAGTACAACATAAGCAAATTTGGAGTGATGGCTTGACTCTCTTTCACTCCATCTATTGCTCATCACCTAGAGGTGGGGATAGGAAGGCAGTGAGCTTAAAAGGTCGTGGGTAACAGTTTATAATAAAAAGATAAGAAAAAATTATTTTCAAAACTCATTGCCATTGTACATTTTCGAAACAATAGTAATTTTGCAATAAAAATCCTCAAACACTTGTTTCATAAAATTTCCAATTTATTAAACAATTCACGAGCAGTTATAAATCATGTATACATCAAATTTGTCAACAGATGAAAAGAACATGAGCATATCAGAATGGTTTAGGTGGATCCAAAACAGAACGTACTACACATTTCCCATAAGGGTCCTGTGTAGTCGTGAACAGAACATACTAATGCAATCCTATGTAATGGTCTTACATAGCCATGAACTTATGGGAGTCCATGAAGGAGCTCCATGCCACTAGCGTGCAGGCAGGAGAAGCCTTAAACTTGGGTCAACATGCAAGTGACTTAACTTAGGGGACCACCACAAATCCACATAACACATATTTCATAACTTGTAAACATGTTGCCCAAACTGTCACTTTTTTTTTTCCGAAACTTGATTTTTATAAGCATGAGATATTTCGAAAATCATTTCTAAAAACCTGATTTCATAAACTTGCATCTTTTCAAAAAGAAACATTTCAAGGTTTTTCATAGATTTTCAATACAAGTCACCTAGCAAATATATATATAGCAATTTCTCAATACAATCAAGAAGGAAAAAAATGCAACATCTATGATGCAATTGAAATTATTAAACTTTCTTGATTCAAAGAAAACATTTAGTGGCTTATTTACTCTATTATAAACATGAAACCCACCTTGATTTCCTTGATTATAGCCTTGCTCAAACATGTCTCTTCTCTTATTCCTCTTGTCTCTTTGATCCCTATATTCAATAACAAAAATCCCACTCAATAGGGTTTTCAATTGAAAAATCCCTCAAGCACAAATCACTACAAATTGATTCTAAAATACTTGAACCCAAGCATTTTCTAAACTTCATGAACTAAAATCCTTCTAAAAATCCAAAAGATTCAAAATGATCTTACCTTCATTATTCACCAAATAAAGGGATCTTTGGCTTAAATGAAGCTCTTTTCTTCCTCTACCTTTTTCCTTTCTTGAACAACCTCAAAATCTCTCTTGAAGACTAAAAAAAGTCAAATCCTGGCTTGTTTTCTCTTCTTTCTCTCCTTTTCTTCTCTTCGTATTTCTCTCTCTTTTTCATGGTATTCTCTCTTTTCTCTTAACTTTTCGTTCTTCTCTTCTACTTATCCTTTCATTCACGTTTTTCTTCTTTATTTATAAGCAAGACAACCCTTTCTCTTCCAATTATGCGCTTAATGATTAAGGATTGTCCCATTTGCCCTTCTATTTATGCCTTATGTCTTTTATACTTAAGTGTCTTACCAAAAGCACCCTTAAATATTCTAACATAACACTTTCTTCTAGAAAAGTGTTCTCCCTTTTCTTAATTTTATATTGACACCCAAAATCATTCAATTTGGTTTAATGATTTGAAAGATACACTTCAAAAAATTTTGGACTGCTCTTATCCAAATCAGTATTGAACTTATCTCGGGACAAATGACATAACTTTCATTAGAGATGTTGGATTAAGATAATATTAGGAATATTTCAAAGAGAACTTTGAGATATAAAATTTAAAGAAGGTCTTGAGGTTAGATTTTATCATCTAAAGAGTCAAAAGTGGAACAGAAGATAGGTATAGATGAAGCCAATGGAAAAACAGACTAATGGAAAAAGACAAAAGAATCGGGAAAATTACTATAACTTTCCCTACAGATATCAGATTAAGGTGTTATTTAGATGGTTTGAAAGAGAACTTCAAGATCTAAAACTTTCAAGAAGACCTTGAAGAAAGATTATATCTTCTAAAGGGTCGAAAATAAATCAGAAGATAGCAAAAAAAAAACAAAAGAAGCAAAAAGACAGAAGAAGCAAAACACAGAAGAAGCGAAAATACAGAAGAAGCGAAAATACAGAAGAAGCAATCAGACAGAAGAAGCAAAACAAAAAAGAAACAAAAAGATAGAAGAAGAAAAAAGACAAAAAAAGAAAAACACAGAAGAAATGAAAAGACAAAAGAAGCAAAAAGACAAAAGAAACAAAACACATAAGAAGCGAAAAGACAGAAGAAGCAAAAAGATAAAAGAAGTGAAACACATATGAAATGATAAAATTGCTATAACTTTCCCTAAAGATATCAGATTAGGACGTTCTTTATATGGTTCGAAATAAAACTTCAAAATATACAACTTTCATGAGACCTTAGAGACTAATTCTATCTTCTGAAGAGCCAAAAGTGGAACAGAAGATAGGTATAGACGAAGCCAATGGAAAAACAGACTAATGGAAAAACAGACTAATGGAAAAAGATAGAAGAATCGGGAAAATTAGTATAACTTTCCCTTTAGATATCGGATTAAGGTGTTATTTAGATGGTTAGAAAGAGGACTTCAAGATCTACAACTATCAAGAAGAGCTTGAAGATAGATTCTATCTTTTGAAGGGTCTAAAATAGCATAGAAGATATGTACAAAGCAGACTAATGAAAAATACAGAAGAAGTGGAAAAAGATAGAAGAAATGGGAAAATTGCTATAAATTTTCCTATAGATGTCAGATTAAGGTTTTCTTTATATGGTTTGAAAGAGGACTTTAAGATCTACAACTTTTACGAAGGCCTTGGAGATATATTCTATCTTCTGAAGGGTCTAAAATGAAATAGAAGATAGGTGCAAAGCAGACTAATGAAAAAGACAGAAGAAGTGGGAAAATTGCTATAACTTTCCCTACAGATATCAGATTAAGGTGTTATTTATATGGTTCGAAAGAGGACTTCAAGATATACAACTTTTATAAAGACCTTGAAGATAGATTCTATCATTAGAAGGAAAAATGGAATAGAAGATAGGCCAGGCGAAAAAAATAGAAGAAGCAAAACATAGAAGAAGATGATGTCATCACAGAAGAAACAAAAAGGCAGAAGAAGCAAAACATAGAAGAAGAAGATATCATCACAGAAGAAGCAAAACATAGAAGAAGATGATGTCATCATAGTAGAAACACAGAAGAAGATGACGTCATCACAGAAGAAGCAAAAAGGTAGAAGAAGCAAACAAAGAAGAAGCAAAACAAAGAAGAAGATGACGTCATCATAAAATAAACACAGAAGAAGATGACATCATCATAGAAGAAGCAAAAAGGCAGAAGAAGCAAAACAAAAAAGAAATAAAACACAGAAGGAGCAAAACATAGAAGATACAAAACATAGAAGAAGCGAAAAGACAGAAGATACATTTTCCTTTACAAAGACCATAACTTTCAGCCTAGAAGTCCAAAAATTCTTGGAAAGCTAAAAGAAAGACCTACAATTTCCTATAAGAAAACGTTCTCTAATTCAGCCTATAACAACCCAAAATTACCCTCGAATCTAGAATATAAACTTTACATTGATCCCCCAATTTACTGCACCTATTTCTCAACTTCATGAAGAATTTTGAGATTCTTAAATACAGAATTTAATTCAATGTCTTCATAAGAAATGTAGCCATATGTTTCTAATTTAATCCAAATTAAGAATAATCTCATTTGAATAACTAGAGAAAATTTTGTGGCTAAAGGACTGAAGCATACTCCTTGAACAATTTTCCAGATCAACCACTCATTTTGTTTCACAATCTTTCTTTAACACAACTTATACCAAGATCACCCATTTCTACTTCATTTATTCCTCATTCTCATTTCCATTTCAAATCAATATCATCCATAAGGAAATTTTAAATCCATGATTAATCATGAACACCAATAGCAGAACATACATATATGTACATATTCTTCATCAAATTATTACACAAATTCATCTTCATTTTTGTTCGCATTCTACTTCTAACTTTCACCTTAATTCTTCCTATTTCGAAAGCTCTTATCCACTAAAAGAAGCAAGGGAAAACGTGAATTTATCCACATTTTTCATTCACTACTTTACTCTTGTCTATCATTTCTGATTCAAGAATCTTCATTCATTTGTTCTTTATTCATGACTAATCTCCAAAATGTCTCATTCAAATAGTTCTAACTTCTATGAAATGTTAGGGGTCCAACATATATTATGTGGCTTTATCACTTTGTTTGACTAGCCGATCCAAACTAACTAAACTCCTATAAAAGCGAAATTAAAAACTTCAAGTCTTAAGTCTTTTCAAAGATAAAACACATTTTTTTTATAAAAATGTGATTGAAAAACATTACAAAAGTTTGCTTAAGATCAAGAGGCTTTTTGAAGATAAAAGTATCTTTTTTTCATGATTATAAAAGGATTTATATTTTTTTTCATATATGCAAATGATTATGCAATGATTGAACTCTTAATTTATTGAAATAACAAAGATAAGATCACAACAAGTATTATAATGATTTGTTTAAATCTTGATAATAGTTCTCTTATTCTCTTAACACCAACTACTATCTTGATAATAGAGTCAAAACTTAGTGAATTTTTTCTCTGGTAAAATTTTCTTTATTGAAAAATATTACTTACAACCTAAGGCAACTACATCTATTGTTTGGTAGTAATAGAGTAGTCAATAAAATCTTGATCCAACAAAGAGATGAAAATATAATAATTTTTTACTATTACCTAACTGATTAATTAAGGAGATTGACTGTCGATCAGAATTTACAATAAAATAAAACTACTAAGGAGAAAACACTAGAAATAAATCATAGTAGTTATTTAGATATGCAATGTTTTAATAGTCTTCTTACAATTTGAAATAAATCATAGTAGTTATTTAGATATGCAATGTTTTAATAGTCTTCTTACACTTTGTTCAAATTGTTTGTAGATATATCTTTATTTATAAAATCATATAAAATTTCTTTCACTTCTTGAAAAAAATGCAAAATTGAGATATTATAATCTTGAGCTTATAGATTGAAGAACAATTAAAAATTTAATCGCTTCATCATTTAAAATATTTTAAAAATATACAATTATATTCTTCATAAGATATTAGTTTTTCCATATAATAGCTATCTATTTGGATATCTAGTCATTGGGCACATAAATTTTGAAAAAACAGAAACAAGCATGCTTTAGTTCCAAATATGTCAAGTCTTTGTTATTATCAAAATAATCATTTTAAGATCTTCATATTTCATAGAAAAATATTTTAATATTTTAAAATTATAACACTTTGAAATATACTATTTTCAAGTGTATTATAATCATTTTGTTTTCCAGCGCTATGATTACTTAATATTTTTTTCCTAATGACAAACAATTCTTGATAAGTGTGATTATAGACGAATACAAATGTGGCAAATTAAGGAGCCATTAATTGTTAATTCCAATGTAATTATATTTTTTATTATTAATGATAATTACAAATAACATAAAAATTAAA
>JANITW010000236.1:15238708-15262280 GCA_027564335.1 Erythroxylum williamsii | reverse complement strand
ATTTGTGATGTTATTTACAATTAATTCCATGGAAATTGTGGTTTGAGTATATGGGTGTGAATTCTTGTTTGATTGATGATGAATGATGTAGAATGTGTTGTATGTAATTTGTGATGGTTTGGATTGAATTAATGATGTTAGATGAGTGTATGAAAGGGAAGATGATTGAGTGCATGTTGATGCTAGGTTGTAGGTTAATATTCAAGTAGAGTTTTTGACTTGGTTATGTTTGTTTTCATGAGTGAATTGAGTAGTATTTGAGTGAGGAAATGTTGTGGAAGAGGTAGGAGAAGAGTTAAGATGATAATCTGGAAAATTTGATTTGTGTAGGTTTCAATGATTTGACCATAACTTCTTCTATAGTGGTGCAATTGAGATGATTTTTGGCTTGAATTAAACTAGAGATGTTTGGCTAGATTGCTTGTGAAGGAAGTGATGTTCAATTCTGGCTTGAAGGGTTCCAAATTATGACTTGAATGTGGGAAAGGGTGCAGGGATGAACAATAGCTCGAGAATTGCATTTTTGTGATCTGAAACTTTGGAAATTTTTCTGGATTGATTTAGGCAGATTTTGCTAAAGGGGTCTTCATGAAAGTGGTAGCTTTTCTTATTACCTTTCTATCGCTACAAAGTATGACATTATTCGATGTTGAGGTTGAAAGTTATGTTCTGTTGACTTTGAGATATTATTCTATAGATTCATGTGCTTTATTTGTGAAAATGTCCAAAAGTGTAGGCTATGTGATACTGTGCTTTGAGACAAATTTTGTACTGTTATGGTTTGAATTGGATCAAGTGGCCTTATTGAAAGTTATAGAGGAATTTCTTAGCTTTTATATGATGTATAATATGGCATTTTGGAGCTAGGAATTGAAAGTTATTAATTTTTGAAGTTTGGATATGGTTTAGGTGATGTTTAACAGGGCAGAAACTTTGATTGAAACTTTGAACCATTTAGAGGTTGAAATTGCTTTTACGTTCTTCATGAGAACTGTAGAATGTGTTCTGATCTTTCTATTGATATAAAGCATGAAATTTTTGGACAATGGGATAAGAAGTTATGATTTTTAGAAAGTGGGATAAGGTTTAGGATGACACTTATTTGTGCAGTAACTTTGATTGGGATTTTGACTATCTTAGAGATAGAATTGGTTTTCGAGTCCTTCATGAAAATTGTAGAGCTTTCTTTGGTCTTTCCATAGATACCAAATTTCTCAAATTTGGACTCCTGAGTGAAAAGTTATTCATTGTGGAAGAAGAGAGGAAAATAAGTGGAAATGAAAAGAAAATAGGCAAGGAAGCTGGCCCTCGCGAGGGCGAGTGTCGCGGCCGCGAGCCACTCGCATTCAATGTGACTCTTTCTCATTCTTTTGTGTATAACTTTTTTATCCGACCTCCGATTGACTTGATTTTTAAGGCGTCGGATTTGTAAGACATTTCTCTACCTCTCCATGCGAATTTGTGAATTTTGGAGATTAAATTGAAAATGATGGATTAAATCCAAGTGAGAGGACCGGTTGATTATTTTTTCCTGGACAATATTTTGGCAATATCTCGACCTATAGGGATCCAAATTGAGTAATTTTGGTGTCTATAGATTCTTAAGACATAGGGGAACATTTTTATTAAAGAGAGGTTACCTAGGTTATCTGACGTTGACGGTCTCATTGATCGGGAACAGTAGACCTGAAATATGTGTTTCAGAAAAATTGAAATATGTCTATGAACAATAAATTGCAAGTTAAATGATTTTATGTGGCTTAAACCTAGGAATAAATGAGTTTTGATAAGGGAATGGTTTTGTGATGCAATTTATGGAATGATACTGGGATTGTCATGAACATGCATCGTACATATTACTTATACACACATGTACATAATGAATGCTTATAATTGTGCAAAATTATTAATGTGTGTGGAACGTATTACATAAATGGGTTGTGCAGGTTAAAATTCGCAATCAGGCGTTTCCAGAATTTGGAAGCAAATGTTAATCTGAAGCGTAGTGTGAGTAGACTGAGATGGTCTCATTTCATTATGTGTTCTATTTGAATTTGTATTGATTGACTGCTGAATGTTCATATAAATGGTGATGGATTGTGATTTGATTGTGGATTTCGGACAGAAGGTTCGATGACTGTGTATTGGAGGAGTTGTGATATTGAAATGCTACTTGAATGTGAATTGGAAGAACTATGCGTATTTAATGTAATTGAAAAATGTGTTTTGAATGTGCATTATATGAGTGATAAGTGTCAGACCACGGTCCAATGACAAATATCTTTTGAATGTGCATTGCATAAGTATGAGAATATGTTTCTTAACTCTACTATTGAATGCCGGACTATGGTCCAATGACAAATATCTTTTGAATGCCGGACTACATTCACTGCTTTTTCACCATGTTCTACCAAGATTAGGCTCGAAGGATGTTGTGATAATGAACGATGAACATTGTCTATATCACCTACTGAATCATCCATTAATCTTCCGTACTTGGTTTTGAAGTACCTGATGAAGTCAAAAGGAGATTCTAGCTCTTTACCATATAGAATTTTGTTGACAAGGATTTTTAGAGATTATTAATGCCAAAACTATTCACAGAATGGGGATAAAGTTTGATGATGAGGTGGATAAAGGTTCTACATCGAAAGCAAGGTCTGAGGGGGAGCTAATAGTAAGACGGGGTACAAGTGAACTTGGCATGTCTGCAAGAAAAACAAAACCTCAATCAACAGAAAGAACATCCTTAGAAGAAAAGACTGAGAAATCGTGTGATGCATCAATACAATTTAAGACGATTCTACAGAAAGAGGAAAGTCGGCTTCAAAAATCGTCATAACAAGTGTCATTGAAGAGAAAGGCGAAGATACTTCAATCAAAAAAATCAAAACAATTAAGAAGGTCACCAAGACTATTGACCTTACAACAACAAAAATAGAAGAGAGGAAAACTCTTATTCTTTGTGGAGATTCTGAAAGGCAAGAGAAAAGACAGTAGCCTACCAGATCAATTGTCTCCATTTTGCAAAGCCGATCAACAAAATCATTTGAAGAGACAGAAATTAAAAGGAAGTTGGTATTTGATAGGAAGAAACCTCAATAACAACTTTCATCTAAACCGGTAAAAGAACAGTAGGAGGCGAAGCCCAGTCAGAAAAAGGTTTCTTCATCTGAAGTTCAACAGAAGGCGAAAACAGTTGAACACCAATTGGAACCTTATAATCCTTCTCAACCAATCAGTAAAAAGGATTTGAGAATGAAGATTATAAAAGAACTAGTACCTATTCGAAGCAGAAGCTTAATTATTATCAGAGAACCTTTGAAAAAGTTAGTCAAGGTACTAATCAAACCGATACCGATTAATGCTCAAACAATACATCTTCTAATTCAAGAAGAATGTAGATTATATGGTAATCTGTGAAATGAGAAGGTAGAACCATATCCATTGAATATTTTGAAGGATCAGTATACAATCTATCTGATAACGAACAGAGCATCAATAAAAATTGTGCCAGATATATAACCAAGATGTTCAACCTTTGTGAGAAATTAAGAAAAACGAAAAAAGAAGATGTTTCCTGAGGGAAATAATGATGATCTTACAAAAGAGTATATTCATGTAATGTAGCTCAACCTAAAGGAATCTATATTTCACATCACATTTCAAAAGCACCAGGAAACAAATTTAGAGTTTCAGCTGGCAAAATAAAAGAAGGACAATACAAAAGCATCACGATTGCAGGTATCAATTTCATTTTAGAAACCTTTGTGCATTTGGTCATGCATTTTAAACCTTTAGTTTTCATACCTTAAGTCAAAGATGTGTTACACCTTATTGGGCAACCAATTCCAAAACTACCAAAACCTGATGATCTTGATCTCCCAGAAGGAAAACAACCCTTCAATCTACCCTTTATCAAAATTATAGAGTTAGACGTTTTACCTTCAGAACCATCTGCTATTGAAAACCTTCCTCCACTTAGTGAGATACAACAAGATCCTACTGATAATCCTGAGTTCTTGAAGCATTTCATAAATTGGACAGAAGCAAGTCACAGTCAGAAGGAACTTTAGGAAACATTAGCAAAAGAAATTGAGAAAGTTCATACTAAGGTTGATGAACTAGTTGACTCAGTGGGTGATTTTCATGAGGAAATAGCACTACTACGAGTTACTATTGAACAAGACCTCAAGATGATCTGCACTGACATGCAACATATGTTTTCTAAAATTCTAAAGTGTCTATCATAAGCAATCTTTTGGATTAATAACAAATAGGAGAAAAGGAGAAAAAGAGGAGAACGAGAAGAGAAAATAGAAAGCAGATAGAAAGCATTGTATATATCTTGTATGCAATTCTTTTTTATGTTTTTTGTTTGATTATTCGTTGTAATACTCTTTATCTATTCGTCTATAAATATCATCTTATCTTCTAAAATTATGATTATTTGTTATCATCAAAAAGGGGTAGATTGTTAAGTCAAGAGAACTTTTCTTCCATTAATTTTGATGACAATCAAATAATAATAATCTTAGAAATGTCTGAATTGTTTTGATAACTTTATTAAGTGTGTAGAAAAATGTAAGTAACATTTAGTCAACTCAAAAGGTGCACGGTCAACACTAGACGAAGTGCTACACCAGACAAAGCATAACAACAAACGAAGCACAACAATAGATGAAGCGAAACACTAGACGAAGCGCGATAACAAACAACGCGCAACACCAGACGAAGCGCGACACCAGATGAAGTGATACAATAGACAAAGTGGAATAACAGACGAAACATAATAACATAAGAAACATTATTCCATACGATACAAAAGGAAGATATTCTAGAACGTCAGATACTTAATTAGTTGGAGTTAGTTACAGGACTCAACTAATAATCGTTTCTAGAAGATTCAAAAAGCAATTTTCAAGAAGATAGTTAGAGACTTAGGCTATAAATACTAGTTCTAGTCGAAGATTAAGATAGCAAACAAATGCTTTTATATTAGAAAATACTATGTATTCAAAGTGTAAAAAAAGTGAGCGAATACATATATAACCTAAAGCTTAAAAATACTTTTTTTAGAGAGAGAAAAGAAGGTTGGAGTCTGCAGAGGCTAATACAACTGATAAAGAATACTTAATGAGAGAGAATTAAAGAGGCACTGTAAGTGTAGAAAGAATACTTTTAAAGTTGAAAAGTATAGTGAAATCTTAGACTATCTTTGAGGACTGGATGTAGCCCAAGTTGGGGTGAACTAGTATAAAATCGCAGTGTCTATTCTCTAACCCTTACTTTTAATTTTCTTGTTGTTAGACGAGTAAATAATATTACTTGTGATTGCATTGCTTATCAACTTTAGCAAAGTGTTTTAGCAATCATTTGAATTTTTGTAAAGAAATTCAATAAGTCTCAAAAGATCAATATTTTTGAAAAGATTACACAATTCAAACCCCCTTCTTGTGTAGTTTATATATCATATTGGAATTCTATATTAACAAGTGATTTACTTCAAAATTATCCTCATACACTATCTATCTTTCATGCATCAAAAACTAAAACAAAAATTATCATTCATTATCATACATGTAGTCCTAGGGTTTTTCTTTCTAAATTTAAGAACACTTCATTAGCACCTTTCTTTAACATAAATTCACCTTCATTAAAATTCAAATCTCAATCTAAATCATCCAAATAACAACCTTTAATCTACTACTCTTATGCATAAAAAAATGAAAAATATTAATTTCCAGCATAACCTCATCATCAATACCTCATGTAATTCATCCCTATTCATTCATCATAAGATTTCTATCAGACATGCCATAAAAGATTAGAATTTTCACTTGTTTATCTTTAAGTGTGACTCAATCAACAAGCTATCCTAGCCCTCCAAGCTTGCAAGCAAAATTCTAAGAATAAGGTAGGAATAGAAATGGGTTTCAACAACAAAATGAAGACAACAGCATATTAGAGTGGGAAAGAGAAGAATTTTGGGCAAAAGTCAAAGTTGTCGGGGTTGAGTGTGTATGTTGGCAATAAGGAAGGAAGAAGATGATAGCATTTAATAAAAATAAGTGAAAATATGGTCATTTATGTGTGTGTGTGTCGTGGATGTAGGTGTGTAGCAAAGTTTAAGACCCTTGGCATCCAAACGAATAAGTTGCATGTCCTCTTTTATAAGCTACCAATTGTCAGTCCATAACTAGCCCATTTGTCTTATAGTTTCCTAAGCCACTTGCCACCCAATTACCTAAGCTATTTTTCACTCAATCCTATTGCTACATGTCACTTATTTCTACTTTCATGTGTCAACTTGTTTTGCCATTTTATATTTTTTCCTAGTGCAAATGTACATATTAATTCATTAATCTTCCCATTGTAACAATTAATTCCAAATTACTAATTGTAATCTATCAAACCAAAACTTAGGACATAAGCAATACACAATCATATCATAACCATTTTAAACCTTTCACAACCCAGAATATGCCAATTAAGTGCATATACTATCCTTGTAATGTTTTTAAATCATGATTCATGTGTGTATGCAAATATTATGCATGTAAATGAAATTGATTTCATAAATTCTCAATGATATTACTTATATGCAATAGTATAACACTCTAACCCTTAGTACGGAAACTGTTTATTACAATTCTCCCTCCTTAAGATGAAATTTTGTCCTTGAAATTCTTACTTGATTTATCAAATAAATGGGGGTATAATTCCTCACATTCTCTAAGTTTCCCATATGGCTTCTTTCCTCAAATGATTCCTCCAAAGCACTTTAACCAATAAGATCACTCAGTTTCTCAATTGTTTAGTCTGATAACCCACTATTTTAACCAGTTCCTCAATATAACTCAAATTACTTACAATTTCAACTTCCTGTGTTAGTAACACATATGTTGTATCTGACTGATATCTCTTAAGCATACTAACATGAAATACATTATAGATCTAATGACTGATATCTCCTGAGCATACTAACATGAAACACATTATAGATTTGAGTCATTTCTAGTGGTAATGCTAACTTATAAGCTAATGGTCTTATTCTCTTAGTAATCTTATAAGGATCAATATATCTAGGTCTCAATTTTCCCTTTTTACCGAATCTTAGCACTCGTTGCCAAGGTAACACTCACAGGAACACGTTATCTCCCACCAAATATTCCATATCTCTCCGGTTCTGATCTGCATAACTCTTTTGTCTATCTTGCGCTGCCTTATTCCTACTACGGATCAATTTTACCTTATCCATAGTGTCTTCTCTCTACTTTGGGCCTTCAACAATCCTTAGGCCTTCCTCATCCCAGTACAGAGTTGATTGACACTTTTTTCCATATAATGCTTTATATGGAGCCATACTAATACTACTGTGATAGTGATTATTATAAACAAATTCAACGAGAGTAACATATTCATCCTATACTCCTTGAAACTCCAAAACATAAGCGCTGAGCATATCCTCAACAGTCTTAATAGTCATTTTACTCTATCCATCTGTCTGAGGATGAAATATTATACTAAAGTTCAACTTCGTACGCAATGTTGTTTATAAACTATCCCAAAATCTAGAGGTAAATCTGGGATCTCGATCTAATATAGTAGACATTGGGACTCCCTATAATTTAACTATTTCATTAACATATCTCCGAGCTAACTGATCTAATGTATTGTTCTCTCTCATAGGTAGGAAATGAGCCGATTTTGTCAATCTATTGACAATAATCAATATGGCATCATATTGCCTCAAAGTTCTGAGTAGACCCATAATAAAATCCATTACGATTATCTCCCATTTCCATTCCAAAATAGGTAATGACTGTAACTTTCTAACTAGAGCTTAATGTTCAGCCTTAATCTACTGGCATGTCAAACATTTAACAACATATTCAACCACTTGTTTCTTCATTCCTAACCACCAAAAATGTTGTTTTAGAGTATTATACATCTTGATAGTACCAAGAAGCATAGCATAAACTGTCATGTGAGCTTCCTCCAAAATCTCTTTTCTCAAATCATCAACATCAGGTACATATAATCTCTGCTTCAACCATAAGGTATCATCTCCCAACTCAAATTCATAACTCAGATTCTGTTTCAACTTCTTTATAAGCTTCACTAGTTCTGGATCCTTGCTTTGAACTTTTCTAATCTTTTCATGCAATACTGGTCTAAGTTTCAACATAGTTACCAATGCTTCATTCTATCCCAAATTTAACTCAACATTCAATGCTCTTAGTTGAACTAGGTATGGTAACCTCGATGTCTGAATTTGTGCCATATTGTTATGAGATTTTCTACTTAAGCATCAACCACAACATTAGCTTTACCAAAATGGTATTCAATTGTACAATCATAATCCTTAAACAATTCAATCCACCACCGTTGTCTCATATTCAACTCCTTCTAACTCCATAAATATCTCAAGCCTCTATGATATATAAATATCTAAAATGTCTCACTATATAAATAATGTCTATAAATTTTCAAGGTAAACACTATCGTAGCAAGCTCTAAATCATGAATCGAATAGTTAAACTCATGAGGTCTTAATTGTCTCGAAGCATATGCTACTACTTTACCATATTACATCAAAATACACCCTAATCCTTGGTGTGAAGCATCACTGTATACAACATAAACCCCAGATCTGGATGGAATAGTTAACACATGTACTGTAGTCATTGGGTGTTTTAATTCCTCAAAATTGTTTTGACATTCATCAATCCATTTGAAAGGTACATTCTTCTTCAAAATCTTTATTAAAGGGGCTGAGATTAGTGAAAACCCCTCAACAAACCTTATGTAATAACTAGCTAGTCCAAGAAAACTCTAAATCTTAGACATATTTCTCGGGGCTTCCCACTTTATTACTGCCTCAAATTTCTTTGGGTCTACCTATATACCCTATTTAGATACTAAATAACCCAAGAACATCACTTCATTAAACCAAAATTTACACTTACTGACCTTGACATACAATTACTTCTCTCTCATTATCTATAAAACTAATCTCAGGTGTTAAGAATGCTCCTCTCTATTCTTCGAATACACCAAAATATCATCTATGAATACAATCATAAAATGATCTAAGTAAAGCTGAAATACCTTGTTCATCAGGGCCATAAAAGCTGCCAGAGCATTTGTCAATTCAAAAGGCATCACCAAAAACTGAAAATGTCCATATCTAGTCCTGAATGCACTCTTTGGTATATCCATTTTTGCTATTTTTGACTGGTAGTACCCTGACCTCCAATCCAGTTTAGTAAACACCTAAGCTCCCTGTAATTAGTCAAGTAAATCATCAATTCTTGGTTAGGGATACTTGTTTTTCACCGTCACCCAATTTAACTATCTATAATCAATATACAATCTCAAAGTCCCATCTTTCTTCTTTATAAAAAAAAAATTGGAGCTCCCCAAAGTGACACACTAGGTCTGATAAAACCCTTATCCAACAACTCTTACAATTGGGTCTTAAGTTCCTTAAGTTCCATATGTGCCATCCTATATATGAGTGGTACATGGAACAAGGTGGATTGTAAACTCTGTTTTCCTAACTAGGTTAATCCCGATAACTCACTAGGAAACACATATGAGAAATCCTTGACAATAGGAATTTCCTAAATTGTATGCTCAGTTCGAGTATCAGTTACATAAGCACTACCTGACTAGTACCTCGAAATATCACTCGTGGTTGATTAGGAGAGTCAATAATTACTTCTTTAGTATAACAATTTATTACAGCCTTATGTATAATAAGCCAATCTATACCCAAAATAAGATCTATCTCTCTTAACTGTAGGACTATCAAATCAACTTCCAACTTTGCCTGATCAACCCGAATAATGCACCCTTTATAGACTTCCCTACTCCCTGTAGTACTACATGTTAGGTACTCACTTCTAAGTCACATTTTAACATCTCTCTCTCACAATGCAGATTAGATGCCAAGTGTAGGATAATAAATGAATGCATGGAACTTGGATCTAACAATGCAAATGCCTCAAAATTAAAGACATATAACACATCTGCAACCCTATAAAGGGAATTTTGAGCCTCTTTTCTGGTAATCGCATAGATCCTAGCTTGAGATTGTAATTAGTTGCTTCGTATCTCAATTCTGACACTAGGACCTGCTGAACTAGTTCTACCCCTACCTCTATCTCTTCATCCTACTCCACTAGCTCTGCTTTGCTGGATAGTCATTTTAGTAACGGATCCTCCTCTTACTCCAAACTCTGCTCCTACAATGGCAAGATAATCTTTGATCTGATGCTCAAAAGTGCCACATCGCAAATAGGCTCCTAACATCTTCCAACATTCTCCACCATGTCTCTTCCCATAATGCTTACAGTTGGGCATTTGTTGTGGTCACCCACCATATGTTTATCCTTCAGACATCTAACCTCTACCAGAATAGATAGAGACGCCTTTTGACCTAAACCATGACTGTCTTGACCTTGGCTATGATCACGATGGCTTGTTCAGGTGTTTGTTGAACCTTTTTTCATAATCAACTTGGAACTCACCTTGTCTCTTCAATATAAACTCCTGCCTATACTTACCTCATTCATTCTTTAGTAACTGCTCAATTCATATTGAAGAAGCTTGTAGCTCAGTAAGCTACTCAAATCCGTAATGGCCAATCTTGTTTTGATTTCTATATTCAGTCCATCCTCAAACTATCTACATTTGTCTTCCTCCGTCGGAATCAAAGTGGTAGCATATCCCAGTAACTCATTAAACCGTACCTCATATTCGGCTACAGTGAGGTTCTTTTGTTTCAGGTTAAGAAACTCTTTCATCTTTCTATCCAAGTTAATCTTTGGCATATAATTTTCCTTAAAGACCCTCAAGATGTCTTCCCATGTCAATATACAAGGTCGGGCCGAGCTACGAGGAATAGTCTTCCACTACTACTAAGCTGGACCTTGGAGTAACGAGACTGCGTAGTCAAACAGTTGAGGGATGGTTGGAAAGGACAGAAAGGATATTTGATTAGATAGACTGCGTAGTTAAACTTCTCGTCAGACTCGCAGTCCATTTTCTCAAATATCCTCTCTGTCCTTTCCAACCATCCCTCTAACTCAGCAAGGTTTGCACTTTTATAAAAGTTCACGACCCCTGCTTCCTGAGCTTATCATTTCTTTTTCTCTTCTCAGGGAATCTTTGAGGCATTTGTTCAGATTGGGGCATAGGAGACTCCTTGTTGGCTCCTATTGACTTTAGCTATTCTATAACTCAGTCTTGTTGGGCCCGTGTTTTGCGTACCGGGGATTGGGTCCCCCGAGTACTTCAAGTTTGCACGCGACCACAACATTAATCAGTATTGTCCACTTTGGCCAGGGTTCAAACCCTGACCTCACAGTTTTGTTGCTTTCTAGTAGCATGCCTCTTACCATTGAGCAACAAAACCATGAGGTCAGGGGTTCGAACCCTGGCCAAAGCGGACAATACTGATTAGTGTTGTGGTCGCGTGTAAACTTGAAGTACTCGGGGGACCCAAGCCCTGGTACGCAAAACACGGGCCCAACAGGTCTCCTATAGCAGATGACCTATACCAAACAAAAATAATGATCACTATACGAATCTCTCACTAAATGTCATGTTAAACTATTCCTATATATCCTTAAGGATGTCAAACCATGCTCTGATATCGAAAATGTAACATACCACTCTCATAGAGCATATACCCAGTATACTATAGTATATCCGAGGACATACCTTATGGTAATGGCACATTAGAGCAAACACATTATCTTATTTATGGAAACACACATATCAAAAAATGTTAAAAAGATCAAGCATTTTCATTTATTTCACAAATAGAACATTCATTGTGTCATTACAATTTATAACTCATGTATAAACATTACATATTATGTGAGAGTTTTCAACTCCATACAAAATGTCAACATGAAATGGGACGCTAAACCAAAATACTCTAGCTAGACTCTTCAAAATTAACTGACCAAGCCTTTGAGCCATTTTATCCCCAAAATGTAGGTACTATACTTTTACTAGATTGCCTTAGAAGCTAGCTCTCCTTTGTACTTGAAAATCAACATTGTAATTTTGATAAGTTTGTGAACTTAGTGAATAAATCATCATCGATGTGCTCACTCAAGTTAAAACACAAACACCACAAGTATATAACCAAATTCAAAAAATATATCACATTATTCTTGACTTATACACCACATCACTTTTCATCACATTTTAACAAATACATCTTGTACATAAACATTGCATATCACTATATTTGAACAATTTAATAATTCATCACAATCCTTATACTATCAAATGACAACAAGTACAAATTGTATATAACCATTGCATAACACTGTTTCAAAGTAATTCAATAATTCATTTCAATTATCCATATAATAAATATCAAGTTACATATGCAAATGCACATATGACTCCATGCATTTGTACTTTTTTGTGATCGAGTGCCTATTTAATGCCTTGTATCAGTTGTAGATACTGGGCTCATTTCATTTACTGTCTCGTACCCATTATGGATATCAGACTCATTAATAACTAAGCCTATGGCTCTTTGTTCATTTCTTGAGCTTTAAGCTCTATCTCACGTTGGTCACTTCGATCATTAACTCCTTTATCTAATCATGCATTTCAATATGATTGAATGCATCAATTAACATATTATGCTATCAATGCCTTTCATTTAATATGCTTAGTCATTTATCATAATCTTCATATCTGAGTCCGACATTCAACATTCAATTGAGTATACATTTTCCATATTCACATACAAATAGAAAACACTTCCAATACAATCCCAAATATTAAACTCCTCGGAACAACAATGTCCAGAATCATGACAATCATATATATAACAATTTAATAATTGAAAATCAATCTAAACAATTTAATCTTAGTGAGAAAACATATAGGTTAACTCATAGTACTCTCCAGTTAAGCTATTGTCTTGATGTCTTGACAATGTCTAGATGCTGATGATCAATTTATGCTTCTTTAATCATGCAATACACACATGATTCACATATTACTAAGTTGATCAATCACATAATTATTCAACCATGCCCATGTATACGTGTCATGTCTAATGCATGCTTAATTGACTTTTCCCGTGTATGTATCCTTAATCCCAATTCTTAATAATTCAAATATTATAGCTTGTACGTAACTTGTTTGCAATTAGGTTATGCCTTAGGTAAATTTGATTTCTCTAAATTCATCACTCATACATTCACCAATCCTTTTCTAACATTATATATTCATAAAATTTTCCCAATTCTCATTCATTCATACCTAATTCACATGACTTATATCCTTTGAATCGCATTTGCATTCATAAGAACACTTTTATACCTTGAACAATTCATAAATTCTAGATTTATCAAGACAACCCATTCGTTAAGTTATCACATCAATTAAGAACCTAAACTTATCAAACCCTTAACTAATTAATCCAAAATCAATCTAGGTTCATTTCTAGCTCCAATTAAGTCCAAATGCACTAAATTAAAGTGACTTATCCTTAGTTGGTTCAACAATCACACGAAATAGAAATTTTCTATTTCAAAGCATTACCCACGGTCATGGGGCACCTTCCCACGATCGTGGGATGAGTGACCTAAAAGTTTTCTATCCATTTTCCTTCAATTATTTTATATTTCAATTCCTCATCAATTTTCATCTCCAATTCAACCCAAAATTATCCAATTGGCAACTCATGAACTATCTATCTTTTGTGTATCAAAAACTGAACCAAAAATTATCATTCACTATCATGCATCTAGTCCTACGGCTTTACTTTCCAAATTCAAGAGCATTCATTAACTTCTTTCTTTAGCATAAATTCAACATCATTAAAATTTAAATCTCAATCTAAATCATCCATTTAACAACCTTTAACCTACTGCTCTCATGCATCAAAAATAAAACAAAAAAGTAACTAATTATCCATTAATTTCCAACACAACGTCATCATCAATACCTTATATAATTCATCACAAATTCATTCATCATAAGATTTCTATCACACATGCCACAAAGATTATAATTTTCACTTGTTTAGCTCTAACTCCACCTCAATCAACAAGCTATCCTAGCCCGCCAAGCTTACAAGCAAAATTCTAAGAACAAGGTGGGAATATAAATGGGTTTCAGTAACAAGATGAAGACAACATAATATTTGAGTGACAAAGTGCAGAATTTTGGTCAAAACTCAAAGTTATGAGGGTTGAGTGTGTATGTCGACAGTGAGGAAGGAAGAAGATGATACAATAACAAAAAAAGAGAAAGGATGGTCATTCATATGCGTGTGTGTCATGAATGTAGGTGTGTGGCAAGGGTTGAGACACTTGTCATCCAAAGGAATAAGTTACTTGTCCTCTTTTATAAGCTACCAATTGTCATTCCATAACTAGCCCATTTGTCTTATAGTTTCCTCAGCCACTTTCCACCCAATTACCTAAGCTATTTGTCACTTGATCCTACTACCACGTGTCATTTATTTCTACCGTCATATGTCAACTTGTCTTACCACTTGACATTTTCCTAGTCCAAGTGTACATATTAATTTCATCAATCTCCCAATTGTAACAATTAATTCCAAATCACTAATTGTAATCTATCAAACCAAAATTCAAGATATAAACAATACACAGTCATATTATAACCATTTTAAACCTGTCATAACCCACAATATGTCAATTGAGTGCATATACTATCCTTGTAATGTTTCTAAATCATGATTCATCTGTGTATGCAAATATTATGTATGTAAATGAAATGCATTTCATAAATTCTCAATGATATTACTCTTGTGCAATAGTCTAAGGCTTTACCCCTTAGTATGGAAACAGGCTATTACACACTTGACACCTCAGACTCTGCTCACATTTTTCTCCACTTCCTTTTTTATTGAAATTGAAGACAAGATGATAAAATTGATGTCCACCATCGCCTTCTTCTTTGTTTTGTGAGAAGCCTACACCTTCCGCTCACTCATAGTTCTGCCTCCATTTCTCTAGCATACAACTGACACTTGCCTTATTTCTTTATTTCAAAGCTACGTGAAAAACATATGAGATAGCTAGGTTTTTATGTATAATGGGACAGTTGTTACATTCTTCTCCTTTAATTGCACATCACACATTTGGTTCTTCCTTTTTATCCTAATCGTCCACTCCTTTTCTTCTTTACACCTTCCAACGTTGTTTAAAATGTGGCGGCTAGGTTTAAAAGGGATATAGGGCAGGTGTCCTTCAAAATAGAAGAGGAAAAAATGTCCTTTGGTTGTCGTCCTTGGTGTTGTCCATATTGTGAGCGTGATGCTCCATCCCTCTATGCGCAGCTGTCTACCATCCATCATATACCTTTGTTTTATACTTAAAAAGCTATGTTAAATGGACAGGTGGTGTGTGTGTGTGTGTGTGCATGTGTATGGTGTCTCATGTGCAATCCCATACACTCATGTTTTTGCTTTAGCCTCCCATTCTTTCTTCCACTCATGTCACACATAATGAAATGGCAATTGGTCACCTTGCATCATCTTCAATTTATGTCATAAATCACTATCTTACATGTTCTTGAGACATTTTAATGGTTCATTTTTCATTTCTTTTCATTTTCTTGTGTTCTTCTTACTCTAATCATCTTCTTCTTTGTATTTCCAGCTTATGTCTCATCTTTCTTAACATTTAATTGTCTTCTCTTGCTTTTAATCCTCTTCTTCTTTTTGCTCCATGAAATCAATAGAGTATGAATATTGAGGAGATGACTCAATAAGTATGCTTTTGGGTCACTTTACCTTTTTCACTTTCAAAATGCATCTATAACCAAATATGAGCTAAAGTGAGTATCCTAGGCATTTCTAAAGCATTAATCACTAAGTGTAGCATATCAAATGAATCAAAATTTAAACACATATAATTGCTTAATGGCTTTTAGGAGTGGTATATTGATTTCCACCTTTCTGAAGGTTTCTAGGATTTATCTTTCATGTTCCTCTTCTTTTAATCTAGCCAACCTGCTCGGGAAAGGAGGTACATGTACATTAGTTGATATTGATAAAGATAAATCATATTTTACCTTTATTAATTCTTAAGCTAGAGGTTCATATTTCTTTTCTTCATGATCGTTCTTTTTTTTACCTCTATCAGTAAGGAAGAACTATATTAAATTTCCTTACCCCTTCTTATAGTCATTGCACTCACAGTCTCCTCAGGAATCACCACAATTTGGGAAGGTAATTTTTTTAATGCTTGCACTTCCAATTTACTAACAAAGGTGGCTAATTGAATGATTTGATTTCTTAAGTTTTGAAGACATAGTCTTATTTCATGTTGAATTTGTTGAGTATTAGTGGCAAATGCCTTAACAATTTCATCTAAAGACATACATGTTTGAAGATTGAAATTGAGCATATGTAGGGGCTTGAGGTTATCTACTGAATTACAAGGTTTTTATCTTTATTGCCCTCTTTAATTTCAATAACTAAAGTTTGGATGATCCTGGTTTATAATGATTAGAATAAGGGTCGTATCTTCATTAAGGTTGACTAGGAAATCCCTCTATTGCCTTAGCTTCTTGAAGGGAGTCTTATTGCAATATAGGAAATATACCCATAAGATAACTAGAGAATGAGCATATTATGCACAGTTGTGTCGATTGTAATTGACCTACAGTCAAGTGACGAACTAGAGAAGTTAATTCTAAAATTTTATCCTTACGGTTCGTGTTACTTACTTCGTTCATATGCTTTACAACTTCATCCATCCTTATCCCAAACTGTTGATAATTTATGGTCATATTTGATATTAATTGTCTAGCGACTTCAGTTGTTTACCAAAGTTCCTCCACTAAATGCATCAACCATACCCGTATCCATTGGCAATAGTCCTTTATAAAAGTGTTGAATCAAAATTTGGTCACAAATTTGATGGTGTGGGTAGCTGACACATAACTCCTTAAGCCTCTCCTAATATTCATACAATATTTCTTCGATGAATTGCCTTATCCCACATATCTCTTTTGTAATATTGAATGCTCATGATGCAGGAAAGAACTTTTCCAGGAATAACCTTTTCATCTTATTCCGTGTTTTCACTAAGTTAAAGGGAAGATAATATAACAAATCCTTTGTCTTATCTTTCAATAAGAATGGAAACGCACTAAGATTAATTTGTTCTTCTGTCACCCTTTGTGACTTTATTCCAAAGTAGACAATATGAAATTCCTTCAAGTGTTAATTTGGATCTTCACTGGCAAGACCATAAAAAATAGGGAGTAAGTGAATCAAACCAGATTTTAATTCAAAGTCTACCTCAACATCTGGAAATCTTATATACAAGGGTTATTGATTCAAATTTGGTGTTGCTAACTCCCTCAACATTCTATTGTTAGGATTTGCCATCTTTTCCTCAACTTCTTGAAAATTAAACTCTTCACCAATTGTTAGATCTATCTTAACTTTCACTTTTTGAGGTGAATGACTACTTCCTTACTTAGTCTTTTTCTTTAAATGACATATTATGTGAGAGTTAGTTCAAAAAATATTAGGACAGCCATAATAAGTCTTAAAATTTCGTAAGTTAATTGGTTCAAACACAACATTCAAACTAAAAACTTACCATTAATTGATTGAGTATAGTAGCATCCATATCAATTAGATGATAACAATAAGCTTAGTGAAAAAAACTAGATCCTAAATTAAATAATTTAGATAGCTACATCTATTCAACTCAATTTTCTTGTTTATTATAAGTTAAATATGCAAATTCATCGGTATCTTTGAATTCATCAATTATTCATGAAATATAAGAACATAAAATAAGTAATATTTGAATTAAAACATGAATTCAAGTTTAGCAAAAAGCCTCATAATAGAGTTTTCAATTTCCTTGAATTAGAATATTTGAATTTAGCCAAATGTAACTTTAGCTCTAACACCAAAAATAAAAGAAAAGATTAAATATTGAGAGAAAACTACTAAGAAGGTGAAAAAAGAATGATAGGGAAGGCATAGTAGACATGTTTTCCTCTTATTTTCCTACTTAAACCTAGTCTTTTCTATCTTATAAAAATTCCTATTTAAAATAAATCCAAATCCCTACATAATAGGGATGGAAAGAAGTTTCCTAATTAGATTCCAACTCTTAAAGTGAATTTGACATTAGGCATGATCTCATCTTATTTACTGTAGTAATATGTCCACTTTTTTTCGAAAATCATGATTTTGAGCAATAATACTCCAATTTAATGCAATCTTTTCTTGTCATATCTTAAAATAAAACAAAAATTAATTTTCATATTTAAGTATCAGAATATAGCTAAAACAAAAGAGATAATTTCAATTAACATAACTAAATAACATCTTATGATTCTTCCTATAGAAGTAGCGGTTCCATCCTTGAGAGTAGCTAAATAAAATGTTTTAGGGACTTTTGAGTTTTTAAAAGAGACGTTAATGGAATTAGAAGATTTAGACGAAGTTTGACCTCAAGCTTTGAATAATAAGATTATTCAAAAAGGAAAGGTGGAAAATTTCTATGATAAAAGAATTCATAGGCGAGAATTCTAGGAAGGGGAACTAGTGTGGAAGTTTATAATTCCACCTAGAATAAAAAGACAGAGAATGGGGTAAATGGTTGCCAAATTAGGAAGGGACATTTAGAATTTATAAAGTTTTAAATGGTAACGCCTATTGGTTATCTAGTTTGAAAAGTGAACCTCATAAGCATTTTATTAATGGAAATTAATTAAAACCTTATGTAATTATCCTTTTTTAAATTATGGAAATTAAGGAATGGGAGTGAATTCTTGAAATAAAATACAATTAGATTGACATTTAGAACTAAAAGTCCAAAGACCCACTCAAAACTAGCCAAAAGTTAACAAAGCAGGGAAGTTCACAACGGGTCTAAGTCAAAGGTCCTAATTTCACCCCATTGATTAATGCATGACACTTGGTCCTCCTTGACTTATTGGGCTAGTTGCTTCCAAAAGTTAACTTCCTCTTTTTGCAGCACCATTGACTTCTCTAACTTTATAAGCATCTGTTTGACTTTATGAAACTCCAAATTAAGCTTCTGTCTATCTTGTTTCAAGGCTTCCTATTTTTCTCTTATCATTTTAATAGCTTCATTTTCTAAATCAAATTTGTTTCTCAACTTTTGAACTTTTAAGAAGATTCTTGCCTTTAGTTTCCTTTGCATCATAACCCATTTTATGTAGATGTGCGAGGCTTAACTTTTTTAAGCATATAACCCAATTATGGTAACTTTTTTACAAAAAGCAAAGAATCCTCAACTTTATTAAGAAGTCTCCCAATAGCAGATGACTAATTTTTAGAACCAACACATGATAGCATACTTAAAAATTAACTACATTGAATTTTAGTTAGGGACTACATCTGCTACTATATGGTGAGTATCAAAGACTTCTTGACTCTTAATAGTTCTTCAAATTGATAGTTTGTGCAGTGTTAGAAGGAAGAACAAGAGATAGATCTAAGAAGTTTAGGTCAAAGACTTCTTCTGAATTCGTCGTTGTGGACTAAACATCCTTTTTTTGTAAGTAATAAAAGAATTCGTTAATAGATTAGCGTAGCAACATATAAAATAAATGAATTATTTTCCCACCTTTAGTGAAGTAACCTCAATGACCTTTGGGTTTGGAGAAGCCTTGTTTTTTCTTTATATTCTAGTTATAAAGGAAAAGGAGCAAAGAGGTATGATATTGTGTCATCTGTAAAAAAAGAGAGAGAATAGTGGGAATTTATAATGAAAATGAAGCTAAAAGTAATAAAAAGACATTTCACACTATCACTAACTTCTTCAACAGCCTTCTCAGGAGTAGAGGAAGTCCCTTGTAAAGAAAGAGCGTCTTCAATTGTAGGTATGGTGATTACACATTTTTTGAACAACTTGGAGGAGGAGCGAATAGACTTACTTGATGAAGATTTTAGAACTGCTTTTTCAAAATTAGAAGTTGTTAGGGACTTCTCTTTAAGTTTTCTCTTAGGAGGAGGATTAAGGGCCACGTCTTTACGAGAGGATCACTAGTTTTCTTCTTTGTTTTCATCATCCAAGATTCTAAAGTCTATAAACATTTAAGTTAGAAAATTTTTAAAGAGCCAAGAATATATGAATGAAGTGGGATACCTTTAACAAGTACATAATCAGGTCAAGGAACTAAACTCTAAAATCTTTTTAACCACTATGAGTGAATTTTCACTTCAAAACATAAAAGTGATTGAAAATTTTTTGAAGGAATTTATCAGTGATAACATTTGCTTCAAAAGGAACTCCTATTGGGTAGTCCAAAAAACATACCATCGAAGGAATTCTCAAAGATAGGTTGACTTACCTACTCTAAATTTAAGGGAAAGCCATTTCAAAACTCAAGACCACAATAGAAAGGCCAGGTTTTTAAGGCTTTATCACTACTAACAATGAAAACTCAAAGATTAGTATAGATAAGGAAAATCTTTTGGTAAATGGCTAAGTAAAAAGATTTAGAAGTCTTGAAGATTCTTAGCCAGTTAGACCTTTAAGACAAGTCTTTAAAAGGTTCAACTTATCTATAAATTGAGAGTTTAGAGATAGCAAAATATCAAAGATGTCCTAAAGAGATTTACTATAGAAGTTGGTAGATAATTGAAGGTTAAGAACATCAAAAAATTTATAAAAAATCAGGTCAAAAGAGGGCAAATCTTCTCTTTCCGTAAGTTTAGGGAAATAAATCAAAGTCCAAAGCTAAACAAACCACACACAGATTAAGTTGTTTCAAAGGGAGACTGAAGAGGCATCTCCCTAAGTTTCTATAAAGAAAACCCAAGCAAATAGAGCCTAAAGCAAAGAACTTACTAGAAGTTATCACTTTACAAAAGGAAAGGAATTCCAAGATGGTTTTATTATTAATAAGGCAAAAGACAGACTAGTTTAGTAAAACCCAAATAAATTTGACACGTTCTTCTTCATATATAAGTTTTTTTTTTGAAGAAGTGTAGTTGTTTACCAATCCAGAATAAGATGAACATTTAAAAGCAAACAAAATCAACCCCAATAATGCAACCTTATTAAAAAGATAATGTCTTTCAATGAAATGGAGGCATAAACAAAACGGAAATAAAAGAAGTAGCATGAAGGACTCTAAAATTTCAAGATCACAGACATAAGGTTAGGTTGATACTTTATAAAATTCCTGGAAAGGACTATTAGTTATAAAGACCTTACCTCTTTTAGGCCAAATGATATAAACGGTATAACCTATCTACCCATTTAGCCCATTGATTTACATTTTTTAGCGACATTTTTAGGGATTTGGGGGCTTGAAATGAACCAATTCCAAAGGGAAATTTTAACTTACTTCTCCCAAATAGGGGAGTGATGGATGAGAAGAATTAATAGATGGAGGAGTTCCAATTATAAGAGGTAGATTATATTCGGTCAAAATGTGTACAACCTTCTATGGTGTTAGAAATAGGTTTTCAAATGTTAGATTTAATAGGTTAAAAGAAAATTAAAGTGTGAGAACTCTTTACCTAATCATTATGAAAGGTGGAAGGGGCTTAGATGAAATGGAGATTACTTCAAGTTAACAACCTATAAAAGAAGTGGAGTTGGAAACATTATAGGGATTTTTAAGAAAAAACTTAAATTAGAAATATATGTCAGTGACATTCAGCTCAGCAAAATATGTTGAAAAGGAGGAAAAAGTGTGATAGGAAGAAGTCATGATTTCAAAAGTCACAAGATGAGAGTGTGGAAGTATAAAAAAATGATGAAAGACTATTTAAAAGATGAGGTGGAAAGTGAAGAAATAATGAGGAATTTTATAATGAAGAAATTGTCAAATCTTAAGGGAATAGCAAAAGGATGAAATTTAAAGATATTTCCTATCTTTTGTAACAAATAGGGAATTAAAAATTTCAAATGTGAAAAATCTAAATGTAATCTTTGGATATGACATTTCTTATTTGTAAAAGATTGTTTAATATTTAGGAGACTCTTCATAGATAATGTTCCTTGGCCTAACTCATGAATTTATCTTGGAACCTAAAAGACCATTGGGATGAAATCCAAAGTTTAGCTTGTAGAAAACTAAGAGAATTTCTATGTCATATGTTTGGTTGGCTTAATCAAACATATGCAGGGAGTAATTGTTGATAGCTTAAAACAAATAACTCCTTATAGCCTAAAAGGCCATGAAGTTAGATTAGAAATGGAAGCTGGAGAGGCCTAACTTGATCTGAGAAGTTCTAATTTAGTTTATATTATGGCAGTTCTAACTATTAAGGGCACCCTAAAAATCCTCATATGGGGAATCGACTGAAAATGTCATCAGGTGTTTTTCAGGAATTTAACAAAAGAATTGCATTCGTCCACCCAAACCATTACCGTGAACTACAAATAATCAAGTGTCATCAAATGCATATCTTCAAATAGGTGATAGGCTCTCCAACCAACTCAGTGGATCTTCCTTCAGTCGTATACCCCAATACTTGTTTAGTTGAAGAATTCATAGGCAACAAAAAGTTAGGAATGTGGGATAAATATGTTGAATTTATGGAACTCTAGGATATAGAAGTTTAGAAAATGGTAGAAAGTAGTTAACAAAAGCATGATTAAGTGGGGTGGAAGTTAAGGAATTGATGTTGAATTCAATAATATGGAAGTTAGGGAGAAAATGACAAATGGTTAGCTAAAATATATGGGAGTGGGCGATTATTGCAAAAATCACTTAATGATGAGATGATTATAAATCCACCAACACTTAGCCAACAAAAAAAACACAACAAACCAACACAATCACAATACAATGAAAATACATTTTTTAGAGAAATCAACTAACATATTTCAAACACATTTTCATATTTTTTAGCTTTCTTTATTTTGCAAATTCACCCTTGTTATATCAAATTCTCTTTTGTAGATCATGATTTCCTTTTGCAACGATCAATTACTTTCTTCACCTCATATTTCATTTCAATATATCTTAGCATTTTGGTGGTTTAGAATGGAAAATTTTCATTTTTTTAGTTTTTCAAAACTTACTATATTATCAATAAGAAGTCAGATACAAGTTCTAAGAGAATTCCTCCCTAACATACCCAATTTCAAATTAATACCAAGATCCAAGTGCAAGAACACTGCACCTCCTTAATTAGTGTCATCTCATTTAATGAAACTATTGCTGTTGGTCAGTTATGCTGAATATGGTTACTGTCTCTCATATGCAGAGACGGAACGAAACAAAAATTTGGAGACAGAATAGAACAAAAATTGGAGATAGTGAAGTGTTTAGTTGTAATGAACAAAACAGATAAAACTGTGTTCGTCTTAAGGACAAAAATGTATTTGGTTGCAATTGACATAACATAAAAAAACTGTGTCAATGACTAAAGTGCCCCTACAGTATAATATAAAAAATTAACAAATAATAATAATAATAATAACAATAACAATAAGAAATTAATTTTTTATAATAATAATAATAGAAGAGGAAGAAAATTAATAATAATAAGGAATTTAATAATCACAATAATTATAAGAAAATTAATTATCTA